>JANAVB010004000.1:4233037-4568037 GCA_029216955.1 Iris pallida | reverse complement strand
TTTCGGTGCAAAACGGGTCCAACGACGGACATCGTTTTGACCCAAAATTAAGATTTTGCCCATGTTCCAGAATTAGACTTTTAAACAGGTATTTCCTAGATATATTTTTACACCGGGAATGTTTTTGATGTTTGTTTCAGCATCCAGAGTCGTTCGTGGATATTAAGATTTATTGCTGACGTGATTGATTGCTTGGAGTTGCTATTCCCACACTGCCAGGCAAGATACCTTGCAACCTTGCTCTGTGATTTACTTATTCTCGTTTTTAGTTATTTATATTCAGCATTACTTATCTATTATTAGTATTATATCACTGTACGTCAAAGTCACACTTGGGTGAAAGTGACTCCATCGGTCGTTTTACTACTTTTGGTTTTATTCTCTTGCATTGACTTAGCCTAGTGACCACCCAGTTATGATGAGGTATTGGTATACCTCATATGGCCTTGACACGTTATCATCATGAGTTGTGAGTCACATGTAGGATACATACTCGCGTAGTCGGCTGGCCACCGATACGTATGAGGTGTACGATGGTTAGGAGTAACTGCCAATAGAATTGCATGCTAGTAGACTTGGCAGTTACTAGAGGTTCTTATGAGTCATGGATGTGACCCTACTAGGCATTGGGTAGGGAGAACAGTTCATTAATGTATGGGCTACGTATGCACTTTTCTATTCCTGATCCTGCTGGCTTCTGACATTCGATGAATGTTATGCTTTGAGGTCCCTGGTACCCTGGTGGGAACATACCTGAGTTTTCTGCAGCCAAAGTGCCCATGCGTTGAAGGTTTGTCTATTATATATCACAGTTTATATCGCATGGTGTTTTTTTGTGTCTTGTTACGCCCCTCTGAGGACCTGGTTATCTCTCCAGGGTTAGAAGATTTCTCGCATGAGTACGGTACGGCACTGGATCCTTTATGCATTGATGATGAGGCATTTCCTGCTGATTTCTAGTTTATTTATTCATTGAGACATTTAGTGGACATTTTTATCTCTTTTTTTTCTATTTTGTGGAGGTTGGACTCTGATCATTTGAGACTATTTTTCATAGTTGTTTGGAGTGGGTATGTCCACTCGGCTATCTCTTGATACACTTATTTATTTTGGACTCTTATACCTTTTGTGTTAAGCTGTGATGAGATTAGATTATTATATTCTGGCCTGTGATTATTTTATATATATACAGCTTATGTATGTATACGAGAATTCTATATATTGGAGTGTTCTTCGTATATGTGCAACTGTCATGCCTACATACTTGGTCCTAAGTATTTTGGGACTGGGCGTTACATCCATCATCGAAAACAGTGGACTATCCCTACAAGCAAACAAGGACAAGGGGTAGCATACTATTCCGTGATACAATATTGTCCCATGCCACTATTGGAATAGGGTGACAAGACATCAACTATGGTTACCTAACAATTTTACTGTGTACATGCAGTTAAGAACAAACCTTCAATCACATGTGCACTTTTGGCTATAAATAGGATCCGAAATAGTCTCCACTTGGGCAACAGTGACCAAGCGCATAACGTTCCAATAACGTCAGTGGCCAACCTGAGAGGGTAATCTTACCCGTATCTCCAGCGGAGCTTTCGGGTTACAAAAGAAAAGTGTAATAGTGGCCCATACGATAAGGAAATGTTCTTCCCACTCGATGCATCTATCTAAGTCGCATCCACGACCGTGTACCTCTACAAACTGCCAAGTCTCCTAGCATACCTCTATTAGCAGTTAGACCTAACGCATGCGTACGGGTGATCAGCCAATACGCAAGTACCTACATATGATGCTCATATATAATTCATATATTATGGCACAGTCGTGACAAAGTTTATGACAATACACTAAGAAACGGTAGTTTAGAAGCATGGAAAAGAATAAAGAAAGATCCATACGGCCAAGGATCCGCATGCGGCTCAGAGAGCTCATACGGCTCAGGAATCCATGCGGCTCAAGCGTCTATGCGGCTCGAATAGTTCCATGCGGCCCAGAGAGGAGCTACGTGGCCCTTAACAGCTCTTCCCTTTGTCTTTACTTCATTTAATGCCTTGACGGCTGACAGCTCTGACCAATGACAGCTCTGACATAAAGACGCAATGATGACTCTGTCATAATGGCAGACTCCTAGGGAAACGAAGGAAATTTCTGGCACAATCCATCAAACCCCAAAGACCTTTATGCGACCTTGACACGTGGACATTCGCATGCGGCTCAGACAGAGGCTACCCATGCGGCTCGGCAGAGGCTACCCATGCGGCTCAGGCAGAGGCTACCCATGCGGCCCACAAGGACTATCTTCATGCGGCTCACTAAGAAGCCACCCATCATGTGGTCGCCTACGCTCATGCGGCTCAGATCATCTCCATGCGGTTCAAATGTTCAGAGGCCACTCCCAAGCAGCCTTGACACGTGGCCAACCTTATGCGGCTCAGTGGGGGGGGCAATCCTCATGTGGCTCAAATTTCCTAAGTGGCTCACGGTTTTGCCAGCATCCCTACAGCTATCAGCCTAATAATAGTGGGACACGTGGCAAGATTCATCAACAAATCCTAATAACCAGGTTTAGTGTCTTCCTCATAATTACTGGAATCAAATCAGATCATTTGCAATCAATCAAATTGAACACGTGGCAGGAGATCCGAGCTTGGCATAACAAATCATGAGGATTTATGGCAATCATCATTAATTACCCACAGAGATTTGAGGCAATCACATTAATTGCTCAAATCTATTATGAACGGCCCAGATTCATTGATCCTTAACCGTCGACTTTTGAGAATGGGCAATCATTGCAAGCCCTAATGATACCCCCCATTCTTATAAATAGCGAGGTGTCATTCCCTTGCAAGAGAGCAGAGAGCAGAGATTAGAGAGAGATAGAGCACACCCCCCTCGGATCCAGAGAGTCAGAGAGAAATTAAAAGTTCTTCAACAGAGCCAAGGCTGCACTCGATCGTCCAAGGAGTAAGGCAGAGCTGCTATCGCTTTTCCGAGCCTCTATCGTCACCCCCCAGAATCTAAAATAAACAATTGTACTTAGATTGCTGTACCTAGGTTTTCGTCCCTAGGCTTTCTTTGTACAAGCGAGTTTGTATTGTGAGTCTAAGTTCAGTCCTCCGATAATTGTTCTGTACTTTTACAATCAATGGCAAATACGATGGCGACTCTGCTGGGGACAAACTTCTCCACGGCTGAGGAGTTGGTGACGCAATCAGATGCAGCCAAACTTGGCTCCACGCAACAGAAGATGGTCATCCGCTTCGACCAACAGGCGTTTAAAGAAATGCTCTCTGAGGGAAGCGCTGGCCCGATCCAGAAGCGAACCCGCACAAAGAAAGCTCGCAGCGAGTGGAGGCCAAAATCATTTGCTCCTCCCCAAGCTCTAGACGGAGTGCTCTCTGCTACCCAAGACGGCGAAGGCGACTCTTGTGCAGCCCCACTTCTGGCCATAGAGGACTCTGCTGTCCCCAAGTCCGGCAGAGGAAAGCACTACGATACTGGACTTGCAGGGGCAAAGAGCGATTCTATGTGCTCCAGGAAGAAACCGAACAAGGGCACTAGCCGCAAAACGAAGACTCATACGGCCAAGATTGCCAGCCGTATGAATGATGACCATACGGCTGAGACTGCTAGCCAAATGCATAATACTCATGCGGCCAGGATTTCCAGCCGTACGGAGAACGCACATACGGACTCTTCCTACTATGTGCCCTCACGTACTAGAGTGAAGAAGTCTAGGGCAGCACGAGCTTAGCAAGCTCGGTCCGCTTATCCGACCTCTGACCATCCGAGTGTTCCACATACTGTTATACGGGCCTCTGATGGGAAGTTGTACAGAACCACTCGAGTCCAACCCCGGCGGCAAACGGACAGAGAGGTTCCCAAAAGTCTCCCAAAATCCAGAGAGCAAACATAGTCGCTTCAAACCCGTCTGACTTGTGTGAGGCCATCCTCCACAAACGCAACGAAAGAGAAGGGGCCTCGGGGTGCAAAGAGTCCTCCCACGGACGTCACTGCACCCAAGTCATCGTCAACTGCTGTTGCAATAACGCGATGGTACGAGAAGACCGGCAGTCCGTCTTCCAAAGACGACAACAACCATGTTCAGAAGATGAGGAACTTTCCGTCGTCACCTGCAACTCTGCTCAAAAAATCTCCGCCGATGGGAGAGGGAAGAAGACAATTGTTTCCAGCCCAAAGATTTCAACCACTATGACTAAAAGACTGTCGTCTAAGCGGGTGCCCACCACCGGAGTTTTCCAAGGTACCCGCTCAAAGACGAAATCTGCTACAGTGGGAGATTCATCGTCCACATCACTGGGGGTTACTGGAACTTGGGGTAGCACTCCTCCGAACCTCCACGATAATCTGATATTCCAAGAAGACGAGCTAGAGGAAACAACTCTCCCATCAGATACAGCGAATCCCGACGTCCCCGAGGACATCCACAATTCCCAAGACGAGACAAACTCAAAAACTGGGGGTACTGTTCCTTCTGAGTCCGAACCAGAGGAAGACATTCCCACATACCCTGATGACTTCTCATTACAGGGGTATGATTCAGAATGTACGTCATCCACCGTCCCTTCCACTTCTACTCATGTCAGGACGGCATTCATGACAAACGACGAACAGGATGGTCCCAGTGATCGCCAATGCATCGACACTCTGGAGGCTATACTGCGCTCTTTGGTCAAATCCGTCGACGAGATCAAAGCAGCCCTCCCTACTCTGCAAGAAGGGACGTCTGGCCAGACAAACTTTGGCCCAGCAGTCAATACAGACTCAAACTCAGTGGCACCAAACCCGGGCAATATTCCTTCTGAGATGTCGGCTCCTACCACTGCAGACGAAGCCAGGGAGGCAAGAAGAGAGGTCCAGGAGCTCCGGGCCATGTTCTACGCCCGAAAAAACTGCCAAGACCTCAGGATACGACAACCGTATGGAGAGATGTTCCCTTCCCACCAAAGTATAAACCATTCCACATCAATCCATATGATGGGAAGACCTCCGCAAGTCGGTACATTACTTACTTTGAGGTCACCACCGACCATCTGCCCCATGACGATGCCATCCTTACATGATTATTCATTGGGGCATTGGAAGGGGTCGTCTTCGACTAGTACCGTAACCTGCCAGACAACTGCATCTACTCCTTCGCCAGCTTCAAGCGCATGTTCTTGGAGAGATTCTACGAAGTAGGACAGGACGTCACAATGTCCACCCTCATAGACGTCATTCAAGGGGAGAAAGAGCTGACAAGGAACTATATTGAGCGGTTCTGCCAAACCGCCATGAAGTTGCCATCCTGTAATCTGGATTCCTTCTTAATTAAAATTTACCAAAAGAGACTGCTTCCAACAATCAGCCTCTGGATGGGCGAAAGTTAATTCAAGGACTGGAAGACATTTATCATCAGTGCCACTAGCGCCGAAGAACGGTTGAAGAAGGCTCGCCAACTGGGATTACACATCTCAGAGGGAGAGGACAAGGGCAGGCGTCCCAACGCCAACAATAACAATGGGGGTAGCTCCACCAACAATCGGGACAACAAGGGCAAGCAGGCTATGGTGGCCGACACAGAGCAGAAACCTGAGTCAAAACTGGCAGACAAACAATGGCCGCAAATTATCTACTCTTTCGAAGACGGCCACGTCAAGCCCATCTTGGACATGCTCATACAAGGAGACAGAATTCAGCTCCCTCCGCCAAGACGTGTACCTCGGCCGGCAGAAATAGAGAGCCCAAAGTACTGCCATTACCCTTGCTACGTCCACCATGCTACACACGACTGCTACCAACTAAAATAGAACATCCAACATCTCATCGATTCGAACGCTCTAGCCATCGATTTCGAAGAGGTAACTGTGGCAGCAACTATGGTGCCAGTACAATTTGGCAGCTTCCTTCCAACAGAAACTCAAGACAGTGTGGTCCCCATCCCTCTGGCGACAATGGAGATTGCTAATCTTCCACCTCTCCGGGATCAGGCTGCTGGTCTAGTACCCCTCACCACATCACGGGAGGAGGTCATGTGGGTCCATCCGGACCTGGTACTCGAGGTGATTCAATCTACACCACCTTCCATTCGCAAGAAGAATAGTGGAAAAGTCAGATCCTGTCGCACAATCTCGGCAGATGTCGAAGAAGCCACAGCTATCGTTACTCGGTCCAGGGCACAATCCCAACCTGTGGCCGATAACTCGGTTGAAGATCATCAGCCAGCTACTGCTGACGCTCCGGGACCTGTTCAGCCTCTGACGACCGACAAGCCTAGGCCGAAGGAGACTCGCTTTGACAAATCCCTCCGAAAAGAGGCACCGTAGGGGCTGAAGAGGCCCTACAACTTCGACATCTTGGCGTAATTGGCCAACACACCGGCCAAATTGTCATTATACGAGCTCCTAAGACTCTCAAAGGATGTTCGTACGGCTTTGAGCAATGCACTCCAGAATACCAACGCTTATCTGGCTCAGGTCAACCTCACGGGAGAGAGCCCGCCTGCAGATCTCCAAGGCAGCGCTTGTACGGGAGCGATGCCCAACATTGTCTTCACTCCGCAGGATATGCTCATCAAAACCAACCTGCACGATCGCCCGTTATATTACACTGGATACATCGGCGATGTAAAGGTGGATCGGATGCACAATGATCATGGTTCTTCCATAAGCATCATCCCGAAGGGTCTGTTACATCATCTCCGTATTCCTATGCATCGCCTGACGCCAACAAGTTCCGCCATCAGTGGTTTCAATTCGGGCAGGAGCTACCCGATTGGAAAGATTCGCTTGAAGTGCTAAATTGGCGATCTTCACTCAGAAGTAACCAGTTACGTCATAGACGCAGACACTTCCTACAATATCCTCTTAGGGCGCCCTTGGATACACGATTACATGATCAGGCCTTCCACGATGCAACAATGCTTCAAGTATGTCGACAAACACGGATTTGTGATAACTGAATTTGCCGACATCGATCCCTTCAAAGGGGTCAAATCCTACTACTCAGACTCCTGCTTGTACGAAAAGTCGAAGAGGCACCTTGGTGAAGGAGATGTGCAAGCTCGTACCAAGACAGCCACAGGATCAGAAGAACCTCTAACGATCCACCTCCAAGCTCGTAAACCTGGCAAGTCCGCACCCCTTACAGCTACTCTATGTAAGGACACAATCGGCCTCTCGGCACAAGAAGAACAAATGATAATTCGGCTGCCAAGGTCCAGCCAAGTGCCAAGGCCCATAACAGAACCACTGACAATTAGACTGCCAAGAATCGGCCAGCCACAAATGGAGAAGCTCAACCCCGCCGACAAGCCAATGACGATACGCCTTTCCAAGAAGAATCGTCACCCCGATGCAAGATCTGGGGCTTCTAACGAACAAACAACTCCCCGTCCAGCATCGAGTACCAACTGGGGGTCACTAGTTTGCCAACGACTCCACGTTCTGCTCCACCGACAGAACCCCTGACGATCAAGCTGCCCAGGTCATCCTCTCAGTCTTCATTTATACAGGGGGCCGAAGATGAATCGGAGCTAGCCAAGTATGTGGCTGCCCATACTGATGTTCCTTCCGCGGATGATGTAATCCCACTAGAAAAGATACCTTACTTCATCAATAAAGGGCTATCTTTGAACTACCTCGAGCTTAATAAGCTTTGTACAATGTATGCTATGGAACACGGTATAGGCACTCACCTACACACACAGGTGACAAATGTGTACACCGTAAACCAGCTTACTCCAGTGGAAGACGCTTACCACATAATCGAGGGAGGGGACCATCCAATCATCTTCGGCCGGAAGGACGACCCACAGCCCTTTACTATAGAGAAGGTCGATCTTGAATCAGATGCCGGGAGACTACCTCTGTATCTTTATAGCCCCCAATCCAAATACCTCATGCAAAAACAAGGGTATGATCTGGAGACTATGCCAGGTTTGAACTACGGCACCAGGCGACGATTACCTCTAAAGCCACCAGTCCCGGCTGGCAAACCACAGGACTACTACAGCAAGATCCGATGTAGATTAGGGTATGTTACGCCCACAACGACCCCTGAAAGTTCAGATGAAGAATGCGAATGGCATTCACATTCAGCCGGGTCACCAACTTCTGATTCAGACACCAGCATCGGAGACGTATTCAGACAAGTCCTGTCAGTCAATATGGCATTCGCCGACGCTTACGAAGAAGATGAAGACATTCCTGAAATCCTCGAGTTAGAGCCGTGGGCCCAAGAGCTGGATGCTCAATGGGAAAAGCGGTTCGAACAGAGAGAGCCTCCTACTGAAGATAAGGTCATATAAGTGGATCTAGGCAGCAACTCTTCTCCAAAACCAATCTTCGTTAGCAAAAGCCTGACAGACGAAGAGCGAGAATCATCACTGGAACTTGTCAAAGAATATATCGATGTGTTCGCCTGGAGCTATAAAGATATGCCAGGACTAAACCCCAAAGTTTCCCTTCACAAGCTCAACATTCAGCCAGAGGCAAAGCCGGTCAAACAACAACAGCAATGCTTCCGCCCGGGCATCATGGATGCGATCGAAGCCGAAGTCAACAAACTGATAGCTAGCGGCTTCATTCGTGAGGAATAACATCCGGATTGGGTCGCCAACATAGTACCAGTCCTCAAAAAGAATGGGAAGATTCGAATCTGCATCGACTTTCGCAATCTGAACGAGGCATGTCCCAAAGATGAATTCCTCCTCCCTATCACAGACATCATGATCGACAATACATGCGGCTTCGAACGCATGTCATTCATGGATGGCTTCTCAGGGTACAATCAAATCAAGATGTCTCCTGACGACGAAAAGAATACATCATTTCGAACACCGATTGGCACATACTGCTACACAGTCCTGCCTTTCGGTTTAAAGAATGCTGGCACCACATATCAAAGTGCCATGAGTATCATCTCCAGAGACCACTTACGCAAGATTGTGGAATGCTACGTCGATGACATTGCCGTCAAGAGTCGCTATAAGGGAGACCATCTGCAGGATCTGAGGACGGTATTCGACCTGATGCGAGCACACAACCTGAAGATGAATTCCACATAATCCTTCTTGGGCGTATCTAGCAGAAAATTCCTAGGTTTTATTATTACTGCCCAGGGAATTCATGTAGATCCAGAGAAGGCGAAGGCAATTATGGAGATGAGTCCTCCGAGAAATCTTCGAGAACTTCGAGGCCTCCAAGGGAGGTTAGCATACATCAGGAGGTTCATTTCCAACCTCTCCGGGCATTGTCAACCATTCACCCATCTCATGAAGAAGGGCGTCTCATTCGTATGGGATGAAGAATGGCAGCGTGCCTTCGACAGCATCAAAGAATATTTGTCGACCCTCCAGTCCTGGTGGCCCCGGTTGCTGGAAAACTATTCCTGCTCTATGTATGAGCAATGGAGCAATCCCTCGACGCTCTGCTGGCACAAAACAACGTTGCAGGTCATGAACAAGCTATATATTACCTCAGCCGAATGATGATTGGGCCAAAGCACCGATACACCGCCGTGGAGAAGTAATGCCTCGCCCTAGTGTTCGCCATTCAAAAGACACGGCACTATGTCATAGGACAAACCATACATGTGATCTCACGAGTCAACCCTCGCTGGGTCCTCATGACTAAACCAGGGGCACTCAGCTCTCGCCTTGCTACATGGGCAATATTACTGTCCCCCTACCATATGATCTTCGTCCCATAAAAGGCTGTTAAAGGTCAAGCCCTGGCATACTTTTTGGCAGCCTACCCAGGCTCAGAGTCGTCCAAAATATACGAAGGAATCCCAGATAAGGTCGCCGACTCGCATGCAACCTCTCATGATGATATATGGCGAATGTTCTTCGATGGCGCCTCAAGGACCGGACCTAAGGGCAACACCGTCGTCGGGGTCAGGGTGGTACTGGTTTCTCTTTTCGGGTTGGTGATCAACCGTGCTTACTCTCTCACAGAGCCCTGCTCTAACAATATGGCCGAGTACAACGCTTTGGTCATTGGTCTCCAACTTGCAAGAGAGCTGGGGGTAGAATATCTTGAAGCATACGGCGATTCTCAGTTAATCGTCAATCAGATCCGGGGTTCATACGAAGTTCGCCATGAAGACATGATCTCCTATCACCAAATAGCAATCAACATTATCGCATCGTTCGAGGGGTTCTTCATTGAACACGTTCCCAGACTCTCAAATATCGAAGCCGATGTCCTAGCTGGCCTTGCCGTTTCCCTGGCAATTCCGAACTATGCTCGCCAATCCGTGGATGTGATAGGCCACGAACTGGTCTGTCCCAAGAACGATGTTCAATTTGTGGCAAGTTATTCCGCTCAGACGATCGACGAAGTCCCAGACTGGAGAAAACCATTCATTGACTTCGTAGTCTACGTCATCCTGCCCTAGAACCCAAAAGAGGCCACCTCTATCCGAAGGCGTTCTCTCAGATTCTTCTACGATACAGAGACGAAAATGCTGTATCGCCGATCCTACGATAGATTATTGCTTCGATGTCTGTCAAATGCAGAAGCCAAAGAAGCCGTACGCGAAGCTCATAATGGTATTTGCGTGGCCCATCAACCTGGCCCAATATTGTAAGATCGTCTTCGCCGAATGGGCTACTACTGGCCCACGATGGTAGCAGATACGATAGACTATGCAAGAAGGTACAAAGCCTGCCAAGTCCATGCGGACTTCATCCACCAACCATCCAAATTTCTACATCCGACGGTAGTATCCTAGCCATTTGAAACATGGAGAATGGATATTATCGGTCCTATTACTCCACCTTCCTCGCTTCATACTCGTAATCACAGATTACTTCTCCAAATGGGTGGAAACTGTTCCGCTTGCAGAAGTCAAAACTTCAAACGTGATCAGCTTCCTCAAGCATTACGTCATCTATCGCTTTGGACTGCCCCGAGGGATCATCCACGAAAATGGTCCGCAGTTTGCAAGCCATGCCTTCTATCGGTTCTGCGACAAGCACCGCATCCAGAATATTGCTTCAACGTCATACAATCCAGCAGCGAATGGGTTGGCAGAAGCATTCAATAAAACAATCATCAAACTTCTTAAGAAGTTCGTATCGTCCAACAAATGCGACTGGAACGAGAAGCTTGGTGAATGCTTATGGTCATACCGTACTACAGTCCGAACAGCCACTGGAAACATGTCGTTTTCCCTGGTGTACGAGAGTGAGGCAGTCCTCCCGTTGGAAACTCAAATACCCTCACTCCGCGTCGCCCTTACTTACCAATTGACGACGGATGATAACTACCGTCGTCGACTACAAGAGTTGGGGGCCTTAGATGAAAAGGGCCTCCTGGCTCAGCAATGGATCGAGCTATACCAAGCACGCATCTCCGGAGCCTTCAACAAGAAGGTTAAAATCAGAACATTCCAAGTGGGTGATCTCGTTCTGCCAGTCCGGAGGCCGATGGTCATGAATCACAAAATCGCCTGCAAATTCTAGCCAAAATAGGAAGGTCCATTTATCATTGAGGGCGTATTCTCCAACGGTGCTTACTGCCTCGCAAAACAAAATGGAGACTTGCTCATGTTGCCCGTCAACGACAAGTTCTTGAAGAAATATTATGTCTAAACGACATTTTTCAGATCATCGAGTCATGTACCCGCCGGTACCGCTGAAATCATATCACATTTTCCAGATTGCTGAGTTATGTACCCGCTGGTATCGCTGAACTCATATTCCATTTTCCAGATCAACGAGTCATGTACCCGCCGGTACCGCTGAACTCATATCACATTTTCCAGATTAATGAGTTATGTACCTGCTGTACCGATGAACTCATATTCCAAAATTCTAGGTTATCGAGTCATGTACCCGTCGGTACCGCTGAACTCATATTCTAAAATTTTAGATTATTGAGTTATGTACCCGCAGGTACCGCTGAACTCATATTCACAATTCCAGATTATTGAGTCATGTACCCTCCCGTACCGCTGAACTCACAATCTTCCACGTTAGCGAGTTATATACCCGCAGGGGCCTCTGAACTCACATTCTGGTCACTCTTTCAGATAGTAAGTCATGTATGACCATACCTCTGAACTTTCTTCCAGAAAGAGATCCTCCCTCATGATCTACTACCCGCACTCCCAGTGCACAAAAAGGGTAACGGATCCACAAATTTCCAAAGCGACCATGTCGATGTTACCTCTGAGTCGTTTCACTTCCGCCAAAAACAAATCACCCCTTTACATAAAACTTTCATGTCCTCATTACCTCTGAGTCGTTCTATGTACCCCCCTTCATTGAGCCCACTCCTGCCATGTCCTCATTACCTCTGAGTGGGAAGGTTCCGTCGAAGAAACCCTCATATTTGCCATGTCCTTATTACCTCTGAGTAAATATGTTGGTCCTCCCTCGACTTATTATCTGTACCAAAAAAACCTAGGGTATGCCAAGGATAATAGGTCCACAAATATCCTCCATTGAGTCCATTCCTACCATGTCCTCATTACCTCTGAGTAGGAAGACTCCACGGTAAAACCTTCATACTTACCATGTCCTCATTACCTCTGAGTAAGTATGATGGGTTCTCTCTCGTCTTATTATCCGTATCCTGAACCAGGGTATGCCAAGGATAATAGGTCCATAAATGTCCTCTGTTGACCACAAATATCCTCTGTTAAGTTCACTCCTGCCAGGTCCTCATTACCTCTGAGTAGGAAGACTCTACGGTAAAACCCTCATACTTACCATGTCCTCATTACCTCTGAGTAAGTATGATTGGTTCTCTCTCGTCTTATTATCCGTATCTTGAACCAGGGTATGCCAAGGATAATAGGTCTACAAATGTCCTCTATTGACCACAAATATCCTCCGTTGAGTTCACTCCTGCCATGTCCTCATTACCTCTGAGTAGGAAGATTCTACGGCGAAAAAACCCTCATGCTTGCCATGTCTTCATTACCTCTGAGTAAGTATGCTGGTTCCCTTTCATCTTATTATCCGTATCCTAAGCTAGGGTACGCCAAGGATAATAGGCCCACAAATGTCCTGTGCTGAGTTTTCCAGCACAGGCCCATCACTTCTCATTGTGTCCCGGGAGCCCAGCTGCTCCATGGAATTCTCTCTCCCGATACCCGGAACATCCATGATCACCTTGTCGTGGAATTGTTTTAGGTATCCCCAATCAAACTTGTTATCCATACCTAAAACCAAGGTATGCCAAGGGTAACAGGTCCACAAATAAGTCCCCCATTCGGGGCAAACGCTATCATAACACCACAAGTACAACAGGCAGTACAAATAAAGGATGAAATAAAGCATGCTCTTTTATTTGGAAGGAAAAAAGCACTACATGTTCTAGGGATAATGTCCTATTTAAAGGAAGAAAAAAAGACGAAGAAGAACGAAAACAAAAAGGAGAAAAAGGCCGTCTATGGTTCGGCATTGCATAATTCTAGAAGACGGTTCTTCACCAAGGTGGTCCCCTGTTCAAGCCGCTGTTTAGCCCGGTGCTCCGCTTCCTGGGATAACCGCTCCGCATTATTCAAGTAGGGGTGAGCGTTCGGTTTATTCGGTTTAAACCGAACCGAATAATCCAAAACCGAATTGGACCGAAACCGAATAAGCAAAACCGAACCGAATTGGCCCAAAACCGAATCAAACCGAACCGAATTAAATCGGTTCGGTTTTTGGTTTATTCGATTTATTCATTTTTTTTATTTTTTTGAGATTTTTTTGTTAATATATATAGTAACTAAATATACATAGACATATTTAGTATATACCTATATATATTTAGTATATACATATATATATATTAATACTTATATATATAGTACACACACACACATATATATATATATAAATTAATTAATTAATTAAAATTTCTTATTCGGTTTTTGGTTTTGGACCGAAACCGAAACCCAAAATCGAAACCGAAACCGAATAAAAAAATTTAGTATTTTCAAAACCGAAACCGAACCGATTTATTTTAAAACCGAACCGAACCTCTTATTCGGTTCGGTTCGGTTCAATTTTCGGTCCAAAACCGAATAATGCTCACCCCTATATTCAAGTCCATGTGTGCCTGCTAGTCATCCTCCAACTTCTTCAGGGCAATTTCTAGATCAGCCGAAGCTCGATTCACTCTGTCAGCCTCCTGGATAATTAGCCCCCTTTCGGTACGGGCAGCCTCAAGCTCTGACTCCAGGAAAGCTAACTTTCTCTAAAGCTCAAGGATCTGCTCTCGCGTGTCAATAATCCTATGGGAGGCAGTCGCTTCCCGAGCCGTAACATCTTCACTCTCGCGGCTTAACTCATCATAGCGATCAGACAGATCGCGGAGGTCCTTCAGCATGGCCGGCCGGGTCTTATCCCGAGCAGTCCTTAACTTCTCTACAGCAGTTGTGAGGAAACCGCGCTCCTGATCTATAGCAGCAGATAGATCAGCCTGCCGTAGCACCTGAAGCTGGTCTACCAGCTGATCAGCCTCTAGCAATTTTGCCTCCAGAAGTGCGGCTACCCCTGCCCTACCGGGAAGAGTCTTAAGGATATCAACATGACCCTAGGCGCATTGCCGGGCCAAGACGAATGAGGTCCCTCTTTCCACAGCAGCCACTATCCCCCTCTTCAGGTACGATAAAAGCTGCCAACCACGTCCTGTAACGCTTCTCCCAGAACCTCTGTAGAGGACAGCGTCAAAGGAAGCGTGGCCGGCAACGTCAGAAGAGGTGAGCAAGAACTTGCCACCAAGGGGACAAATTTCGAGCAGAACGATGCGCGGATAGCAGCTAACTCTTCCTCCGCCACTCGAAGAGCCTGTACACTTGGCAGGACAGAGAGGTCGACTCTCGGAGACACCTGAGCAGAAGAAGATGCAAGGACTATTGTTCCCTGCCCCGGCTGTCCCACCACTTGACTTTCCGAACTCGAGACAGCGGAAGGCCTCTCGAGACGAACCGGAAGGGGAGGAGGTACGCTCCTCTCCGCCAATGCCCCTTTGGCAGAGCCTGTCTCAACAATGTCCATTATCGATACTGGATAGGCAGGACCTGTATATCCAGAGGAACCATCAATCGACGTAACCCGAAGGACGTGATGATAGAGCATATAGCCCTCCTCGCAAGTTAAAATTTGGCTTATCTTACCAGGGGAGAAGCATGGAGGTTGTAACTCGCTCGCAGCTGACGTGGTCTCCTCACCCGCGACTTCCAAGTTAATATTCGCTGGCTCTTCTGTCCAAGCCACCCCAGAGGGAGGTACGAATCTATCAGCATCATTTTGATGAAATTCCGTAATCTCGGGGACAGGTCTGTCGGAACCCCCGTCATCTTGAGTCATGACCTCGACGACTTGAGATTCCTCTTCTTCTGATACCTACGGAAAGGAAGGAAAATGATTAAAGATCAAAACTGGAGGAAACAAAGAACTGAATAAAAATGGTAGTAATTCGCATTACTTCCGAAGCGGGGTCGACCTCCTCGCTTCTCTCCCTTATAGTTAGCCTGCAACGTCTGGTCGCGGCCAATTTTTGGGAGTGAAGAATACCGCTAACAGGGGATATTTGTCTGCTACGCTTCCGTAAAGAACCAGGTGCGACATGCTGCTGATCCACCCCAACATCTTCCACCGGGAAAGAACAGTCATCTGCATCACGCTCCTCGTCCTCATCATCCACAGTGGTGGAGTCTGAGTCGGGCACTTCGACTCTATTTTTCTTCTTCTTTCTCGTCTTGGCCCCTTGGGGCTTCTCATCCAAGCTAGTACCAACGATAAAACTGGTATCCGGGCTAAAACCAATCGGGAGCTTGTTCGCCATAATATGGTACAAGGCCGCCATGTATAAAATCTTTACCAACGCCTCAATGGCAGGAACCAAAAAAGTGGCACGGGTATGGAATATATCATAGTAATGACAGGCCGTGATGCTGTCAAGGAGGCTACCCTCAAAACCCAGACAAGAGCTGGGACTATCCAAAAAAAGTTGGCTGTACCCAAACTGACGAGCAAACCTGCTGGGTAGGTAAGGTTCCAGGAAAATAGCATTACGATTGCAGTATACCAGGTGGACAGGGCGGATGTTACGCAACCACAAGAGCATCTGGCCGTCTAGAAGTTGAGGAGGACCAATACCGTCGAGGTGAACGCCCGATATTTCCTTAGCAGTAAAACGAGGGACGGATACGAAAAAGTTGTACCTATCTGCTCTCGCCAGCGCCATCCGACAGGTACGTATGGTATCATACTCCCAAGACTCGTTACGATAACGGAAGATAAAAGCGTCATCAGTAATCACGCCGTCTTCAGAACCCGGTCTCATCAAAGATCGGTAGTACATTAATAGCCACCCCATCAGATAATGATAGGGCAGCTCAGTCCTTTCAAAGTCCTTTGTCACCTCGCGGACGATGACCTTGGATGTAAAAGTACAGAGGCTACGGTGTATGCTGCACACCATGGCCGGGTGAAGAGCTAGTTTCACTCTAAAAACTAGCTTCACAGCAAGGAGAATAAAATTACGGCTGATCCTTTCAATAGAACTAGCTCCTCCTGAAACGACGCAATTTCGCAGCCATACCATCAAAAATCCTGCTAGGAGCGCCTTCTCTGACAGCTCTTGGGTATCCTGATAAAAATAACCAAAAGAGTCAGCTTTACTTCCAAATCTGTCGCTGGTAGAGGCCACCCTCTTCGTCGACGACATCAAAGCCTGAACCGCCTCTCGGGATAGAGGACTTTGGAAAGTAACTCGGCCTGAGGCTCCCGTCGAGAAGAGATAGTTCACCCAGTCCTTAGTATGGGGAGCGTTCCCTTCCGAGTTGCTTTCCTTCTTGGCTATCTGCTGGCACGTACTATAGTGGCACAGTATTTCCTGATAAGTAGCCACGAATCCCTGGTATCGTTCTTCCAACTCTTCGAACTCCTCATTCGTAGGAGTGTATGCTTCAAAAGCTTCATCCCCCCAAGAAAGTTTGGAAATCGCATGCATCTCATGGAGTGCCAGCCCTATTTCCCCTACAGAGGTATAGAAGGTTCGCGTACGGCAGTTGTACATCTCCAGCAAAGCCATGAATAACTTCTTGTTTATAGGTAAGTCGTGGCTGGTCCCCCGAATAGCGTGATAAAGACCAATCTCACGCAAAAAAGTCTCATACTTTCGCGAGATCCACATATACAGATTGATCCATGAGGGGATGGGGTGTATCCAACTTGGGAGTGCCAACCGGCCGATTGGATAGGAGCCTTTCCGAGCAAGTTGGTTCAGGAAAGTATCGGCTGAAGAAAACGTGAAATTGGGGCCCGGCACATTCAAGAAAGCACCCGGGGCCAATCCCATTACATAACGGCTGGCATGCACCATGCCGGCACATATTGACTTCATACTGTTGTTGTAATGGATGTCGCCCACAAACATCCCATTCCGGGTAGGAGTCAAAGACTCTTCCATTTTCCTGTCTAGCGGGAACATATTGAACCAAGATAATGGGAAGTGACGCTCCATTTGAGGGATTCGGATCGCAATTCCGTTAGAGATGAAGCTCCAGTTCTCCGATATATCCAGAACTTGACTGTTCTTCACAGTAAAAGCGTCTCCAAAGAAGAATACAGGTTTCAGGTATTCTCCTTCCAACTTTCCCGAATTCATCATAGCACATAGGAAGCGAAAAGGTTGGTTCTTGAGGGCATTTTTCCTCGTCAAAGGCTCGTCGCTAGGGAGCTGGTCTGCCACATACCGAACTATCTGATCATACCTATAGCCCATAGCGGCCTGAGCACGACCCACTAGAGGTTCCCCCATAGCATTAACTGGGAAGTTCACTAAAAAAAGAAGACAAAAGAAAATAAGTCAAAAATATGAACAAAGAGAACCGATGAGTGTTTTCGAGCTTATGCGGCTCCAACTTAATGGAGCCTCATGCGGCTCAACTCAGAAAAACATTTATGCGGCTCCGTTCAGCGAAGGTTCATGCGGCAGTGCTCTCATATAGCTTTCAGAGTTCGGATAAGCTTCCACCGTTCACGTGACAAACAAATTCGTACGAGTCTATGCGGCTCAGCGCAGCCTATGTGGCTTCGTTGATGAAGCGCGTATGCGGCCACAGCAACGATTCTCAAGCGGCTCGTAGCTTGACCATGAGATGTACATGCAGCACACATGAAGATAAAGGCTCGCACATAAAATATACGGCGTAGCCATGACAGTTAGGGTTCCAAACTCACGTAAAGGTCCTTACCATCGATAGCGGGGTGGACGTCGGGGTGAACTATGGGCACATCAGCTGGCAGAGGAGCGGCCACACTCGTCGCCGCAGAAGCAGCTTTCTTACCCTTCGCCGCCGATGAAGACACTGCCTTCTTCGCGGCGACAGTCTTCTTGGGAGCCATTACTATGGTCAGAGAAGGAGGACGAAGACAAGAGAGCTAGGGCAACAGCAGAGAGTAAAAGAAAGTCTTTCCAAACACCCTGCTATTTATAGGCAGAACCCCAATGGACCGATGCATCGGTCCACGAGCAGTATAACCGACTCTTCGGTTATCAAGGCGATCTGATTATTTAAGGCTGGACTCTTGGGATCTTGCCCCAAAAAGCGGCCTTAAAATCAAATAGCAATTAATGCAAAAGATTTGCACACGCGGCAGGATGACGAGGCAAGGAGCTTATGCGGCCAGACAGCCTCTGCGGCCAAAGGGTCCATGCGGCTGATTGACCAATGCGGCTGAGGAGGCTATGCGGCTGGGATATCCATGCAGCCAGGACATCATATGCGGCCAGAAGAGTTTATACATAGCCATGCTTCTTATTCAAAGTATTTCAATTTTGTAAATTGAAAACTTTGAAGGGGTCTTGTAGAAGCATAAAAAAGAATAAAGAAAGATCCATGCGGCCAAGGATCCCTATGCGGCTCAGAGAGCTCATGCGGCTCAGGGATCCATGCGGCTCAAGCGTCTATACGGCTCGAATAGTTCCATGCGGCCCAGAGAGGAGCTACGTGGCCCTCAACAGCTTTTCACTTTGTCTTTACTGTATTTAATGCCTTGACGGCTGACAGCTCTGACCAATGACAGCTCTGACATAAAGACGTAATGATGACTCTGTCATAATGGCAGACTCCTAGAGAAACGAAGGAAATCTCTTACACAATCCATCAAACCCCAAATACCTTTATGCGACCTTGACACGTGGACAGTCGCATGCGGCTCAGACAGAGGCTACCCATACGGCTCAGGCAGAGGCTATCCATGCGGCCCACAAGGACTATCTTCATGCGGCTCACTGAGAAGCCACCCACCATGTGGTCGCCTACGCTCATGTGGCTTAGATCATCTCCATGCGGTTCAAATGTTCAGAGGCCACTCCTAAGCAGCCTTGACACGTGGCCAACCTTATACGACTCAGTGGGGGGGCAATCCTCATGCGGCTCAGATTTCCTAAGTGGCTCGCGATTTTGCCAGCATCCCTACAGCTATCAGCCTAATAATAGTGGGACATGTGGCAAGATTCATCAACAAATCCTAACAACCAGGTTTAGTGCCATCCTCATAATTACTGGGATCAAATCAGATCATTTGTAATCAATCAAATTGAACACGTGGCAGGAGATCCGAGCTTGGCATAACAAATCATGAAGATTTACGGCAATCATTATTAATTGCCCACAAAGATTTCATACAATCACATTAATTGCTCAAATCTATTATGAACGGCCCAGATTCATTGATCCTTAACCGCCGAATTTTGAGAATGGGCAATCATTGCAAGCCCTAATGATACTCCCCTATTCTTATAAATAGCGAGGTTCCATTCCCTTGCAAGAGAGCAGAGAGCAGAGATCAGAGAGAGAGAGAGAGAGAGCACACCCCCCCTCGGATCCAGAGAGTCAGAGAGAAATTGAAAGGAGAGCATTTCTTCATTAACGCCAAGCAGTTCTTCGACAGAGCCAAGGCTGCACCCGATCGTCCAAGGAGTAAGGCAGAGCTGTTGTCGCTTTCCCGAGCCTCTATCGTCATCCCCCAGAATCTAAAATAAACAATTGTACTTAGATTGCTGTACCTAGGTTTTCGTCCATAGGCTTTCTTTGTACAAGCGAGTTTGTATTATGAGTCTAAGTTCAGTCCTTCGATAATTGTTCTATACTTTTATAATCAATGGCAAACAGGTAGTATCTTAACTCTAGGTCCATACGCAATTTAAAGGACAAGAAAAAAAATAAGACTAGCATCATGTATATTGAAAGCAAGTAAGTAAATCATGAACTGTAAAAAGGATACCACTAGAAGAACTAGAAATAAATTGGTAGTGATATGCAATAAAAAATGGAGACTAAATACAAGCGGTAAATATCGCAAGGTATCTTGCCTGAGGTAGTGTGTAGAAATAGCGACGTCCAATAGCTCGAATCGTCAGAATAGTGAAGCGATGAAAGTCAAATCCCACAAACGTCCTCAGATGCTGAAATAAACAACACGAACATTTTTTTGTATAAAAGAAATGTCTAAAAATGCTTGTCCAAAAGTCCAATTCTGGACACAGGGGCAAAATCATACTTTCGGATCAAAAAGATGTCCGCCATTGTACCCACTTTGTATCGAAAAGCGTACCAGTACCTACCGTCCTTAAAGTTGTCAAAATATATGTCTACGGGTCCAGTTTGATGATACGAACCTAACTGTATGTCTAATGTTGGATTCCGATGGGCCGTGCACAAATTCGCCCATTGGATAGGGTCACAGGCCTGCAAAAATGGCGTTCCCATTGACCTTCTCATAATTGGACCAAACTTGACATACAGGACCAGAAAAGAATACGGTCCTGATGGCACACATTTCGTCTCGAGATGATGAACGTGCACGAAGTAATTGACCAATTTAGAAAATTATTGATACGGAGAAATCCAGCGGATACGCCTCGAATTCATCGTGCACATGCAACCAATTCAAGTTCCGTCAAATCCTATACATCTGCGAAATTGATACGCAGTTTTTGATGCTTTTGGTTCGTGAACACGTCGTCCGACTTGTCGGGGTGTACGCCGTATCGAGGTTTTTCAATGTTTTAAAAACTGATTTTTCTCTAATTTAGAATTAATTTCAAACAGAATATAGTTATCTAAAAATAAAACTAAAAGTATGGTTTTAATCTATGTTAGGTTCCATAAAACTTTGTTCAAACAGTTTTCTAAATTTTGCGATAACTTGGCCGTAATTCGACCGCAAACATGGGTGGTTGGAACAGTTTTGAACGTTCATAAATCAAGTTTTTTTTCGATTTTAGAACTCATTTTTTGTCATACACAAAGTGAAGTAAAATAATCTAATCGAAGGGGGTTGGACTTGGTTGGGTTGGTGACGTACCAGTAAAGACGGTTCGAAAAACGAGCGAGCGTAGAGATCGCAGTTGCACACAAAGTTGCTTCGCTGCTGCTATTATTACTGTTGTTGATGTTGCCGTGTTATTGCCGCTACTGCGGCTGCGCTACACTGCACCGCCCGCCAACGGCTTTTACGGTGGCGCGCACGTGGCAGGGCAGTCGTCTAGGGTCAAGGGCAACGTCAGGGAAGACGTGGGTCGGGTAGTTCCTGATTCATGAGGGGTTTTCCAAGAAAATCGAAAGGAAAATTTTGATAAATTTATATATATATATATTTTAAAGAAGGTAATTATGGCGAACGCTCCCACCGGGATTCGATCTTCTGACCACTCAGGCCACATGCATCTCCCTTAACCACTAGGCTAGAGGTTGCTTTGATATATATATATATATATATATATATATATATATATATATATATATATATATATATATATATATATATAATCCAATTCTTGATCGGTTTTAAATTGATCAAATTTTAGGTTTATCCGGTGGAGAACATGATAAGGATCATGTAGTGTTTGGTTTCATCCAATTTGGATTAGAACTGAATTTATTCCAAATTTTTGAAGATTTTTTCTTTCTTTCTTTTCAACTGAACTTTTGTTCTGTTTCATGCTAGAGGGGAGACGAGCACTGTTCATGCTTCAAAAGTTTCTTCTTCTTTTTTCTCCATATATTCATGCTTCAAAAGTTTCTTCTTCTTTTTTCTCCATATATATATATATATATTTCTAAAAATTTCTAAAATTCGTAAAAATAATAGAACCTACTAACTACATATAATGTAGCAGTTACTTGCTACTATTAATATTAGAAAAAATCATTTATTAAATATAAAACACTTTAGTAATCAATAAAATCAAGTAAAATTAGTAATAAATATAGTAAAAATTTCCTAATTTTTTTCAAAATAACATAAAAAAAATTCTGAAGTATTTAGTACATAAGCTTGTAAAGTTTATCTATGTATGTACGTAAGGTAGCATTTAACTTGCTACCAAAACATTAACAAAATCAAAAAATGTAAAAATCCAATAATTTAAAAATACTGTAAAATATACTAAGTAAGAACTTCATAACCAAAAATATATAAAATTTTTAGGGGGTTTACACCTCAGCACACTCTCCTCGTCACCCAAAAGTATAGTGACTTCGTTGCCTCAGCAGAGTCTCCTCGTCGCCCTAAAGCACAATGACTTCGTTGCCTCAGCAGTCTCCTCGTCGCCCAAAAGTGAAGTGACTTCGTTGCCTCAACACAGTATCCTCGTCGCCCAAAAGTGCAGCGACTTCGTTGCCTTAGCACAGTCTCCTCGTTGCCCTAAAGCACAGTGACTTCTTTGCCTCAACACAGTCTTTCCGTCGCCCAAAAGTGTAGTGACTTCATTGCCTCAGCATATTCTCTTCGTCGCCCTAAAATGCAGTGACTTCGTTACCTCGGCACAGTCTTCTCATCGCCCTAAAGTACAGTGACCTTGAAACCTTATCAGAAGTGCAGCTCGTATAGACGCATAGTTCTATGAGGTGGCATTGCTCCATGTGGCTACTCTGGCATCTATATCTTTTCAGATATGACCCAATCGATTTGTTTAAACCACCGCTCCTAAGAACGGAGTTTGGTTCTGTTGATAGGAGCAATATCAAATTGGTTTCTTTAAACCATCGCACCTAAGATAGGAACGGAGTTTGGTTCTGTTGACAAGGGAAATATCTTATCAATTTGTTTAAAACCGCTGCCCCTAAGACAGGAACAAAATCCGACTCTATGGATAGGAGAAAAACCTATTAGGCTTCATCCGATCAAGATTATCGAGCCATAAGCACACGCCATGTGTCATTTATTCGATTATGTTGATAACCATACGAGATCTTGATAGAAAAGAATCTCAGCATCCGCCCTGTGTCAGCTCAGCAGCAACCCTCACCGTGCAGTTATAAAAGATTCTTTCATATCTCCACGCACAGCGCTCCTGCGCGCCTAGAAAAACCCTATGCATATCGTATATGTGCTGACCTATAAATAGAAGGAGTTGGCTTTCATTAGAAAGGTCGGGATCTTCCTGATTAGCAACCCCGAGTACCACTTTTGAACATCAGAAAGTCAAAGCAAGTTCAAGCCGTCGTCAGATCGTCAGCGGAGTAAAGGAGCCGATGTAATGCTCGATCTCCACCGTCATACTTTTCTAGAAATTTTTGTACTTAATCCTCCTATTTATGAGGCTTTTTTTTACTTTTTAAACGTTTGAATACAAAAAGTTTGTTCAATTTTTGTCATGGCAAACAATTATACGAAGTAGTCGTTACATCCTAGTAGCACTAAGATGTACAAG
The DNA here is from genome assembly GCA_029216955.1 of Iris pallida. NCBI lineage: Eukaryota > Viridiplantae > Streptophyta > Magnoliopsida > Asparagales > Iridaceae > Iris > Iris pallida. The sequence goes on along the minus strand of JANAVB010004000.1, from coordinate 4,544,350 downwards.
GACTTGCGTACAAATTTTTGGTGGCATGGCGTAAAGAAAGACGTGGCTACTTTCGTATCACAGTACATGTGTGTCAGTAAGTGAAGGCGGACCACCAAAGACCACGCGGGGAGCTGCAGAATCTTGCCATTTCGGAGTGGAAGTGGGACAATATCTCGATGGTTTTCATTGTGGGATTTCCGAAGACGCCGTAGGATATGTTGAGGAATAAGAAAGCATGATTCGCATGTGGTATTATAGTGGCTGTTGGAGTCCAGTCTGGCTTTGTTAACATCACATTTGGGGAGTTCAAATCTAATTAAATATTTAATTCGATTAGATTTGGACGTCCATAATTGGTACTAGGCTATTTAAGATATAATATATTTTTATTTTATGGTATATATATATATAATATATATATACATATATATATATATAAGATATATGGTAAGAGTGGAGGCACAAAGTAGAACATAAAGTTAAGAGGAGAGGGTGAATCAAATCTTAGAGGATATGTTGTGTCGATGTGCGATCGATCTAAAGACTAGTTGGGATACGCATTTGTTGCTTGCGGAGTTTACGTATAATAACAGTTATCATTCGAGCATTCAGATGGCTCCATAAGAAGTGCTCTATAGGAGGAAGTATCGGTCTCCGATATGTTGGAATGAAGTCGGAGAGCGGCAAGTGCTCGGACCAAAACTAGTGGAGCCAGCCATCGAAAAGGTCCATCTGATTCGTGACAGACTTCACATGGCACAAAGTCGACAAAAGAGCTACGCAGATCTTCGTCGGTGACCGCTTTTCTAGTCGGGGACCATTATTTTTGAAAGTAATGCCCATGCGTGTCGTGAAGCAGTTCGGTCTTAAAGGCAAATTGAGACAGAGATTTGTAAGCCCTTTCGAGATCCTCGAGCGAGTTACAGTTGTTGCTTCTCGGATCGCACTACCTCCTGCCTTGGCTGAAGTGCACGATGTTTTTCATATTTCACAACTTCAAAGATACATGTACGATCCAAGTCACGTGGTTAGCTTCGATCAATTAGAGCTACGTGCGGACTTGTCTTACTCGGAGGAGCTTATTCAAATTTTGGACCGAAAGGAAAAGACCCTACAAAATCGGTCGATGTCTTTTGTTCGCATGCTTTGGTGGAACCATTCAGTTGAAGAATCAATGTGGGAGATTGAGGCAGAGATGAAGGAGAACTACCCTTCGTTGTTTGGCTAACTTAAGGTCAGATCCTTTTTCTTAAGTTTCGGGACAAAACTTTTTTCCAGTGGTATATTATGTAGTGCCCCATTTCCGATAGGCGGCGAACTATGTAGTATGCTTACGACGAGTCAGATCGGTCGGGAACTTAAATGGCTATCTGACTCGATCACTAAGCTTGGCTTATGATAATACTTTGTGGCATCGAATAAATTAATTTGGACGAATGTTACAAGAATCGATCCAACTAATTGAACGGCTTCTATTGGAACAAGTCCTAGATATAGTAGGCTGTGTCTCGGCGAGTGAGCTTTATATGAGAGTCCCTTCGACGGGAACGGACTGCTTTATGGTTTTCTTGAGTTTTTACTGCTTGGTTTTGATGAATGTGTTTTTGCATCAATTTTCGCATTCATTCTACGCATTTCGAAACGAAGGATTAAAGAAGGGATTCTGATAAAATATTGGTGCCATTGTAGGAGCTCGCATAACTGAAGCTTGAACATTGCGAAGCGCTTCGACTCTTGGCATGATCAAATACTTTGTGGGTGGTTCGCCCCTTCTTTTCTACTCTTTCCCGCAAATGAAATTTAGTTTGCCTCGAATATATTCAAATCGACGATGCCAAGTTAAATGCATGCCAAATTACTAAGATCAAGAACTCAGGATAACTGTATCAATTTAGAGTAAACTACTCTGAAAATATAAGTTTCACATCAAAAAGCAAAAAGATAAGGTTCTAGAAAAGAGATAGACTATTTCATAATCTACAAAATAAAATAAAATATTGGTTGCGGCATATGGTGCCACGGGAAATTGGTGCCTACGGGATGCCAAATCAGAAGTAAGACTTTGGAGAAAATGATTCATTGCATGAGTTGAGAAAAATGATAATGCTGCTCAATACTGTCCATGCTATGCAATATGTTTCATATATTAAACTGTTCATGCATTGGCATGGTTATGGACAACTTGTGCACAAGTTTAACGTTCTTCGAAACGGTATCCGGGGCATCGGAACCGAATCAATTTAGGGGAAATATATAAATTCGTGTTACCGCGCGAGGCATTATGGGACCTCCTGTAGGGCTTGCAACCCAGGCTGACAGGACGCATCACAATGCCATATAAAAGTCCCTCATGATGCATAGCACCAATGACCACACATGTAAGATAGTAGCATGCTCATCTACTGTCTTGTGTAGGTGGTAAGTATTATATCTGTTTCACATAGGGATATGCATGGCTATGGTAAGAAATGGCGATAAAATACTATATTTTGTTGTATGCTTTTACTGTTTCAAGGAAGGCTATCAATAAGAACTGAATTCATTTAGTTCAAAATAGAAAGAAAACTCCAATGCATGCCTACCTTAACAATCAGAGTCGGTTTAGACGAGTGGGTTCATCCAACTCACTAGTGCATTCCCAAGTATACTAATCCTCCAACCCCGCAGGTGAAGAGGACTCTAGGGTGCACGTCGCTAAACTAAAGCTGAAGTTCGGAGAGGCATTTTGAAGCTCTTTCTATTCTAAAGTATTTTGAAGCCAATTCATCGAAGGCTTTCAATGTATGAAAGGGTGAATGTATGGAACGACAAGTATTAGTTCCGGCAGCTTATCAAGTATATTTCTCTTGTTTCAATCAATGTAGCCACAACGGCATATCCAATGTAATATGACTTGCACTTCGTTGTAAGCTATCAATGAAAAGCATATTTCTATCTTCCTATACTGTGTGTTCAATTACTCTACGATTTGTGAAATTTTAACTTGATGTTTCAAATAAATGATCAAATGTAATATTCTTGCTTTGTACGTGTGCAACTCCAGACTCGTACTCTAAGCACGATAAGATAACACAGGAGTCTAACAACTATATATAAAACTTAAAACAACAACTTAAATAAACTCCTAAAATCTCAACAATCTCAAAACACCACTTATTACAAAACAAGTTCTAAAAGAGTACTAAACCATAAACTAGTAATGTACTCCAAGCTCAACTGGTCATCTAGGCTAGCTGTGAATCTCAATGTTACCTGTAATGTTTTCAACAGGTCCAGTCGGGACAGGAACGATCACAATACATCTTACGCAGTTCATAATATAACAGGATATGTAAATATTCTATAGAGTAAGATACATGAAACGTTGGAGAATATATGAAGTGAAAGAGATGACTGTGAAAAAATATCTACTATAAGTAAAGAGCTAACAGTGGCTAGTGATGTAGAGTACAAGATAGACATGTGAACGGCTTGAATTTGTACATAAGTAATCGAAGAGTTTGCACATGAGTATACTACTTTGGAATTGTTCACATGACCATTTATACTCCCCCGTACCCCAATCAATACACAAGGATCCAGACAGGTTATTGTACATGATATCCACATAAAAGCCCATAAATGGGTACACATGAATGTATACATGGGGGCTCTGTGAACATGAGCGTACATAAATCACAAAAGTGCACATGAATGGTGAAAGCACCAGAGTACATGATGAAAGTGAAACGCACATGACATACTGTAACCCGATGCTCCCGAGGGGATAACATCTCATGAAGGGATCCATATAGTACCAATCCGTGTTAACAACATGACAGCATCAAGTAAAGTAATCTAGAGCATAAATGTAAATCTTATCAAGTATGAAACGGTCAGAGAATGTACTCGCCCGATATCCTGAACGGCTGATATGAAAAGATGGCCAACTGGAGTCACAGAGTCCTAGTTAGAGCAACACAGGTTATAAAGAGTTCAATTTATATGGTAATTGAAATTATAATGCAATCTATATGAGTCTAAGTCAATCTAGGTCAAAGTCAACTCTTGGTCAACTCTGGTCAACTATAAAGTCAAACTAGGTGAACTCTAGTCAACTGTTGTCAAACTAGCTAGGGTTGGGTCAACAATGGTCAACTAGTCTAGGTTAGTCAATTCTAGGTCTAAACAAACTAAGTTTATGCAAATCAAGTATCCAAGATAGCTACTAACTCATTGCCTAAGTCACTTGCTAAAAAAAGGATTCGAAAGAAACTAGCTCCTTCGACTCAAAAGTGCAGCTAAGTACCTGATCCCCCATTTCAACTCAGAAGCAAAGATAGCCGATTTCTCCACACGACGCCCTCGTCTCAAAAGTGCAGAGCCTTCGTTTCAACTCAGAAGCCCGGTCCATTCAACGGCCCCCTTTATTTGATACGTTGGTGACACTCTTGCATGAGGCAAAGCCTACTCGTCGCCCCAAAAGCGCAGAGGCTATAAAATATGACCTACTTGTCGTTCAAAAGCACAAAGGCTCCGTTGTCACCGAAACACAAGTCTACTCATCACCCAAAAGCACAGAGGCTCCGTCACCTTCGAAACACAAGTCTACTTGTCTTCCATAAGCACAAGAGGCTCCGTCGTCTTCGAAATACAGCTTACTCATCGATCAAAACCACAGAGGCTCCGTCTTCTTCAGAAGAACGGTCTACTCGTCGCCTAGAAGCACAGCAGCACTAAAGCATTGCCAAAAGCATAGACAGCATGGTCCCACCCAGTCGGTTTCTTTAAACCACCGCTCTTACAGATAAGACAGAGGTTAATTCTGTTGATAAGAGCAGTATCTTATCAGTTGGTTTAAAATTACGGATAAAGGACAAAGTTTGTTCTTATGGATAAAGGCCATATCCAATCGGTTTGCTTAAACCAATGTCCTCCTAAGATAAGATAAATCCAACTCTGTGATGGAATCCAAGATCTACTCGACTTCATCTGAATAGAAGACTTTAAAAAATAGACACGCGACATGTGTCTTTTTTCGGTTATGTCGATAACCACCCAAGATCTCGATAGAGGGGAATCTCAACGTCCACCATGTGTTAGCTCAGCAGTAGTCCTCACCGTGCAGTGATAGCAGATTCTTTCATATCTCAAATCCTAAAGCACATCACATATGTGCCCCCTCCTCTATAAATAGAAGGAATTTTCCTTCGATAAAGAGGCTTTGAAATCTTCAACTTCGGCATCCTCTTGATTGGTAACACTAGAGTTTTAATCACTGGCACTAGAAAGCCAAAGCAAGTTCAACTCGTCGTCAGATCGTCAACGGAGTAAAGGAGCCGCTGTAGTGCTCGATCTCCACCTTTACACTTCTCCGGAAATTTTGTACTTAGATCTCCTATTTAGGAATCGATTATACTCTTTTTACGTTTAAAGTACAAAAAATTCGTATAACCTTCTGTAATGGCAAACAAGGACCACCTTTACCTAGTAAAGTTCACATACAACAATAGCTACCAGGCCAAAATAAAGATGTCTTAATTTGAGGCTCTATACAGACGAAGATGTCGAACTCCCTTATCTTAGGAAGACATAGGCGAGAGAGCACTTTGGGGACCAGAAATGGTAATGGATGCTGCGAAGAAAGTGAAACAGATTAGAGAGCGACTTCGCGTGGCTCAGGACTAACAAAAGTACTTGGCCGACAATCACCGGAGACCATTAGAGTTTGAGGTATAGTTTTTTCACTTATTTAGATACGTGTATACCTATAGGTTATGTGATAATATCCTACATGGTTTTAGGTTGGTGATTTGGTGTTCTTGTAGATATCTCCAATATGTGGTACAATTTATTTCGAAGGAGGCCTTAAACTCAGCCTAAGGTTCATCGAGCCGTTCAATATCCTTGAGGGGATCGATGTAGTGGAGTACCAATTGGCCTTGTCTTCTGTATTGGAAGAAGTACACAACATGTTCCACGTGTTCCAGCTACGACGATACGTGGCAGACCCTAACCGAGTGTTAGATCACTCGGAGATCGAGGTGGAACCAAGCATTAGCTATCAGAAGCATCCTGTGGAAATCTTGGATCGCAGAGAGAAGGTGCTGCATTACCAGACAATTTTATTGGTTCGTGTCGCATGAAGACATCACTCTCCGGGCGAATCCACATGGGATAGAAAGGATGAGATGCGCGAGCGTTATTCCTATCTTTTTGAGTCATGAGGTATATTTCTTTCTTGTGTCCATCTTTAAATTCCGAGGACAAAATTTTCTAAGGATGGTAGATTTGTAACTCCTTGAACCCTACTAATATTTTTTTTATAAATCAAAATTTTCTCAGTAGACCAACATCAAATTAATTATTAGTAGGTAAGGGTTTTTGTAAATTCCTTGGAAAGAGGGGGGTGATTGCAAATAACTATATTCAAATACCTTAGATCGATTTGAATTAGATTCCTTACATCACTATAGAAAACTCGATTGAAATTAGAATTTCTTGCACCCCTATGGCAAATTGTAATCATTGGATCAAATTCAAAACACTAGGTAAATCAAACTTGAGAAGAATTCATGCGTTAAACTCCATCTAAATCTTTGGATAAAAAGAACACCGCATTTAAATCACTTCTATCTGTTTAGAATCAACGGTTCCAAATCCTTTTCAAATTCAAATACACCTGACATCTAAATCTATATAAGGAAGAAATGTATTAGCCGATCCTTCCCATCTAATCTTCTTTCTATTCTCATATAACAAAGCAGGCAAATTCGACATATTGCCCTTTTCTCTTGTCATCTGCGAGTCCAGGTATCACCATTAGGAACTTCCAACAGGTAAGCACCTAACTTTGCTGATTTCTTAAGTTATTAAAGGGGTAGGTATCTAAACCACTAGATGGTCGATGGATTGCCTTGAAGGAGGGTAGGATAGATTAGAGGAATTAAATTCTATTTTAAAGATTCGTATCAAGGGATTTGCAAGAAGAATGTTCTTGATTGCTTACGCGAGGGTTGTCTTTCTGTGTAGACATCTGTATAGACATACCTTCAAATAGGTATTATTAGGATTAAATTATAGTTGTATAGTTGGTGTGTACAGATTGAAGTATCGAATTGTGGGTTGTGGGGATTAAATTTACATAAGTGTTTAACTGTGGATTTGGAAAAGAAATAGAGGTTGTGGGCATTTCTTTCTCTGTGCAGGAACCATATACCCGCGTGCATATGTGTTCTTGCATATGCACATAGGTACTTTGCATCATATATGAGTGTGCCATGAGTGTTTATCTGTGTACGCTAGGCAGTTCGGGTGTATAGGTACAAAGGCAGCAGTAGGTATCTATATATTTATAGGTAAACATGCATGTACAAAGGAGTTCCCTGTTTGTAGTATCTCGGTGGACAAAATCTGTTTGTATACATGATAGACTAGAGAACATGTATAGTAGTGTAGGTATAATAGGATATGCCAGAGCACACAAGTGCAAATCTGTAACATCAAGATGATGCAGCAGCAACAAGAAGATACCTTGGTATTAGGTAATAGCAGGCCCCATTTATAGGTATGCAGTAGAGCCTATAGGGTGATATATCCAACCTTATGAAGATAGGCAAATCTGTGCATATTCTTGTAACAGTGAGTGCATGTGTGCATCTGGGTGGGTAATGATTTGAGTATGCAACAGTATTCAGTTAATTGAAGAGGGTGTCAAGAGTAGGCAATATGATCAACTGCAGACAACAGCAGTTATAGAAGTTAGAGGTAGAATATGGTAATATCCTAGTGTATTCAATGGTATCAAATTGGTAGGGATGTCCAAGTATAAGGTAATAGAGGAAAGGAATATACTGTTATGGGTATAGGTGTTTGTAGGAGAGGACTGTGCTCCTATATGTACATAATTTTGGGCAAGAAAGTGTTCCCAGTTTGGTGGTAGGGTGTATCTAGGAGGCAGCATTGACGCTATATGACAAGATAACACATGTGTGCAGTAAGGGACCCAGTACAGTACCAAACAGAAGGGTCCTTAGAGAGGTAGTTGTATATAGATATAACAGAGTTAAAATAACTAGGCATTAGTGTGTGCAATATACTAACATATGGCAGTAGTCGTAGGTAAGAAGGGTGTAGAATTTCAAACCCCAAACTAGACTGTAGTGCCAGTTTGCAAACTCAAACCTATGAGCAGTGAACATTGATATGTAATGGAGATGCATAAAGTAGAGCAAACTAAAATAGACAGTTTGGGTGCAAATATACATCCATTTATGCCAAACTAGGTATACAGGAAAGTAGTTGCAGTATTAGTAGGTAATTACAGCATTTCCATTAGATGGGAGCAACAAGCAATTGTTGCAGCTGTATGCAAGAAGCATTAGAAATAGGGGTGTCCTAGTTTCTTGTGGGTTGTGTATCAGGAGAGGGTGGCAATACCTGTGTGTGAGTGTCATGTTTGCAGGTATAGGTAACCCTTGGTTGTGTGTGGTAGGTAGAGTTTGGGTTAGGATATTGTTGTCAAGGTTTTGATACTAATAGTTATATGTAATACGAGTAGACAATATGGAAACTTAGCATAACCATCTAGTATAAAACCAAATTAGCTAGGAATTGACCTAGAGACTTACAGACCAAGTAGATAGGTTATTCTTGATTTCAAATGATTTATTGACATTGAAATTGTATAAATATGTTACTTGGACCTCGATACAGATTTTGACCCATACAAGCGGCTTAGGACCCCGGGCAAGTAAATTTATTATTTGTTTCCAATATTGTTAATTACTATATTATATTGTTAGTTATATGATATCCGATTCTCGACAAACTCATTATACGGATAGTACATCTTGAATTTTGTTCATATTATGCCATTTCTTGTTTGTCGTGTCGGGGTAGGAAAGTACCGAGTAAAGTGTGATCAGACCCGTAGACAGTGCTTTACTTTATTTTTTATGTTAGTTAGACCGTGAGGATGCAAATTCTATGTAGACTGTACAGTGTAGTGTCCTAACCGATCACATATCGAAAGGAGTACTTCAATACACTTAGATAGCTATGGTTCTTTTTTTTACTCTTTACATATTCTCACATATTTCATGTTTCTTATATTACCATGTTATAGTTGATTCTCTCATCATGTATGTTATGACCAACCTCTATTTTATAGTCGTTATCATATACTTGGAAATGCACTCAATAAATTGTACTCGTTCCATCGTGACTCGGTAAACATTTTAGGTGACTACGATGAGGGTGAATGCCCTACTCATTACGGTCCATATGGAGGAAATATAGCCGAGCCTGACCTTACATTACAGGAGAAATTTGCATCACCTGACCAAGTTGTCAATGCTTAGTTAGATTTAATTTTGTTTAGAAGTCGGATTTGTCTCCAGATTTAGTGACTATTGCTATTTGACTTGACTGGACATGTAGTTTTGGAGTTTATCTAATTATGGATTTATGACTTTATATTTCTTTTTTTTACTCCATCTATTTAGAGCTGTGATTGAGTATTGGTTTGGTTATATGTTATTGTCCTACCAAGTGGAGTGTACATATATATATATATATATATATATATATATATATATATATATATATATATATATATATATATCTTGCGTGGGTTGTTCATCATATTGTGATTATACAGCGTTTTACCATCGATACTGCGGTGTAGGGCTGGGCGTGCCCACGATTCATGTTCAAATTCTGGATGCGGGTTATGACAGTCTTCTATATGGGTGATTACACTCTAACGAGGGAACCGTATCTAATTCTAAAATTCTTTCCGATATTCTTCCAAGTTACTCCATTCATTTCGATTGAGAACCCAATCTTATCTTCCTCAATAAACCAATTTAAACTATGCTATACTTCTACCCCATCTCTATCTAATCATAGATAAAATTGTAGAATAGTTGCAGTCCATTGCTCCTAGAGTCTCTTATTGAATTAAGTTGCATATATGAATTCTATACTACCAGTCTAATCTACTCGGCCAATCTAATAGAGCCGTCTATCCTACCTCTATTACCTTAAACAATCAATCATGCCTAAGATGTTCAAATAACTACCTTCTATTTTATGATAAAATACAACCCAAAGGAGTGTCATGCACGAGTATTCGTCCTTCCGAAATAGGAAAATGAGAGAATTCATAGTAAGGAGCTCAAGAAAGATGATCGAATGCAATTTTCAATTTCCAAGGACGATAGAGGAAATTAAAAGAATTTTCAAAGCAACTGTAGATTGAGATCCTAATATACTATCCTATCGCAGGCCCGTTCGGTACAGTAACGTAACGAAAATGGCTAACTCAACCTACATGGGCCACCAAAATATATGTAATGCCCTAGTCCCAAAATACATAGGACTAGGAATGCGTATACATGCCAGCTACGTATCAAGTGGACTTCATCCCAGCTCGAAAATGTATAAGTTGTACAGTAACGGCCAGCTATCTATCACTAATCAATACTATCACTAAGTCTCAATCCATGGTAATATAGAACACAAGAATGGACAATGTATATCATGGTGTGCACCCATGCTACACTTGTCCAAATAGACTCAAAAGAAATATTATGAGTCTACAAATACTAGGCTAACAAGCAGAATACAAGTAAAAGAAGATGAACATGTAAACGCAAAAGATACGAAAAAAATAGCAATACCATTATGATCTGTAATCTAACTCCGCTTAGTCAACTACCTGGAGTGATCAGCATGTCTTTAGAGGACATAGCAAGATACATAATAACATGCCGAATATAACAGCATAAAACATAAAACATTTATGGAAGACAGAAAATACTACAAGAAGGACATCTAAGAAGTGATGTCATAGAGAAGCATAATATTGTACATGGCTAAAAAGTAAATCAAGTCAATTCTATAGACTGTTGTCAAGGCAAGCACTTCCAATCTATAGTCTCAAGTGTAGTCCAAGGCAAACGACTCTCAAGAATGGTCAAGGTTGCTAATCCTAGTGTAAATCTCCTCGCCTAAGAGAAATACAAGGGTCAAGTCAATCCTATAGACTGTAGCCAAGGCAAATGCTCCCACTCTATAAAATATCTCAAGTCAAGTCATGTTATGTCAAGTCAAGAGAATAATGGCGTAGGACTAGGAAACTCTATCTCAAGACACACATTAACACGAAGACCAATATAACACGTAATTAAAAATATAATATAAATTATATACATGCATGTAATAAAATAAAGGATGTAAGCAACATGAACCAGACTAATATCATGAAAACAACAACAGAAAAATAAAGGGTATGCATATAAAACATAATATACAAGTTTGCAAGGTATACTTGCTTGTCTTCTACAACTATGCGTACTGCAGTCCAACTCTAATATCCTCCGTCACTCCGTCACATTCTCCTAGAATATACTTTCATCAATCGATGACACATCTATGGCATACCATATATGGACTAACCATATATAGACCAATAATATTTATATACCAAACTAGTCACGATAACTACCCGACTTAATCTAACATATATATCTTTAAATCTACCCAATAAGTAGTATTTTAATAACATAAAATATCATATTTAATTATAAAAAAATAGTTAGAAATATTTTATTATAATATTTAGTGTATTATATTCACAGAAAAATGGCTACCAATATCTCATATTGATTTTACATCCATAGTCATTGACTTGGTTCCTAATTTTTGTCTTAAAACCATAAATTTTATACAAAATTTATTTCTAGAAAAATTACTATTAAATATTTAAAAATATGTTATTCTTACCAAATTATGCACAATAATTAATTTAGATAAGTCTCATGAAGTTCCAAGTCGATTAGACACATAGATCATATGCTTTTCAGTAATCCGACAATAATACGATAAATTTGAATTTTATTAAAATATCAAGTCTCATTTAATGCTACAAACATATATTCAATGGAAAGCTTAGGATTTTTAGAGTCATACCAAAAATACGAGAGAATTGCTCCGCAAATTGTCGAAAATTCGCCTACGAAAGAATTGGTTCTGTCTGGACATATTTTTGAAAAACAGATGTCCCAGACAAACCGTGAAGACCACACGGATGGCCAACTGGAAATTAAAGTAGACACACATGTCTTTCAATTAGTTTTGGTTTCGTGAGAAACGGGCGTCGAAAAGAGGATCAAACCTTGTGTACAAGTCAGCGTACCTGCTGTGACGAATTCAGCACAAGTTCTATCGACTATGGGTGCCTTTTGTACATTGTGCCGACCAAAATTAGGGCTGAGGCTCCTCAGAAAGGTTCTAGGGTGTTAGGGAGTGTCCTAGGGTCTAAATGAAGGTGGTAGAAGGGTCTGAGGTGGTCGAGAAGATGGATTTCTTATGGTTAGAATAAAAAGTACGAAAATAAGAAAGAGGGAGATGTACGCTCGGTTTAGAGATTCTAGGGAGATATGGGGCCGACCAATGATGGTTTAAATATAAATATTTAATGTATTAAGGGTTGGGATTCATTAGAATTGGATTGGTAAGAGTTGGTGGAGATTTGATTGACCAATCGAAAGATTCACCAAGATATATATCAATGAATCTAAATAGTTCCCTAATTTGCAAAATTAATCTTGGGTTGTACAAAATCTTCTAAAAACTCAATCTAAATTCATCCTAATATGTTTTGGTAACCTATCATAGGCTCAACCATGGCTCGTTGGACTAGTTCTAGGCCGGTAGGATTTATTGAACTGAAATAGGCTCCGAAAGTCTAATTAATGGGTCGTGTGTGCCATTTGAAAAAATAGCACATGGAAACTTGATTGAGTGAGGCACCATTGGCATGTGTGTCATAGGCTCAAAATAGGTCAAAACCATATATCGGGTCAAAATATTTGGATCGGGTTTGTGCCTCAAATCAAAATTGAAAAATACATTGAATTTACGCGAAAGCAAAAATGACCATTTTGACCCTAAAGTTGTTTAAGAAAAACATAATACAAGGGAACACATTTGAGTGGGACATGATATATCAAAATGAAGGTGGACTCGTCTAGAACACGAATATGAAACTTGTTTCGAGTAATTGGCTAATGCTATGCTTCAAAAATTAAAGCTACAAGAAAGTGTATTTATAATCAAAATTTAAATATAAAATATATTTTAATAAATGAAAATTATATTAAATAAAAAATAATCCTAAAAATTAGGGTGCTTACACAAGCATTCAGATGGCACCATACGAGGCGCTCAACGAAAGGAAGTATTGATCTTCGATATGTTAGGATAAAATCGGAGAGCAACAAGTGCTCAGACCGGAACTGATAGAACAAGTCGTCGACAAGGTCTGCATGATTCGAGATAGACTTCGCATTTTGCAAAGTCGACAAAAGAGTTACGCGGATCTCTGTCGTCGATCGCTAGAATTTCTTGTAGGAGACCATATGTTTTTGAAAGTATCCCCGATGCGGGGGTAATGCAGTTCGGAGTTAAGGGCAAGTTAAGTCCAAGAATTGTAGGCCCTTTCGAGATCCTCAAGCGAGTGAAAGTTGTTGCTTATCGGATTGCACTACCTTCTGCCTTGGCTGAAGTACATGACGTCTTCTATATTTCATAACTTCAGAAGTACGTGCATAATCCAAGGCACGTAGTTAGTTTCAATCAGTTGGAGCTGTGTGTAGACTTGTTCTACTCCAATGAGCCTATTCAAATTCTGGATCGTAAGGAAAAAGTTTCATGAAATAGATCACGTCCTTGGTTCATGATGGCGTAACCATTCAGTTGAGGAATGACATAGGAGATGGAGGTAGAGATGAAGGAGAAGTACCCTTCGTTGTTTGTCTAATTCGTGGTAAGACACTTGTTCTTATGTTTCGGGACGAAACTTTTTCTTAGTGGTATATATGTAGTGCCCCGTTTCCTTTGGGCGGCACACTATGTAATGGTCTATGGTGAGTCAGACTCGGTCAAAAATTTAGATGGCTAGTCTAACTTGGTCAGGAGCTTGGTATACGAAAACCCTTTGTGGCATCAAACAAATTAATTTACATAAATACCATAAGAACCATTCCAACAAATAGATCGACTTTTGTAGGAATAAGTCCTAGATGGAGCAGACTGTATCTCGGTAAGTGAGTTCTATATAAGAGTCCCTGTAGACCGGACTGCTATTAGTTTTCATGAAGTTTTTGCTGATTGGTTTTGATGAATGTGTTTTCGTATCAATTTCTGCATTCATTCTAAGAATTTTGAAATGGAGGATTGAAGAAGGGATTCTAATAAAATTTTGATGCCATTGTCGGAGCTCGCATAACTGAAGTTTGATTTGTTGCAAAGCGATCTTCGACTCTAAGCACATTCAAATAATTGGTGGGTGGTTCGGCCCCTTCTTTTCTACTCATGTCTGCAAATGAAATTCTCGTTGCCTCGAATACGATCAAATTGAAGATGCCAAGTTAAATACATGTACTTGAGATAATTATAGCAATTTTGAGTAGTTTTACTCTGAACTCAAAATGATAAGCATCGCTCTCGAAGCAAGTAGTTCAGGTTTAAAAACCATGAAATTGCTTAAGAACCTAGAGTTATAAGCTTTGCACTCTTGAGCCAAAAGTTAAGGTTCTAGAAAAGAGAGAAACTATTTCATGTGATCGAATTAATAAAACATCGGTTGGGGCATGGGGCTTCGAGATAATTGGTGCCTACAGAACGTCAAATCAGAAGTATGACTTTGAGAAAAAAGAATTGTTGCATGAGTAAAATAATAATACTGCTTAATTTGGTTTCGTGGCATGTATCAGTTTCATAGTTAACTGTTTGCACACTTGCATGGTCATGGACAACTTATGCACAAGGTATGGCTTTCCTTAAAATGGTATCTGAGGCACAAGACCGAATCGACATTGGAGGAAAGTAAGATTCATGCTTCGAAACGAGACATTATGGGACCTCTAGCTGGGCTTGCAATCTAAGCTGATAGGGCGCATCACAATGCCATATGTTAGTCCATCATAGTGTCGTAACACCAATGATCACATATAAGATAGTAGCATGCACATATATTGCCTTATAAAGGTGTTAAGTATTATTTTTATTTCATGCAGGGACGAGCATGACTAGGTAAGAAATGATATGAAATGTTACGCTTTACTATTTTGATTATGCCATTGATATGAACTAAAATTCATCTAGTTTTAAATAGCAAGATAACTTTGAATGCATGCCTACCTTAACAAGTAGTATCAGTTTTGACGAGTGCGTTCGTCCCGCTCGCTAGTGCATTCCCAAGTCTACTAATACTCCAACCCCACTAGTGACGAGAGCGTTGAGGGCGCACGGTGCTAGACTCCGGCTGAAGTTCGGGAAGACGTTTTGAACTCTTTATATTTTGAAGTATTTTGAAGCCAATTTATCTCAAGCATGCAAAGTATAAAAGGGTGTAAATGTATGGAACTTGTCGAGTGTTTTTTATTTTGTTTCAATCAATTGTAGTCGCAATGGCATATCCAATATAATTATGACTTGCACTTCATTGCAAGCTATTAATAAAAAGTATATTTCCTTCTTCCTATACAACATGTTCAATTCTCTACAATTTGTGAAGTTTCAACTTGATGTTTCAAAAGAATTATCAAATGCAATGTTCTTGCCTTGTACAAGTGCAATCTAGACTTATACGGCTTCACGCCCAACAAGAACGATCGATTCGACAGAAATTGATGTGAGAACGAATGGTTTGTCGAATCGGGGCGTGACACATATCTCCTACGAAATGCTCTACATCTTCAAATAGAAATAAATACGTAAGTGCAAAAGAGGTCAAAACAAAACCTAATGCTAACTTAAACAGCTGTCAAAATTTTGGCAATCCTTATAATAGTCAGAACTGCCAAAACTTTGTCTTAGGACTGCCATCATATTCCTTATACAAAAAAAAACTTTATATATTTGAATTGCCAAAATTTTAACAGTCATGACTTTTGCTAGAAATGTCGCATTTTGGCAATTATAAGACTACTAGTTGAAATTTTTGCTAAATTTCAACGATTGAAAGGAGAAAAGTCTACATTATGTTATTTAGGTGTTTCACAAATGCGATGTAATATATTCAACGAACCGATACTTTATTGAATTTGTTCTTTATTTTCACTTCTACAACATTGCGAGCCATTTTCATTGGAGAAAAACCAAAAGCTTGAGAAGCTTGATCATATAATTTGTGAGAATGCATGACCGAAGATTTATCGAAGATTCACCATGTGTGATCGAAATAATATGGATTTGTTAGGATATAGAAGTTTTAGACCATAAATAATTAATTATTTTTAGGTTTAGGAATTTGGAAAAGAAAAAAAGAAGACAAGTGAAAGAAGTCAAAAAATACTATAGTTGGTATTGTCCCATGACCAATTTTAAGTAGCATTTTGGGTATTAAAATATGACCATCATTTGGAAAATTTGGGATGCCCCCTAACGAATTTTGCAGTGCCTCAATGATCTTGTTTTATTGGTACTAGAAATACATTAATAGTACATATTAAATGTCAGAATCATTGAATCAATGATCTACTAGACACAATAATCATCTGTCTGTGTGTGTGTGTGTGTGTGTGTGTGTGTGTGTGTGTGTGTGCGCACGTTTGAGAGAAAAAGAATCAGGATCCCTACTATTAAGCATCCCTGAAAGTCTTGAAAATATATAGCAGACATATGATCTGTCTTTTTGGAACGCATAAATTAGTTCCTTAACTATCCAATTTTTTGTAAAATTTTGAACTAGTTGTACGATCCAAAAAGACAGATCCAATGGCTGTTATTTCAGAAACATTCTAGAATGTTTAATAAATAGTGAAGATCTCGATCCAGTAGTGCCATGTCCCAACATCGTACCCCATTTCTCATTCGCGGGGAGCACGATTAAGAAATATTGTCGTTATCGATTAGTGGGGGACAGATTGAATCAAAATTCTTTCCTTATTATGGATCGGTTCCTTCAAAATCAAGTCCCATATTCAGCGAATTGTATTTCGAGGAAGGACACTGCGGCTGATCGAGGGAGACCTTTCACTGCTCTATTTTTCGTGTCACACTTGCTTCTTTGGGGTTGATTTTATGAATGCATTTTTTGTGAATGTTTTCGATTAATTTTATGGCTTATGTTCTTCGAACTTCGTATTTCATATCAAAATTTGATGAGAAAAGTAGAGTACTGGTCCGTTGCTTATAAAATTACAGGTGATCGAGGCATTATGTATTAAAGTAGACCTTCTTTCCTTGCCTCAATCAATCAACGTAAGTGACTTGACCTTTCTTTCCTTGAACTTCTTGTTCTCCAATCAATCAACAATCTGATAACATGAATGCTAGATATAGAGGCCTAGACATACTATTATATGCTTATTTCCATAAAACTATAAGTATTATAACTGTTGCATGTTTACTTATGTATATCTATTGTAGAGCTGTTATATATCATGAAACTACTACATGCTTACTTATATTATGCATGTTATAGAACTGTGTTAAACAAAGATTGAACCATTGAATAACTGTTTCCACGACAAGGTGGAAATGATGAAAATGGTTAAGTTTCTTATGGTAGATCCTGCTTGAGTAACTAGTTTAGTCTCGTACGATCGTGGACAACTTGTGCACAAGGTTTCGCTTCCTCGAACGGCAACTCGAGGCCACAAGAACGATTCGACCTAGAAGTAAAGCAAGTTAGCTGTGCTAGATACTAACACGGGTTATTGGAAAACTTTTAGCGGGTCTTGTTACTCGCGTTGGAAGGGTCACCGTCTAAAGCAAGCTATATGTCTAGGATGGCTTGAATTGCCAGTGACCGCTATCTATACATTGTTTTAACTATTTATGTAAATCCTACAGAAAAGAATATGGTAAGTTTATACTGCAATAGCACCCTCTATCATAAGTAAGTTCTATCATAGATTACATTGTTTATGCCTTATCAACTGCTTACATAAAACTAACTAGGATGGCTAGAAAGTTGGATTAATTAGTCATTTACTAGTACACAACAATGTACTGACCCTCGCTCTCCACAAGTGCTGAGAACCAGGAAGGGCGTGACATATAACTGAATCTGACAATTGGAACATTTTGAAGCCTTGCTAGTGTGTGAAGGCAATTTCCAATATTTTGAAGACTCTACTCAAGACCTGTTGTAATGCTTCAACTTTCCCCAATCAAAGCTCTATTGAGTGTTTTGGCTTTGTATAAGAAGATGTAAAGGTATGAACGACTATCTTATCTAAGTCAGTTTGTAAGCCCATGCAGCACCCTTTGTAATCGATTCTTGTAATAAAGTTATCATCTATGAAGTAAAGTTTTCTTCTGTGCAAATGTTCAATTTCTCTACGTACCCTCTCTTTTTTTTGTGTTTCGGATAACATTATGACCATTACTTGTGTGAGTGCAACTTAGGCTCTCACGATATCATGTCCAGGGGACGACTATCTATTCTACGAAATCGATACGTGACATAATGGTACCAGAGCACGGCTTTACGTCCGTTAACTTTCCGTCTTAGTCTTGAAACTTTGACCTCGTGTCGATAAGATAAGTTATTCCATATAGTGAGTTTGTAATATTTTCTAAGACTAACTTATTATAGAAGTTGCGGAACCCACGGCCGTGAACGAAGAGAGTACCTCGAGTAGCTCAAGGGCTGAACCATTTGCCAACCCTATGGAACGAATGTTATGCATGTTTGAATCACAACAATAGCAAGTTGAGGCTAATCCGTGCCAGAATGAGCATCACCAACGGTAAGTCGAGAATCAACAGAGACAAGCTCAGGCACGACATACTCAGTTTGAGACCCTATTCGAGGTGCAATTCAAGTTGCAAAAAAAGTAGTTTGATACTCTACAGCATATTGTCTAGACATTTGTGGCCAATAATAACTCTGCAATGATAGATGTTGCAATCGAGCCTACGACTCGACTAATTGAAATCGACCTGGAGGAGCCTGCAGCACCGAGTAACAACTTTGAGGTGTCTAAACTCAAGAAAACGTATCGCACTTCCTTCAGCGGTACCAAAAATCCTTCCCTTAGCGATTGATTGGTTGGAGAAGTTAGAAGACCAATTTGAACTTTTGGGCGTCAAAAAGTCCAAGAAAATTGACTACACTTAATTTCCTTAGCGATCGATCCGTCGAGACAATGATGCAGCGACAATCCCTTAGGCCACATTCCGGAAGGCGTTCGAAGTCGAGTACTTCTTGCAGTCGTTCAACAATAAAAAAAGAATGAATTTATGCAGCTGATGCAAGAAAACATGATGGTGCAGCATTACGTAATAGAATTTAACAAGTTGGCTAAATTTATTGGGGCATTCGTACCGACTACGAAGAGTCGTGCTCAACAATTTGAAGTGGGTCTGCGGCCCTCTATCTCTGCCCATGTGAGCCATCTGGAGTACAAGATGATGGGCAAGTCCCTCAATTATGCTCTCCATCTTGGGCACCAATATCCTCCAACCACTGCCAGCATTGTGCAAAATCTACCACAAACGCTCAAGTGTAGCAGAAGGCAACAATGTCACTAAGTGTACAAACTACGGCCATCAAGGATAAAACTTAGGACCTCACTACACCAAATGCAATAACTTCAGACATCAAGTAGTCGACTGCCATTTCTCTATCAGTGGATGCTGGTATTATGGTAAGATGGGTCATATGCGAGCAAATTATTCGGCTAGAAGACCTAATGTTATGACCTGTACCCGGTATAGGGGCACGAGTAGTTAACAACGTTCAGCTTATGCCGCAGCATCGACGGTAGAACGTTGTTTAGGTCACTAACTATCAATCTCGTACAATGATATAATGGATCTGTCTTATATCTCAATTCCAAATGGAGGACAAAGTATAAATGATAATACTAAATACCCAATCACGATCTAAATTACGATAAGATATCAAAAAAGTCTAATAAACTATAAAGTCTAAAACATCAACAACTTCTAAATACAATATCAAAATCCAAATCTCAAATATAATAATAAAGTCTCCAATATATACACATGCCAAGAACTCTAATAATGAATCTATCACATTGCTATAAGAGTAACTAAGCCCCTCGGTAATCACTCCTGAGTATCTGGACCTATGGTTGCTATTCCCTCCTCAGTTCCATAGAATGTGGGACACAAGTCCCCTAAGTGGTCATCTGAAAAATATATCCATTCAGGATGGAACGAGCACACCTCTTCTAGCAATTCCAATTAATTGATAAATATTATAAAATAGTTAAAGTAATACTTGATAAGAAGGAAAAGAATGAGTCAGGGAATGAAATAGAATAACAGCTAACTAAAGTATAAGAAAAGTGAATATAGTGATCCAGAAAAACATGACAATAAAGACTGTAAATAAGGATAACTAAACTAGAACAGATGTGATGTGAGTCCAGCAATATAATGTGAATCTAGAAAGAAAGCACTAAACTAATGTGTTTCAAAATACCGCTTTCGACATGTAAAGGCTTAGGGGGTAAATACGGCACATCGCACATTTGGCAAGCGTACGACGGCTATCTTTCCATATTAGACTAGTATGAGTGATTCCAGTATGTTTAGGAATGTTTACATGTCATTTCGAGTATTTTTCTGCCCCGACTAGTACAAGTGAATCCATATCCCGATACGTAAATTAAGTACAAGTCCAGCCAAAAAGTAGTGAAGCCAGAAAGGGATTCTACTAGGTGGTTCCAGTAGGTGATTCCAAAAATAGAGGCCAAATAAGTTAGATGCATGTGTCACAAGTAAATGAATCCAGAAATACCAATCTGTGTCGTGCCAAAGAATCAGGTAATTCTATACTAGAAGCTGAATCATAATAATTATCAGATAATGAAAATTATCAGAGAATATACTCGCATGTAGTCCTGAGCAGTAAATGTGAATCAAGGTCCAAACTGATGTCACACAAACCTATATATGAGATATACAGAGTTACTTGGTGTTCTAGAGTAAACAATATATTTAAATGGATTAATTATATGCTTCTAGGCCCTTTCTAGGTCATGGAAGTCAAACTAGGTCAATATTAGTCAAACTAGGTCAATACTAGTCAAACTAGGCTTCCGGGGTCAAACTAGATCAATTTGACTTAAAGGTTGACTTTCATGGTCAAAGTGGTCTACCTTGGTCAAATCGAGTCAAACCTAGGTTTCTAGGTCATTATCTTGTCATACCAAGGTAACCCAACCCATACTAGGCTATCCTAGTCTCTAATTAGACATCTACCTATTCATAAGGTATCTTGGGATATACTACTCATTACCCCTATTTACCCTATTTCTCTATCGAGGCCAATACCCCTAGGTAAGGCCCCACACTATGTATTACCCTAACCATAGGAAGTATTCTATTACCTATTCATGGTATACCATGACATTACCTTCCCTTATATAGGTAAATCTAATTACCCTAACATTGGGGTAAGTACCTATACTATCTAATCATTACCCTTCCTAGACATAGGTAATCCTATTACCTATATATTTATATATATCCTACATTGTGAGATTACCCAATACCTATATCTTGTATTACCCTAACCTAGGTATTGCCTCACCCTTATCTAACCCTTGTGTGAGTGCTAACACACACTCTAACACTCTCTGTCACATTACAAAACATGGCCTAACCCTCATTTCCTTCACACATTGCATATGTGTGAGCTACCAAACACACACACACACACACACTCACTAACCAAACCTATGCTCTGCCCACACTGCTCACACATATGGCTACGAACACCGGTCAAGTGGCATATCCACACTGCTGCCAACAGTAGGGTTTGATAACCCTGCAGTAAGCAACCTCACGCCCCCTCCTTTACTCATGTATGTTGCTGTTGCAAACTTAATAGCCCAAGCCCCCTATAGTATACTATTATTGATCTAAAGTTCCTCCTTACCTGTAGTTGTTAGTGACACTTCTTTACTTTATACCTTATCTTTACTTCCTTAACACTATCAATTAGCTAATACACATCATAGCCCCCTTCATGAACTGTTTAGGATACACTTCAACTCACTTCCCTTATCTTCAGTTAACTGTTGTACTGGGCTAAACCCGAGCCTATCTCAAGATGCTAAATGTTGTTCTAGAGTTCCCCTTTCCTATTATTGTTATTGCCCTGCTAATAGGCAGTAAGTTGCCTACTTACCTACTGATGTTGATGATATGGATGGCAGCAAATACCGCTGCTGCCTAAGGCTACTTAGCCCGAGCCCATTAGGATGTATATTGTAGGACTGTTGAGCACCTCTTTTAAAAATTTTCAAAAACCTGATCACGTCTTCAAACTTAGGAAAGCGCTCTATGGACTCAAACAACCACCTCGTGCGTGGTATGAACGCCTAAGTGCCTTCTTACTTGAAAATAGATTTTCAAAAGGAAGAGTCGATACTACTTGTTTATCAAGTCTTCAGATGATAATATTCTTCTTGTGCAAATTTATGTAGATGACATCATTTTTGGTTCTATTAATAAAAATCTTTGTCAAAAATTTGCTAAGTGTATGCAGAGTGAGTTTGAGATGAGTATGATGGGAGAGCTAAACTACTTTCTAGGACTTCAAATCAAACAACACTCACAGGAAATGTTCATTAACCAAGCTAAGTACACGAAGGATTTACTGAAGAAGTATGACTTCGACAACGTAAAGCCTATCGAAACTCCAATGGATCAACACGGCTTGACATTGATGAAAATGGTAAACCTAACGACTAGCGTAAGTATCGAGGTATGATTGATAGTTTATTATATTTAACTGCTAGTCCTCTAGATATTATATTTAGTGTTTGCATATGTGCACGATACCAAGCTAATCCTAAGGAATCACATTTATGCTCCATTAAGCGTATCTTCCGATACCTTAAGGTAACTTCTACAGTCGGCTTGTGGTATCCTAAAATTACATCTTTTGACCTGATTGGTTATTCAGATATAGATTTTTCTGGATGCAAAGTAGTCCGTAAAAATACCAGCAGTACATATCATTTTCTAGAAAAAGCTTTAGTCTTCTGGTTTAGCAAAAAGCAAAAGTTTGTTGCTTTACCAACAACTGAGGCTAATTATATCATCGCAGGACGTTGTTGTGCACAAATTTTGTGGATGAAACAAACCCTAGAAGACTACAATCTGACTACACGAAGATTCTTATATATTGTGATAACACTAGCACAATTAATTTGACTAAAATCATGTTTGTCATTCACGTACAAAGCACATAGAGATACATCAACACTTTTTACGTGATCACCAACAACATGGGAATATTTGCTTAGAATTTATTGACACGGATCATTAATTAGCATATATTTTCACAAAACCGCTGGCTGAAGACTGTTTCAATTATCTGTGTCACAAGTTAGGCATACTTGAATTTTCAAATTCATAATGCGTTATGGTTTATAAAAATGCTTAAAACTTAAGATTTTGAGATTTATTAATTAAATTTATTTGGGATACAAGCCGAAAGGGCCCTTCTGTAAAAAAGACGTAAAAGTCTAAACGATACGGTGCCAAGTGTCTTTAGACTACCGCTAGCAGGGATCCGGCCCTTACAGCTAACCCAAAGTAATGAATGTTAATAAATTTAAGAATCAAAAGCTATTAGGCATAGTTATTATTCATTACACATATAATGAATTGAAAAAGCAAGTGGTCGAACTCGGATAGAACTCGGTCCGAGTTCTGACCGAGTTCGTGCCAAACTCGGTTGGCATTGGTTCAATTTCCAGAACTGCTGCAGCCGGCCCTAGCTTCTATAAAACTCTATCTTCTTTATATTTTCTCCTCACCCGAGCACTCTAAACTAAACCGTAGTTTCTACTTCCATATTTTCAAAGCTCCCATCTCCTTCCTTCTTAGTTATAGAAGGCTCAAGAAGGTGTTCTCCACTCTTCTACTTATTCTTTTTTAGGTATATCTCTTCATTTCTCCTTTTTAATTCCATGGCTCCCAAACTCTTCAAGAAAAGGAAGGGAGAGTCTGCGAATTCGTCTTTCACTTTGGAATACGAACCTGTCAACATGTTCAGTCCCGTTCGTCCTACCGACGACGAGGAATTTGACATGAATTTATTTCCATCTTTGGAAATATTCGAGTCTTTGTTTAACTCTTTTCGCTGTCGAGAAATTTGCCCCGAGTGATCAGTCAATTTTACTATCTTCTCGGAGTGTGCTTCCACATTTGAACACTTAGGACTCCGAATTTTCTTTGAAACATCTAGTAAAATTTATGACAATGTTGTTCGTATGTTTTACAGTAATATGCAAGTAAAAGATGATGGCAGCATCTATTCTAGTGTCGCCGGAAAACAAATTGAGTTTAACTCGATTGACCTTAGTGAATACTCCCATATGCTAGACAATGGCGAAGCATTAGTCGAGATAAACAAAGTCCAATTTTCTGCCGACATGACTCTTGATTCTCTTAAGACTGATATGTGTCAACCGAACCCTACTCCTAAAGGCAGTAGGTTCTTTGCAAAGCACCTAAATCAAAAAAATTATGAACTCCATTGATTTGTGTACTCTGCCTTACTTCCTGAAAATGGATCTACTAATGAGATTATCTTTTTCGAGATGTCTGCAATGTATCATCTTCATTTCGGAGTCATATTTTATGTCCCCAAGACCTTTATAGCTTGGATGATCAGTTGTCGGAGGGTAGCCCGCAACCTCCTTTACTCCATGCATCTTGCGGTGATATTTTGAAAGTTTAGAGTTGATCTTGATATCTGTCCTATCTCTGGGTCACCTTCTGAGCTGACTAGGTCTAGAAAATATCATCTACCTCCACTTTCATCCAGTGCTGCTCCACTTCCACCTGATCCAATTTCTCATGCTCCTACTTCTACTCCTGCTCATGCTGCTCCAGGATTTGATCCTCAGTTCTATCAGTGGTTTGATGATTTTGTCACTCTTCAAGGACAACGTCATTAGTCCTATGTTGATGCTGAGTTCTGCCATACCTTTCAGGCTCAGGTCTTGAGAAATGGCATCGCTGACATTCAGTGGTCGCTGGTGCATCATCCTACTGTACCATTTCAGATCCTTCATCATCCTATATTCGACTGACCTAGGCTTGAGAATCTAGACACTTTTGGACTCTTCGATTCGACAACGGCCTATGTCGATCCTCATCCTCCTGTTGATCCTGATGATGATGACGCTGATATAAGATTTGGGCTTTATTTTAGTATTTTGTGGGTTGTTTCTGCTAATGATGATCATATAGTAGTGGCACTTTTATTTTCAGTTGAACTTATGTAGTAGTCTAAACTCTTTCAGTTATGACTGTATGCATTCTTATTTCAGTAGTATTTGAGTTTATGCTATTTTCAGTTTCCATTTCTCATATTCTTTTTACACTGCTACTACAAGTTTTGCTGAGTTGTGACTTGTTTAATTTCTATTATTTATGGATATTACTCTGTCTGCTTCTTAGTTATTGTTGGATTGTTGGCTTCACAAATTGTAAGGAAGACACATTTTGCGTACTTGACAAAAGGGGAGAAAGAAGAGCTATACAAAAAATTTAGAAGCAATCCAAACAAGTCAGGTATACATTTTCAAATTTTTATATTAGTTACTTTTGGTATAGACTCATAGTTTGTCAATTATCAAAATATGGGAGATTGTTGGCCCACTGGCTAATGGTCACACCTGGTTTTGATAATTAACGACAACTTTGGTCGATACACAAAATATACGAACTGCTACAGGTTACGTGAATTGATACCGAAGAACGTCTACGTCCACATCCCACTACTACAAGGAACATCGCATCATCATCCAAGAACAATCTTATTGGAATTCATATCGAGGCATTTTATATTTTCTTCTGTATTTTTAATTTTATTAAGTCTATAAAATATAAATGTAAGATCGTTTGGGATTATACTGGCTTAGGTTATTCCCAGTCCAAAATTCCAAATAAGCCTACATATTTATCCCACATATCCAAATAGCCCAAAACCTATGCAATTTGGCCCATGTAAAATTCTATTCTGACCTAACAGAATTCAACCATAACTCTGACCGAGTTTGGTCCGAGTTCGGTCTGGAATTTTTGAATATTTGTTCCCACCAAATTTGTTAGCAACATTCGTATGCGATATTCTAGCATTCGAACTCTACCCGAGTTCGATTCCCAAAAATACTATAAATAGAGAAGGATTTTTCATTTTCAATCAACTCATTCACTCTTCTCTCTATTCAATCAGAGTTCTGGCTAAATTCTGTTGGGTCAGAATAGAATTTTGCATGGGCCAAATTGCATAGGTTTTGGGCTATTTGGATATGTGGAGTTTTGGGGATATATAGGTGGGCTTATTTAAAATTTTGGACTGGGAATAACCTAAGCCAGTATAATCCTGAACAATCTTACATTTATATTTCCTAGACTCAATAAAATTAAAAATACAAAAGAAAATATAAAATGACCCGATCTGAATTCCAATAAGATTGTTTCCGGATGATGATACAATGTTCCTTGTAGCAGTGGGATATGGACGTAGACGTTCTTCGGTGTCAATTTACGTAACCTGTAGTAGTTCGTATATTTTGCGTATCAACCAAAATTGTCGTTGATTATCAAAATCAGGTGTGACCATTAGCCAATGGGCCAACACATACTGCTATGCAAAGTTTTCCCCTACCTTTATGAATTGTTTTGGCACCCTACACTAACTCGAGCCTATCTCCCCCCCTCCTATCAGTTAACTGATACATATAGGGCCCCCTTCATTTGACTAATATATATTCAACCAGTTGACTGATACCTATTAAACTAGATGACTGATACATGTTAAACTAGATGACCGATACATTTTTCTATATATGACTGATATATTTTCCTATATATGACTGATACATTTTCCTCCTTAATCTTGACAACAGTTAGCTATAATGCAACATAGCTCCTCTCTACTCACACACAAAAATTAACATAGAGACACTCACACATTCTATAATGAACACTCATAATATATACCAGATATCAGTCCCCTACTCTACTCTCCTACAGTTAACTACACACACTCAAAATCAGTCCACCAAACTCAAAATCAGTCCACTTCTTCCCAAGCTATATAAATCACATAATACCCATATATAACACATATACAAAAGATAATATATATGAGACACTAGAATCAGGTGTCAAATCTGGATTTAAAAGCATTGGGTGTTCTTTTGGTCGTTTTGTCAAACACTTGGTGTGCATATCGGAATACGTTGTGATACGCCCATGATATGCACTCCAAATGGATCCAAACTTGACCCAAAGCATACCCACATGTTCTAAATCACAAATAGGACCTAACAAACCTATTCACAAATCCTAGAAATGTCATTCTCGGATTTTCCCCAAAATAGATTAAAATACAAAGGGGAAATCTCTAAATGGATGAAGAAGAGTCAAAACTCCTCACCATGGGTAACCCTAATGCGTGGGCGTTTCTATTTGATACCTCTACACTATTTAATACAAATAAAAGGGTTTAGAATGCATTTTACCTATTAGGAGATGGATTTCCAATGAAATGGCTCTAAGATCCAAAAGCTTCCAAGCTCTAAGTGTTCCTACCTCCATGGCTTTGCTTCTAGAATCTCTTACTCTCCAAGGGAAAGAGAATGGAACAAATTTGGGCTATTTTGGATTATTTTTGGTGGTAGGAATAATTTGTGGAAAGTTTCTAAATTAGGGTTAGGGTTTTGAATGAAAAGAGGAAGAATAAGAAGATGTCTCCTTAAGTAGAAGAGGTGGTTGGTCATAATGTTAGGGTTGGGAGTTTTTGCTAGAGGAAAAGTCCATTAAGTCCCTCTCTTTAGTCATGACAAGTTTAGGAAAAAAAAAGCCATACTCCCTAATTAGATATTTAGCCTAACTTCCTAATTAATCTTCCTAGTCTAACTAGAAGACTAAATAAAGTTTAATTAGGCTAGTCCTAATAATTTAATTAGGTGGCCATGTCAAGTTGGTTTAGGTCCTGTAGGGTCACTAACAACTATTCTAACTAATGGCTAACCACTAATCATATACAATAATATAGCATATGCACTATATTAATTATTACAAATAATTAATCCAAAAATATAATTACTAGTTTTGTAAAATAAATTTATCACTTAAAATATAATTTAAATACCATTATTCACAATAATAACAAGAAATAGGAAAAGTTAAAAATATCCTTCTTCTTGAAAGTGGTGGTGACACCTAACCCAGACGCGCCTTCCCAGCATACTCGTCCAAAGAATCGAGGTCAGGACCCTGATCTCCTTAGGTCGCACAATAGAATGGTCAAGATCGTCGTTCTAATGCCCAAGGATGCGTCTATGCCATGACTCAAGATGAGGGCTTTGCCTCTGATACAGTTATGATAAGTATATTACTTTTCAATAATATGCCTACTCGTGTACTATTTGATTCTGGAGCCATCCATACTTTTATATCGGCAGATTTTATCGAAGAACACAAATCCCCTATAACACGGCAGGTCTAAACCTTTGCGTTAGTACACTGTCGGGCACATAGTTACCTCCACACTCAATCTATAGAGATGGATTTATTTATATCAGAGGTAGGAAATTGTCTTTCGATGCGATAGTTCTATACCTTAAGGACTATGACATCATTCTAGAAATAGATTGGCTCGGTGCTTGCTCGGTTCACTACTAAAATACAACGATTTAGCGATGGTCGGATCCGTCGGTAATTTACATTACCGACAGATTTTCGACGGATACGGGCTAAAAAAATCCGTCGGGAATAACCTCATCGCTAAAACAAGCTCGTCGCTAGTCCGCCGCTCTGCGATTAATTAGCGACGGATCTCCGTTGGCAAAATAAAAACTTTTAGCGACGGCAAGCCGATGGCTTCCCGTCAACTTTGACTATTTAAATCTTTAATATATTCATATAATTAGCGACGGATTCTACGTCACCAAACCGTCACTAACTTTATATCAGAGGGTTTCTGATACGCAATATCCATCGCTAAAGCGTCGCTAACCTCGACGGATTAGCGGCGGAGGAGCGACGGATAATACGTTGCCACTCTTCTGGAAATCTTCCATATTTTCACAACATGAGCGACGGAAAATCCGTCGCCATTCCGTCGCTAAGCGTCGCTATTTTGTATTCATACAATTAGCGACGGGTTATTTCGTCGCTACGCTGTCGCGAGGCCGTCGCTAAATACACGACCTCGTCGGATTAGCGGCGATTTGGCGACAGATAATCCATTGCCACTCTTCTGGAAATCTTCCATATTTCTAGAACATGAGCGACGGGATGTCCGTCGCCAACCCGTCGCAAATTTTTTCCAGAAACAGGCCGACGGATAATCCGTCAGGCAATCGTCGTAATCTGCAAAAGTTAGTCGGTAACCAGTCGGTAATCCGTCGCTACCTGTAAAAGTCCGTCGGCAACCCGTCGATAATCCGTCGCTAACTGAAATATTTTTGAAAAAAATTTGCAGAAAAGAGACTATTCCCTGTAACATAACATATTCAGCATCCACCATACACAAATATAGCATATCCGACATCCAATATATCCAAAAAATATCCATATTGACAACACAATATCTCTAAACATCCAATATATCACAACATACACACAAAATATCCAACACAATGACCAACAAACATAAACAAAATATCCAAAAATTTGTGGCAGATCTAAATGTCTAAATGTAAAAAAACATAAACAAAATTACTGAGAAGCAGGAGGTGGATCGTCTCGTGCTCTCTCCTCCGCTCTGTGTATATAATCCTCCACCATATGTGGCGGCACTTGGGACAAGATGTGGTCTGGAAGCGAGCGTAGCTGCTCTGACGACATCATGTCAAGGAGCGCCATGATAGTAGCATCCGGTACCAGGCGGGCCTCGGAAGAGCGGTCAAAAGAAAGTCATCCAGAACAAGAAGGACCAGGTCAATACGAAGCACCGGCAGCAACAGTAGACGGAGCGGCAGCAGATAGACCAGGAGCAGACGGATCGGGAGAAGAAGAAGGATACGAATAGTGCCCCAGCACTATCGACTGCAAATCCGACACCGCCGTGGCGAGAGTCGCAAGCTGCGTCCTCACATCGTCTGTGGGGGGCACGGGATGAGGCGGAGGTGGTGGATATCTCGGAGTCGACGTCTGTAAAAAATTTGCCATGGAACCTTATCCGTACAGGCGCCCTTTCCTAAAGTCGTCGGTGGATTCTATGAACACGTTTTCGTAGCGAGCGGCCATAGAAAAGGGCGTCTGGGTGGGCGTCGTTTCGCCGACATTCTCGGTAGGGGGATCAATCCGATAGAGTGTCTCACGATACGCAGCCTATCCAATGATTGTGTTTATACTATAAGTTTTTCTAAGTTATAATGTAAATCCTATGTTTTCCTAAGTTATAGTTTTAATCCTAAGTTTACCTAATTAAGTTATAGTTATAATTTCCTATGTTTCCCTAAGTTATAGTTATAATCATGAACATAAGTACTTACATCAGTCTCCTGGGCCCTTGCGTCGACGAAGCTTCCGTCCTTCCGCTTCTTGTACGTAAGCACGAATACGTCGTGAGCGGTGACCGCCTCCGCCTCTCTCCCCTCCTTCACTGCCTGTTGGGCCTGCGTACGGAGAATTTAATTAACTTCGTATATTAATAGGTACCGAATTAAATAGTGGAATAAATTTACGGTATCTTATCAAATCTGTACGCGTCTGTGCGTGGGGCCTTGATCCTCCCGTATGCAGACCTGCGACCTGTCTATTCACCTTGGCTTTGTCTGATTTTTCCTTGTATTGAGGAGTATCCATCTTCTCCAACATCTGCTCATAGTACTCTGCCCGGATCCAGTCCTTCTTCGTATGCGTCGTACGAAGGTCGTACATCGTATCATGTATCTTCTTTCCGACGACGGCTTTGTAGGTCCTGTGGATCGCCTCCTCGCGATGGAGGGGCCACCAGAACGTCCTCTGACACACAAATTCAAATATCACATAATTAAAAAATTAATTAATTAAAGAATAATTAATAATTAACCAAAAGATATATACCCTCATCTCGTCGAGCCAGACGTACTGCCTGTCCTGAGGTACCTCAGAAAAATTGAGGTAGGAGCCATGGTAGTTTTCTCGAATAATGCACCCTAGACTCCGGGCAACATTCCACGAGAAAAATCTATAAAAAAAGCAACAACTGGATTATTGACCTGAATAAATGAAACAAATTTAATAAATTAACTTAAATTCACTTAAGATTCACCCGCGGACCATATCTCTCGTCGGAATTCGCCCATCGACCCCTCTGGTGGCGTCGGAGGATCCGAGGGTCCGCGTATCTACTCCCCGGTAACATGATAAAATTGAATCCGAGGGTACTCCGGGGCCCACCGTGCAGTAACTGCTGGGTCCGCTGCTGCATCTGCTGATGCATCCGCTGGTGCATCCGGTGGCGGAACGGATCCGCTAGCGGATGGAGGAACGGATCCGCTAACGGATAGAGTCACAGGCCTCGACGAAGATGATGGTGGCACCGAGATAGATTGACGGCGGAAAGAGTCTGTGCCTGGGCTCTCCAGGTCGGGATCGGAGGTCACATCCGGGGAAGACGTCTGGCGACCACGACCGCTACCACTACGCCCATGCCCATGACCACCACCACCACCACCAGCATGAGTGCTCGCAACCACGCCCTGTAAATAGAACACACAAACATAGTTAATAATATAAAAGTATAAATAAATATAAAACTAAACTAAAATATATATACCAGTAGTAGGGCGACGAGGGCCGGCCAGAGGAGTAGGACTAGGAGTGCCATCTACAAAAAGAAAATCATACAATAAGTAGATGATCGAACGACAAAAACATGAACTGAAAGAAGAACACAGAAGTTTAATTTAAACTGAATCGTCCTCGTCAGCGGCCTCGGCCTCGACAAAAACATGAACTGAAATATACCGATATTTAATCATCGTCATCGTCCTCGTCCTCGTCCTCATCCTCGTCCTCATTCTCATCATCATCCTCATCCTCATCCTCATCCTCATCGTCAACTTCATTTGTATCCTCATCATCATCCTCATCAAGTTCTTCTGCTTCTTCTTCTTCTTCTTCTTCTTCTTCTTCTTCTTCTTCTTCTTCTTCTTCTTCTTCTTCAGTCTCAATACTTGGGACAAGACGCCTCTTTCTCCCCTGGTTGACATCTAACTCTTGTATATCAACCTCTTCCTCCCTTCTATTTTCTTCAGCAGGAGGTATATCAACCTCTAACTCAACATCCATGGTATCCGACTGTTGTCCCAAGTATTGGGGCTTTTCGATCTCGTCCTCTTGGTATGCTGGGTCTCCAACGTTGAATGTATTTCTTGATTTAATCTTGCATACTGTCCACCAGTCAAATCGATCTCTACGACGCCTTGGGTAGCTTGTATAGTAGACTTGAACAGCCTGACTTGCTATCGCAAACGTGTCGGATCCTCTATACCTCCTGCGATGATTTATATCGACGAATCCAAATTGTTTATCAATTCTCCAACCGATATTTGGTGTCGTATCGAACCACTCACATTTTAACATCACAATATGCATATCATATGGGGCACTATATTGTAAATCTACAATATTCTGAAGCACTCCATAATAGTCAAAGTAACGATTTGTACATCCTCTATACCTTATGCTCTCGTGTTGCCGATTGTACATCCATGTACGATCAACAAAGTAAGGATTCATCCTCGATTTGGATGTGAAAATCTGTATCGTAAGACAAACTACACGTAAGAATAGCCCGATACTTTAAACCATCCTCATAAGAATAGTCCGATACTCCGATTGGTATCGGTATCGGCCGATACTTTAATAAATTATTAATATTAATAATTTATTAATACCTATTTGTTTTTTGATACCAAAAAATCTGATACTCCGATCCGAAACCACCGATATTACCGATACCCTCGATGCCGATACTCATAGGGATAGTCTGATACCGATACCGGGACATACTAAACTGTATCAATATCGAACAGTATCAGATCGGTATCGGTCAGTATCGAGTATCGGTCAGTATCGGAGCGGACATGCCAAACTGTATCGGTATCGGTCAGTATCGGTCCCATACCGATTCCGATACCCCCCTCCCCCGATCCGATACTCATAGGATTGGTCCGATCCGAAACCACCTATATCCCCTCCCCTGATCCGATACTCCGATTCGAAACCACCAAAACTCATAGGAATGGTCCGATCCGAAACCACTGATAGCCCCACCCCCTCCCCTACCTTGCCGGATAGCAAACCCCCCTCCCTCTCCTACACCCCCCTCCCCCGACAGTAAACCCCCACCCCAGCCCCTCCACCCCCCCCGGGACAGCAAACACCCACCCCCCATCTCCCTAACCCCCCCGATAGCAAACCCTAAACCCTACCCTGCCCCGCACCCAACACCATCCACCCTCCGCCCCCTCCCTCCCCCCATCACCGCCGGCGCCCGCGAAAGCCGGCCCACCCCCTCCATTCCATGACCCGAAACCCTACCCCTAACCCGAAACCCTAAACCCTACCCTGCCCCCTGCCCTCAACAACCTTTCCTCCCCCTGCCCCTACTCCCTCTCCCCCACCCCGTCGGCCCCAGCGACAGCCGACCCCCCCAACCCGAAACCCTATATGTTATACTAAACACAGAGAGAGAGAGAGGGAGAGAGAGATCATACCTACGAGAGAGATATCCCGTCGGAGAGAGCTTCGTCAGAGAATGTGACCCGTCGGAGAAAGCTCGTCGGAGAAAGAGAGAGAGTTTTTTGGGAGGAATGAAAAATTTCCTCCCGTCGGTTCAATTTAAGTTAGGTTACAGTATTTAGCGACGGAATACTGACGGATATATCCTTCGGTAGATAGTCGCTAAATACCCACTAGATTACCGACGGAAAAGTCCGTCGCTAGATAGACGCTAATTTAGCGCACCATTTTTTACAGATTTTGCCGCCACATTGTTCGACATATTAGCGACGGACATGAATTCGTCGCTAAAGTTTCGTCAAATGAGCGACGGATGTGCGACTGATTTTGACGCAAAAAAAATAAAAAAATTATCCATTGCTTTCTGACGGTAGCCCGTCACAAGGTAGTCGCGAGGCCATCGCTATGGTCGACGGATACGTTCCGTCGCTAATCTTCCGTCGCCAAATTGCTGTATTTTAGTAGTAGTTAGCATCGACTCCACGGAAAAGAAGGTCACCTTCCGTCTACCTAGAGAGATCGAATTATGCTACTCGTATGGTCAAGCGTCGACAGCTTGCATGGTGATCTCGACAATGTTTTCTCAGATGATGTTGTATTCTAGCTGCAAAAGATACTTGCATCTATTCGAGACACACGACATGATGGTGCAAATACAGGTCAGACCGACATTGTGGCAGAATTTTCTGACGTATTTCTAGACGAGATGTCTAGTATGCCACCTAATCGAGAAATCCAATTCACCATCAACACCTTTTCCTAAAGTCGAACGATTTTCAAAGCCCCGTACAGGATGGCCCCTGCAGAATTGAAGGAATCAAGATCCATCTATAGGAATTGCTCAACAAGGGATATATTCGGCCTAGTGTCTCGACATGGAGAGCTCCAGCCATGTTCATTAAGAAGAAGAATGGATCGATGTGCATGTGCATTGACTACCGAGAACTGAATAAGGCCACCATCTAGAACAAATACCCATTGCCCCGCATCAATGACCTGTTCGATCAGTTACAAGGTGCCTCAGTGCTTCCAAGATTGATCTTCATTCAGGTTGCCATCAACTCAAGACCCATCCATACGACATGCCAAAGTCAGCCTTCTGCACTCGATACGGCCACTATGAGTTCTTGGTAATGTCATTCGGCCTGATGAATGCCCTTGTTGCCTTTATAGATTTAATGAATCATGTGTTTTAACCCTTTCTTGACAAGTTCATAGTAGTCTTTATCGATGATATACTCGTCTACTCAAAGAGAAAGGAGTTACACGTAGAGCATATATGGATCATATTCTAGACCCTTCGAGACAACCGATTGTATAAAAATTTAAGCAAGTGTGAATTCTAGCTAAGCAGCATATCGTTTCTTGGGCACGTCAATTCTGCAAAAGCCGTTGCAGTCGACCCAAAGAAAGTTGGAGTCGTTGTTGATTGGAAATGACAGGCGTCAACTAGTGAGATCTGAAGCTTCCTTGGCTTGGTGGGATACTATCGTTGTTTCGTGAAGAACTTCATGATCGTATCACCTTTGACTTGCCTCACTTAAAAAGGAGTCATATTCGAGCTGATGAATGTTAAGATTGCTTCCAGGAGCTAAAGTAGCAGCTCATTTCGGCCTTGATACTTGCACTTTCGGATAGGACTGAGGGATTTTAAATCTTCAGCGATGCTCCAGGATAGGGCTTGGGATGTGTGCTCATGCTGCGGGATAAGATGATATCCTTTGCTTCAAGACAATTAAAGTCGCACAAGAAGAACTATCCCATATACGACTTATAGTTAATATGATTGTGTTTACATTAAAATTGTGGCGGCACTACCTCTATGGTGTAGAGTACAGGATTTATATGGATCAAAATAGCCTCAAGTTTCTCTTCACTCAAAAGGAGCTGAACTTACAACAGAGGCGTTGGTTGGGACGGATTAAAGACTATAACTTGTTGATTGACTATATGTTACACAAGGAAAATATTATGGCAGACATACTGAGTCAAAGTACATGGCCTCGCTATCCATCAACGGCATGCTACTATGTGACCTAGAAGAGATGGGCATCAAACTCTAGGTTCGAATCGTGGGGGTGCAACTAGCTCAATTGTACGTGGAGCCGAGTTTGTTAGAAAAGATCATGACCGCTCAGAAGGAAAAAGATGTAAAGATTATTTCAATGGGTAAGGCGACCGAATTTGTAGAAGACGAGACTGGAACTTTGTGGGTGAAGGATCGGCTATGCGTTCAGACGATATAGAACTCAGAAAGGAGATAATATCGGAGGTGTACTAGATAAAATATTCCTTACATCCAGGCAGTATCAAGAAATGTAAGGATCTCCGTACAACATTATGGTAGCATAGAATAAAGAGAGATGTGGCACTCTTCATATCGCAAAGCATGGCCTGTCAGCAAGTAAAAGCTGAGCACCAGATATCGGGTGGAGAGATGCAGAACCTTGCCATTTTAAAGTGAAAATGGTTGCACATCAGCATGGACACAAGAAAACGATGTTGTCTTGGTCATCATCTATCGATTAACCAAGTCAGCATACTTTATTGCCATCAAAGTTACCTGCAGCGTAGATCATTTAGCTTAGATTTGTCTTGATGAGATAGTATGGCTACATGGAGTTCCAGTATCCATCGTCTCTGGCCGGGATAGGCGATTCTTGTCACATTTTTAGAATTGTCTTCAGTCTGCTATGGGGACTAAGTTAAAGTTTAATACTGCTTATCATCCCTAAACCGATGGCCAAATAGAGCGGGTGAATCAGATTCTCGAAGACACGCTACGGCTTTATGCAATAGACTTGAAGTCAAGTTGGAACGTGTATTTATCGCTAGCTGAATTTGCATACAATAATAGCTACCAGTCCACCATTAAGATGGTGTCGTACGATGCTTTGTATGGGCGGAAGTGCAAATCACCCATTTGCTGGGATAAAGTCAAAGAGCGACAGATTCTTGGCCCGAAGCTGGTGGAGCCATCCCGTACAGAAGGTCAGGCTGATATGGAAGAGATTAAAGGTGGCCCAAAGTCGATAGAAGAGTTAAGTCGACACCCATTGGCGACCTCTTGCGTTTATGGAGGAAGACCACGTGTTTCTGAAGGTAACGCCTATGTAGGGAGTTACCATATTCGGAGCAAAAAGCAACCTGAGTCCGAGATTTGTCAGTCCTTTCAAAATACTCAAGCAAGTCACCCCAGTAACTTATTAGATTGTATTGCCGCCAGCACTGTCGAATGTGAACGATATCTTCCATGTCTCAAAACTACGAAAATATGCACACGACCGAGCCATGTGGTAGATTTTAGATAGGTAGATCTTAAGGCAGACTTGTCGTACATGGAAGAACATGTGCAGATCTTGGAGCGCAAGGACAATTACCTCAAAATCATACAATCCTTCTTATTCACGTACACTGGAGGAACCACGGTCGAAGAGTCGACCTGGAAACTTGAGTCTAAGATGAAGAAAAAGTTTCCTTCATTATTTTCTTAGAGGTAGGTTCGATTCTTAAGTTTCGAAGATAAAACATTTTTTTAGTTGATTATAATATAGTGCCCCATCCCAACGTAGTGTCCCATTTTAACCTAATAATTGTATCATATTTTTAATATAGCTAATTAATTAAGTTTAACATTATGATACTATTAATATTTCTGTAATCACTATATTGTCGATATGTAAAGTTAGCATTGTCTAAATATGTAAAAAAAAAATTATCTTATTTGCTACTGTATACTACTTTGTTCATCTAACATTTATTTACAGATAAGCAGTAAGTAAGATCGAAGATGGACATATGCGACGAAGAATCCATGACAAGCCAAAGATGGCGTAATAATAGAAGATTTCTTTCAACCGCCCAATGACATCTCCAAGGCCTCGTACTCAGGGATTCCGTTGCCCAGTCAGCAGACAGGGGTCGAGAGGGTAACGCCCCCATAGGGGTTCGGGGGCGAAGCCCCCGAAAGGTATTCAGATTTACAGATTTGTTTATCTTTGGACAAATATCATCAAGAAAAAATATGTCATCAAAGTACTATTTGTTTTTACATTTATTTTTGTATTTGATCTTTATTTGAGTCTAGGACTTATGTAAGTCTTAGTCACACTTGGCAAATATAGTCCACTCAAAAACAACCTAACTAAACCCATATCAAACCAATACTCCGGTCAGGCCTAAACCCTATACAAAACTAAGTCAAATCAGCCTGAACCCAAACCAAATACTTGTTGGTAATAGGGTAACCGAACCCAGACAAAACCCGATCCCCCTGCCCAAGCACCCTTAAATCTCGTTCTTCCTGGAGAATAGGCTGCCAATGTTCATATTTTTGAATGTTTGGGAACCAAATTCTGCCTGAGTTCACTCACCCAAATAGCAAAGCATTCCATGCTATTTTCAATCAATCCATTCTCACTTTCATATCTTGTACCATCTGAGCTTAAATATTCTCATCTCCAAGAAACAACTTCATAAGCCCTCTAAGTGCCAAAATGCAATTGCGATTAGAAGTTGTTTGAGTTGTGTAAAGCTTTGATTTCCAAGTGTTTTCTCTATACTTGTTCTTTGAAGTCGACAAGGTCTTCGTATCAAAAGCTTGTGATTATGAAGTTGTCGTGCTATTCGGATCAAAGCACGAGGTGTAAGAAGCCACAAGTGCTTCGGATCAAAGCTTGTGTTTCACTTTATAGTGGATTCAACATCGAGCTATAGTTCTCGGGACTGGAGTAGTCCACTTAGAGGAAAACTAATATAAACTTTGGTGTTTGTGTATGCTCTTCTTATCTTTTTTATATTACGCAATTACTTGATATGTTATTGTAGTTGATTACTGCTTAATTTTTAATTGGTAATTATTTTTGCTGCACACACACACTCTCTATTCTTTCCATCTAGAGGTGTCCTCTATGGTCCTATACCATGTTTCTCATTCGCAGTGAGTGTAATTAAGAAATATTATCGGTATTGATTGATTAGAGGACAGATTGAGTCAAGATCATTTCTTTATTATGGATCAGCTTCTTCGGAATCAAGTCTCATATTTAGTGGGTTGCATTTCGAGGAAGGACTCAACAGCTGAGTCAGAAGAGACCTCATGTTGCTTTATTTTTTATGATGCACTTGCTTATTTGGCGTTGGTTTTATGAATGTGTTTTCTTGAATGTTTTCAATGGATTTCATTGCTTGCATTCTTCGAACTTTACATTTCATATCGAATCCTGAAGAGAAAGATAGAGTATTGATCCATTTCTTATACGATTACAAGTGATCACATAGGCACCGGTAGTGCAGTAGACCTTTTTCCCTCACCTCAATCAATCAACGAGAGTGGCTTGACCTTTCTTTCCTTGACCCTCTCATTCTCCAATCAATCAACAATATCGATAATATGAATGCTAGATATAGAGGTGTAGACACACTAATAGATGCTTG
This sequence comes from Iris pallida, assembly GCA_029216955.1. Classification (NCBI taxonomy): domain Eukaryota; kingdom Viridiplantae; phylum Streptophyta; class Magnoliopsida; order Asparagales; family Iridaceae; genus Iris; species Iris pallida. The sequence goes on along the minus strand of JANAVB010004000.1, from coordinate 4,505,185 downwards.
TTTCCATAAAACTGTGAATAATAGAACTATTGCATGTTTACTTATGTATATCTGCTATAAAACTGCTATATCATGAAACTGCTACATGCTTAGTTATAGTATGCCTGTTAGAGAATTATGTTAAAAAAAGATTGAACCATTGAATAATTGTTGCCGTGACGAGGCAAAAAATGGCAAAATGGTTAAGTTTCTTATGTTAGATCATGCGTGAGTAACTAGTTTAGTCTCGCACGGTAATGGACAACTTGTGCACAAGGTTTTGCTCCCTCAAACGGCAACCCGGGACCACGGGACCGATTCGACCTAGGAGAAAAGCAAGTTAGCTGTGTTGGATACTAGTACGGGTTATTTGAAAACTTTTAGCGGGTCTCACTATCTGCGCTAGAAGAGTCGTCGTCTAAACCAAGCTATATATCCAGGATGGCATGAATTGCTAGTGACCACCACCTACACACTTTTTAGCTAGTGATATAAATCTGACAGGGAAGAACATGGTAAGTTTATACTGCAACGACATGCTCTGCCGTGGGTAAGTTCTATCATAGGTTACATTGTTTATGTCTTATCAACTGCTTACATAAAATAAACTAGGATGGCTAAAAAGATCACAAATTATACTGCATGTTTTACATAATTTCTATAACAAATAAGCTCGTAGGGTTAATTAGTCAATCATAAGTACATGGCAATGTACTGACCATCGCTCTCCAAAGGTGCTAAGAACTAGGAAGGGCGTGCCATATAATTGAAGGCGACGCTTGGAACATTTTGAAGGCTTGCTAGTGCACGAAAGTAATTTCCAACGTTTTGAAGACTCTACTCAAGACCTGCTGTAATGCTTCAACTTTCCCCAATCAATCTATTAAGTGTATTGGTTTTATATAAGGGGGTGTAAATGCATGGAATGACTATCACATCTGAGTCAGTTTGTAAGTCCGCTCGGCATCCTTTGTGATAGAGTCTTGTAATAAAGTTATTATCAATGAAGCAAAGTTTTTTTCTGTGTAATTATTCAATTTCTCTGCGTACTCTCTTTTGTTGTTATGTTTCGGATAAATTATGATCCTACCTTATATGAGTGCAACTTAGACTCGCACGGCATTACCCCGGAGGACGACTATCGATTCTACGGAATCGGGACACGTGTGTGTGTGTGTGTGTGTGTGTGTGTGTGTGTGTGTGTCACCGCATCAAGCTCAACCCGAAGGCCCATACTTGTATCTCATCGCATTCGGTCCGCACTTACATTTATTCCTCCACATAAAATTAAATGTGCTTCTTCCGTTGCTCGAACCTGCAACCTCTTGGGAGGATGTGCCTCACTCTAACCACTTGAGCTAGAGGTCATTGGCACATATATATATATATAAATATATATATATATATATATATATATATATATATATATATATATATATAGCTTCTGTTACAGGATACTATTTACGGGAAAAGTACGGTCTCTCTTAATAGCACTCTTAACATCATAACTTATCACCACTTGTTTTCAATCCATATATTCCATAATTACTCCATCTCCTTCTCACCAACAGAGAGCAAGCAATGGAGATAGAAGTCGACTCTATCGTTGTTGTAATCCTTCAAAATTATGGAGGATTTTTTTATTTTTATTTAATAAATATGTTGTTTTGAATTATTTTGTTAATTAATTATAAAGATAGTCTTAGTCACGCCTAATTTTGTTATTGTAGCTCCCCTTCCGAAAATTTTTGGAAATATTTTTTTTATTATTTATTTTGATTTAAATGTGACTTTTAGAATTTATAAGTAATTATTTAGTTAATTATTACGATAGATGACTTTAGCCACAGCTAAGTTTTGGAGTACAAGACGACTAGAAATAGTGGCACGGATAGTGCAGTGGCGTGCCTTGACTAGTGTATTAGCCCTGGTAGGGAAGGTAGAGCCATAGTGACGTCCTAACTACGAAAACCAGGCCAAGTTGCGACTTAATCTGTACCGAAGATTTATTTATTATTTAATTATATTATTGAGTTTTTGGGATACCGGTTGTACCGAACATGTCCAAATTGGACCCAAGTCAAAGCCAAGCCCAAGTAGGCACGTAGTGGGACCAAGTACGACCTTGTAGACATGTTTGGTAAGTGTAAATATTTTGTATATATATTTAGGAATTGGCAATTATTTTCTAAATATTTGCTGTATGTACATTATATGTATTATTATTAAATAATGTTTTACAAAATTTTGTATGATCTTCTAAAAACTAGATAAGTAGTGTGCGTGTTGTATCTATCAAGAACGACAATTAGCCTATTATTGATTGTCATTAGGATCATTATTTATTATTATTTATTATTATTGGTTTATTGTATTTTATTATTATTATTATATATATGACATGTATAAATATATGTGTATACATATTTTTAGAAACAAGACACTATGTTATGAATATATATATAGGTGTACCTGTGTATATATGTATAAATATATAAAGATATGTGTGTACGTGTATATATATAAAAACATACGTGATTGTATACATAAATATGTATAAATATATAAATGTATATGGTGTGTGTATATATATATATATATATAAAATATATATATATATATATATATATATATATATATATATATATATATATATAAGAATATATATGTGAGAATATGTGTATATATAAATATAGATATATGTATTATAGATAAATGTAATTGGATGTATGTATGAATAAATATATGATATGTGTAAGTGTATGCGTGTAGGTATATAAATAAATATGTATACGTGTATATGTGTACGTATATATAAATATATGATATTATACATGCGTGTATGTGTATTTACATAAATATATAAAATATGGGTAAATACGAGTATATATGTATAAATACATATTATATGGGTATATATGTATGTATATATGTATATAAATGATTATATATTCAAATATATATATAATTAGTTAAATAACAATTATATAAATATATATGTATGCAGCCCATAGGCCCGAGCCCCCATCTATGGAACCAGTTGAATAACCCGAGCTCCCCAACTCAGCAGTAAACCCAACCTAAGGGCTCGGCCAGAATAAACCCCCGCGCACCTCAGTAAAACCAAATTATATACTAACGAGATCGAGAGGATCCCTTATAAATCCTAAAACCCTAATCCACCATACAGCCAGAGCCACCAGCCTTGGGTGACCCCGACCCCGTGCGCGCCATCGCAGCGCGCCGCTCTGGGCCACTGGCCGGTCGACCACGGTCGGGCGCGCGAACAGGGCGAGTACGACAGCAGAGTGAGACGGGCAGCCATGCAATATTTACGGTATGATTTCTCCAACCATGTTTATTCATTTCTCGAACCGTAAAGTGTTTCAGAAAGCCTACTAGACCCTCTTCAAATCCTGTCAGATGGATTTTATCCTAGGACAGTAGAAACCTCAGAAGATCGGCCCGAAGTCGACAAAAACCTTGGCTCGAAACAGAGCAAGGGACAGTCCCGATCCTCTTTTGGAAGGATGATTGTGATGAAACCCTTAGTTATTTTCAAAAACTGATTAACAATATCCCTAGACAACCTGTAGGGCTTCACAACACTTTTTACGAGATCCGATTTCGTCGACCGAGCGTCGAGAAATCGTTTTCCCAAATTGACCAAAAACCTGTTTTCAAAATTATAGGAAATATAGAAATTCATCCACACGACGTCCGTCCCACCAAATCGGGTGACGTGGTCGTGCATTGTAAACATCGAAAGCTGCGTAACAGTTTTGTGGTCATGTGGGCTTTGACGGAATTCAAATTGGTCGCGTGTGCGCGACGAATTTGATGCATATCCGTCGAAATTTATCGTATCGTGCACTTTGCAAATTCTCCAATTACTTTGTGCATGCTCGTCAGATCGAGACGAAACTTGCGCCAACAGGACCGTATCATTTTTCTGGTCCTATATGCCAAGTTTGGTCCAATTCTGAGACAGTTGAATCGTACATCGTTTTGCGGGCCCCCACAGTCCCACTCAACGGACGATTTTGTGTACGGTCCGCCGAAATCCAACTTTGGACATACGGTTGGGTTCATATCGGAAAACCGAATCCGTAGACATATAGTTTGACGATTTTAGAAACCATTGACTCTGGCACGCTTTTCGGTGCAAAGCGGGTCCAACGGCGGACATCGTTTTTGTCCAAAATTATCATTTTGCCCCTGTGTCCAGAATTAGACTTAAGGACAGACAATCCTTGTTAATTTAACTATTCTGAGAATGTTGGTAACGTTTATTTCAGCTTTCGGAGACAGTTGTGATGACTTGGACTTTCTGATTTGTGATTGGCGATACATTGTTGGTTCTGCGTGCACCCTCCAGGCAAGTATACCTTGCCAACTTGTACAGTATGAGTTATATGCATGTTCATCATCTTGCTGCTATTTTTTTTCCTACATTCGTGATTGCTTTATTTCATGTCTAGTGCACTTTTCCTGTTATAGTTTTACTTTACATGATTCTAGTTGTCTGAACATTCTTGTTTTCTTCTGTTATGACATTTCTATCTGTTACACTGTGTTAGTCTCATACGTATTGCTTAATAGAGTCGTCTAGTCCCACACCACGATTTCCTCGACTTGATTATAACTTGACTTGACTTGATATGTACTTGAGTGGGACTTGACTTTGACATTCTATAGATTATGAGTACTTACCTTGACTATGGTCTATTGGATTTTATACTAGGATTGGCTACCATCTTGGTTGTGTACTTGCCTTGACAGCGATTGAGATACTATAGATTGTGAGTACTTGCCTTGACTGCAGTTTATAGCCAGCCATTTCTAGTATGGCATGCCAGTGTCTTAGGATCCTTGCGTTTGGATCTTGTGTCTGAGTTCATTTAGTCTCGTTGGATTCCTTGATTGTTCCTTACTTCTTGGTATATTTGTATTGTTACATGTTGGCTTGTATATTATGTATCTTGCTAGTCCTCTGAGGACCTGATGATCTCTTCAGGTTTAGCGACTGCATGGAGTTAGTTAGCTAAGCAGGATGGTAGAGGATTGCGATGTATGATACAGGTAATGCTTGTGATATTTTCTTATTATCATCTCGTGCTTTATATTCAGTACCATGATATATTCTGCTTATTTTATAGACTCATATCATTCTTGGAGTCTAATCAAACAATATGTTAATGGGCTGCAGACCATGACCCATACTTGTTCATTCTTGTTTATATGATTCATGTGGATTGAGATATAGTTTAGATTAGATATGATACCATGACCTTGACAGCCTATACGTACTCGAGTCGGGCTGGAGTCTGCTCGAAACGTAGCTGGCTTGCTCACGAGCTCGCGTCCGAAAAATCGGGTGCGGGTCGTGACAAGTTTTTGTGGTGGCCCATGCAGGTCAGAGCATATCGTATCGGTTACGTAACTGTACTGATACGAGCCTGCGACCTTGACTAGACCTTAGAAATCTCAATCCACTCTGCCTTAAAAAATTTCCTACGTCTTTGAAAACTCCATGGTTGCTCTCGATTATACTTCCTTGCTTTTCGTACTGTTGATTCTCGTCCCTTCCGATTTCGGAGTGACGAACGATCGTGCTGTCTAGAATTCATTAGTAATCCTTAAAATATAGTATATATTGCTTGACTATTGAATATTGGTTGTTTATATATGAGAGATTATAGGTACCATATGTTCTAGATATTTTTGGTAGAATTGTTAGCAACTAGTTAGAAGACCATAAGACTTTATTGACCATGTTTTGAGGAGTAGTGTGACCAAAGGTGGGTAGAAGTCCTCGAGATTTCGTACATACCAAATGATTAGGAGGAGGATATAAACTATTTTCGAGGAATTAAATTTGAGGAGGTTAAGGTGATAGTTAGAATTTAAATTTTAAGGAATAATTATGAAATAGAATTTCGAGGACGAAATTATTTTTAAGGTGGGTAGATTTGTAGCTCCCCTTCCGAAAATTTTTAGAAATATTTTTTTTATTATTTATTTTGATTTAAATGTGACTTTTAGAATTTATAAGTAATTATTTAGTTAATTATTACGATAGATGACTTTAGCCACAGCTAAGTTTTGGAGTACAAGACGACTAGAAATAGTGGCACGGATAGTGCAGTGGCGTGCCTTGACTAGTGTATTAGCCTTGGTAGGAAGGCCGAGCCATAGTGACGTCCTAACTAGGAAAACCAGGCCAAGTTGCGACTTAATCTGTACCGAAGATTTATTTATTATTTAATTATATTATTGAGTTTTTGGGAACCCGGTTGTACCGAACATGTCCAAATTGGACCCAAGTCAAAGCCAAGCCCAAGTAGACACGTAGTGGGACCAAGTACGACCTTGTAGACATGTTTGGTAAGTGTAAATATTTTGTATATATATTTAGGATTTGGCAATTATTTTCTAAATATTTGCTATATGTACATTATATGTATTATTATTAAATAATGTTTTACAAAATTTTGTATGATCTTCTAAAAACTAGATTAGTAGTGTGCGTGTTGTATCTATCAAGAACGACAATTAGCCTATTATTGATTGTCATTAGGATCATTATTTATTATTATTTATTATTATTGGTTTATTGTATTTTATTATTATTATTATATATATGATATGTATAAATATATGTGTATACATATTTTTAGGAACAAAACACTATGTTATGAATATATATATAGGTGTACCTGTGTATATATGTATAAATATATAAAGATATGTGTGTACGTGTATATATATAAAAACATACGTGATTGTATACATAAATGTATATAAATATATAAATGTATATGGTGTATATTTATCTATAATATATATATCTATATTTATATATTTTTTTATATATATACACATATTCTCACGTATATATATATATATAATATATATATATATATATATATATATATATATATATATATATATATATATATATATATATATATATATATATATATATATATATACGTAAGAATATGTGTATATATAAATATAGATATATATATTATAGATAAATGTAATTGGGTGTATATATGAATAAATATATAATATGTGTAAGTGTATGCGTGTAGGTATATAAATAAATATGTATACGTGTATATGTGTACGTATATATAAATATATGATATTATACATGCGTGTATGTGTATTTACATAAATGTATAAAATATGGGTAAATACGAGTATATATGTATAAATACATATTATATGGGTATATATGTATGTATGTATATATGTATGTATATAAATGATTATATATTCAAATATATATATAATTAGTTGAATAACAATTATATAAATATATATGTATGCAGCCCATAGGCCCGAGCCCCCATCTATGGAACCAGTTGAATAACCCGAGCTCCCCAACTCAGCAGCAAACCCAACCCAAGGGCTCGGCCAGAACAAACCCCCACGCGCCTTAGTAAAACCAAACTATATACTAACGAGATCGAGAGGATCCCTTATAAATCCTAAAACCCTAATCCACCACGCAGCCAGAGCCACCAGCCTTGGGCGACCCCGACCCCGTGCGTGCCACCGCAGCGCGCCGCCGTGGGCCACTGGCCGGTCGACCACGGCCGGGCGCGCGAATAGGGCGAGTACGACAGCAGAGTGAGACCGGCAGCCATGCAATATTCACGGTATGATTTCTCCAACCATGTTTATTCATTTCTCGAACCGTAAAGTGTTTCGGAAAGCCTACTAGACCCTCTTCAAATTCCTTCGGATGGATTTTATCCTAGGACAGTAGAAACCTCAGAAGATCGGCCCGAAGTCGACGAAAACCTTGGCTCGAAACAGAGCACGGGACAGTCCCGATCCTCTTTTGGAAGGATGATTATGATGAAACCCTTAGTAATTTTCGAAAACTGATTAACAATATCCCTAGACAACCTGTAGGGCTTCACAACACTTTTCACGAGATCCGATTTCGTCGACCGAGCGTCGAGAAATCGTTTTCCCAAATTGACTAAAAACCTGTTTTCAAAATTATAGGAAATATAGAAATTCATCCACATGACGTCTGTCCCGCCAAACCGGGCGATGTGGTCGCGTACTGTAAACATCAAAAGCTGCGTAACAGCTTTGTGGTCATGTGGGCTTTGACGGAATTCAAATTGGTCGTGTGTGCGCGACGAATTTGATACGTATCCGTCGAAATTCATCGTATCGTGCACTTTGTAAATTCTCCAATTACTTTGTGCACGCTCGTCAGATCGAGAAAAAACTTGCGCCAACAGGACCGTATCATTTTTCTGATCCTGTATGCCAAGTTTGGTCCAATTCTGAGACAGTTGAATCGTACATCATTTTGCGGGCACCACGGTCCCACTCAACGGACGATTTTGTGTACGGTCCGCAGAAATTCAACTTTGGACATACGGTTTGGTTCGTATCGGAAAACCGGATCCGTAGACATGTAGTTTGACGACTTTAGAGACCATTGACTCTGGCACGTTTTTCGGTGCAAAGCGGGTCCAACGGCAGACATTATTTTTGTCCAAAATTACCGTTTTGCCCCTGTGTCCGGAATTGGACTTAAGGACAGGCAATTCTAGCTAATTTGACTATTCTGAGAATGTTGGTAACGTTTATTTCAGCTTTCGGAGACAGTTGTAATGACTTGAACTTTCTGATTTATGATTGGCGATACATTGTTGGTTCTGCGTGCACCCTCCAGGCAAGTATACCTTGCCAACTTGTACAGTATGAGTTATATGCATGTTCATCATCTCGCTGCTGTTCTTTTTTCTACATTCGTGATTGCTTTATTTTATGTCTAGTGCACTTTTCCTGTTATAGTTTCACTTTACATGATTCTAGTTGTCTGAACATTCTTGTTTTCTTCTGTTATAACATTTCTATCTGTTACACTGTGTTAGTCTCATACGTATTGCTTGATAGAGTCGTCTAGTCCCACACCACGATTTCTTTAACTTGATTATAACTTGACTTGACTTGATATGTACTTGAGTGGGACTTGACTTTGACTTTCTATAGATTATGAGTACTTACCTTGACTATGGTCTATAGGATTTTATACTAGGATTGGCTACCGTCTTGGTTGTGTGTACTTGCTTTGACAGCGATTGAGATACTATAGATTGTGAGTACTTGCCTTGACTGCAGTTTATAGCCAGCCATTTCTAGTATGGCATGCCAGTGTCTTAGGATCCTTGCGTTTAGATCTTGTGTCTAAGTTCATTTAGTCTCGTTGGATTCCTTGATTGTTCCTTACTTCTTGGTATATTTGTACTGTTACATGTTGGCTTGTATATTATGTATCTTGCTAGTCCTCTGAGGACCTGATGATCTCTTCAGGTTTAGCGACTGCATAGAGTTAGTTAGCTGAGCATGATGGTAGAGGATTGCGATGTATGATACTGGTATTGCTTGTGATATTTTCTTATTATCATCTCGTGCTTTATATTCAGTACCATGATATATTCTGCTTATTTTATAGACTCATATCATTCTTGGAGTCTAATCGAACAATATGTTAATGGGCTGCAGACCATGACCCATACTTGTTCATTCTTGTTTATATGATTCATGTGGATTGAGATATAGTTTAGATTAGATATGATACCATGACCTTGACAGCTTATACGTACTCGAGTCGGGCTGGAGTCCGCTCGATACGTAGCTGGCTTGCTCACGAGCTCGCGTCCGAAAAATCGGGTACGGGTCGTGACAGTTATGCACACCGATTAGGCAATTTGGCACGGCCACTACAGCCAGGTGCCTTGACTCGTATGTTAGCTGTAGGTGTCAATAGATTTATTTTATTAAAATATTTATTTGTTAAATTTAATTAATCATATTATGGCAATCTTTATCTATTTTAATATTTATTTAATTACTATTTTTGGAATTTAAAAATTAATATATCTTTTAAAAATATACTGGTAATAATATGTACTCACCCCTCCATCTAGGATCCCTTACAAATTTGTGGAACATATTTCTTAATATTAATTGGTGTCAAAATTATTATTTTATTATTTTACTATTATTGTTATTATCATTATTGTTATTATTACTATTACCTTAAAATTATTATTTATATCATTACAATTTTTCCTAGTCATTTAATATTAGATGACTTATATTGTTAAGAGATTGTGCAAGATATATTAGTAATATTTTAGGAAATATTTTATAAATTATTTTAGAATTTATTTAAAATTTTATCAGGATTAGGATTGTATTAGTATTAGATTTCATAGGAATGTGTTATTAGGAGGAGATAAAAAATGAGCAGACCATGGCTCATAAGAAATTGCCAAGGATATTTCTCGGGAAGCCCATACTTCCCTCAAACCGCGACCTCCCAATTACAGCCCAACCCGAGCCATTGAGGAAACCTACTGCCACCATTCATATAAAACACCACGAACTCATCAAATCGCCAAAACCCAAAAACACCCATCCGATCCTTCGACCTAACCCTCCTGCAGATCTCGCGCAGCTCTCCGACCTCCCAGCGGTCGCCACCGTGAGTCGCTGACCGCTGGCCGACCAAGGGCACGCCGCACGCGACAGAGAATAGGGCACTCCCATGTTTTTATTAATTCCTCGGTACTCCTCTTCCTGCTTCTCGATCTTCTTCATTACTCCATGAAATTTGGTTTCGTAAATTTTTATTGAGACCCTACAAAACCCTCTCGGACCCTCATCGATTGGATGATAGAATTACCAACTAAATCACCAAAAAATCGAGTTGAATCTCGACCAAAAACTGTCTTCTTGATAGTTTGATTACAGCCCAACCACCCATATTTGAAGGCTAATACTGATCAATTCTGTAAGAATTTTTGGAAATTTTCTGAACAGAATTGTAGACCACATATAACACTTCAAAACCTTTCTTCTAGTTTAAATTCTCATTCATTATGTGTAAAGAGTTTTGACTTCAAAGTTTAAGAAAAATAGCGTTCGAAAAAACCTAAAATCTTTAGAAAACTTCCCAAAATGGCGTGCGTCCCAACAAACCGGGGGACGTGGTCATGTACTATACGCATCGAAAGGCGCTTATGGATGTAAACTTCTTTATTTACAAGTATATTGACTTAATTTTTGTCACGATCCGCTCCCAATTTTGGGATACGAGTTCGTGGCCAAGTCCAGCCTACGCCGCAGCATCGGCGATAGCACGCTGTCTGGGCTCAATATAAATCTCAAATATAACAAATATCTCTATTTTGCTCATTCACAATAATTATTTTAATTACAACTCCAATAGTACATTCAAATTTGCATACAGATACAAACCCGCTACATGTGACTATTTTAGCTAGAATCTATGGTTGGCCTCCAAGATAACTCTAACTCCACCCGAAGGAACCCAAAGCAAGAGAGAGCAAGTCATCGAGAATAGTCATCAAAAATCTATCAACTGAAAAATGGTTATCCAGTCAGGATTGGAACAAGATCACCATAACACTATATTACACAATATATTATACAAGCACGAAGGAACGATTAAAAGGAATTTAACTGAAGATAAGTATAGGCATGACATTATATGATAAGAAAGTACCTTTGAGACATGATAACAACATGAAGGTAGACATGACATACCACTAAGACATGATGACAATAAGAAGGTAGACTTGACGAAAGAAGAACAATAGACAATAGAGCAACAATAATTAAATCACGTGTACTGTGTGTTTTAGAATACCAACTTTCAGCATGTAGACGGCTTGGGATATCCGTCAGTCATACGTGTGGTGCATGACTGATATTATGCAATCAATGTATAGGGAGTCTGTATTCAATTCGTTGACCACATGCTTACTTGTTGTATTCCCCCGCCCGACTCACTCACAATACATGTCCACTACGATAAACATTAGCAATACGATAAACTGTAAACAATAGGAAACAATGAGTAAGACATGAACATGTATGTACATCCAATCGATTCTAACTCTCGTGCACAATAGTAATCATTAACAATGACAATCATGAACCATAAGGGAGTAATAGTAAAAAAGACGACACGAAGATACATGCAGTATAAAATAAAGGAAACATAGGTCATAGTGATACTTGCCTCGGTTTGAGTTGAAGTTGACTAGCATGATATAATCATGTCGGCACGAAAATAGTCTCAGGAGTCAAACTACGCAAGATGATTTCAATTGAGGAGACGGGACTCTAAAATAAAAACTAAAATATTTTAGAAAATTGTTGAGAAAAATATATGATGTGTACGTTTTCATCAGCGTTCCGAAACTTCAAACGGATCGTGATTCCGATTCCTGGTTCTCCCGAAATCTCGAAAACACCGAAACGTGTCAAATTTCGGACAACTGACACTCCACGAATTTTCCAGAAAATTTGGTTAAAATTATTTGAAAATAAATTTTATATTCATAAAATATACCTCGAGACGGTTTCAACAAAAAAATTGGAGGTCAAACGGAGTCCGGAGTTGGAAGTTATGGCCCTTCGAAGTTGGTAAACCATTTGAAAAGGAAGGCTGAATTTATGGCGAATTTGGGGTAATTATGACGAAAAAAGAGAGAAATTTTGGAAAAGAAGGTATGAGAGATGATTTTATTTTATAGGTTCAATATATATAGATATTGGAAAGCAATTAGTGAATTAGGATATGATTAGAACTCAATCAATAAAGATATGATTAGTATTACCAACAAATTTGGATAGGAATATGATTAGTTCAAATAAGAAATAATCTATCTAATACTAGATATGATTCAAATAGGATTAGAATTTCTAACGGACAAGTCTCTCCATAAATTTAAATCAAATAAATTATTTAAATCCAAATCATATGAATTCAAATCCAAATCTAAATCCAAATCAAATTCAACGTAATAACTTTAAGATAAATTTAATGTTTGTCAAAGCAATTTAAATCATATAATAGATAAATCGTTAAATCAAATAATATTTTAAATCTAGATTAGATAATTCTTAATTCCACAATTAGTCACCATAAGTATTTTAAATAATATTTGATGTTATCAAATAAGGTAAAATATATTTTATAAATCTAATCTTATTCAAAATAAGTTACTAAATCTTTTTATTGCTCCAAAAATAATCATGATTTTCAAACTATTTTCGAAACCGATATTTTTTTTGAAAACCCAAACATAATAATAAATGACTTTATAATTTCAATAATAAAATTTCAAGAACAAATATTTATTAAAACTAAATAGTACTTTCAAACCGTTAATTATAAACTACATTTTGAAATGCAGAAAAAATAGTAAATATCTTTTACAAAGTTTCAAAAATAAATTACTTTCAAACACAATAAAATAAAATAAAATAAAATAAAATAAATTTGAGAAACAGGGGTTACAAATCTACCCACCTTAGAAAATTTCGTCCTTGAAATTTAAGGATGACAGAAAAAAATAGGCTTGGTTGGTCAGGTGAAAAGATAGAAAAATTTAAAAAGGAATAATGATCAACGAGATAAAAAAATAATATTTTTTTATAAGAAGATTAATCAAGAAGGATGGAAGAATGTAGTCAATGGATATAGTTCGGAGGAGTATTACCTACATGACATCTAAGTTATCACTCATCAATCTTATAAATTCGTATCCTCAAGAATATTTTAAAAAAAATCCTCAAATTCATTCTTTTTTTTTAAATCACTAACTCAATTTAATACCGTGATGTAGCAATCATGAATATCATCTTATCAAATTCACAACCCTTAATCCAACTTGATAAATATCTTCAAAATCTAACTTCACAAAACTTTAAATTCCTCAATTTTATTTTAAATTCAAAATTCAATATTTTCATAATCTCCTCAAAAATTTAAATTCCATAAATTTTTAAATCATACCTTAATTTTATTGATCAAATCAAAATTATTTTCTTTAAAAATTAAATATTCGACCTTATCAATAATTCATCGATCATATAGAAATTTAAACCTCAGAATACCAAAAGCTAAAAATTTCATCTTCAACAGTAACCAAAATATTCAATTTATCAATCGAGAATTCTATCCATCTTTGATTAGAGTCATTTATCAAATCACAATTTCAACTTCATCAAATAGGGCATCTCAAAATTCAACGAATATCACCACCTTAATCATGTAGCCTATGTAACAACCTTAACTACCCATACAATCAATTCAAAATAATTCTATGGGTTACCCACGGTGTACCTAGTCCTAGGCCTAGTCATTTTTAAAAGATCAAATCAACCTAATTGTGAATGAGCATCCTAATCGCAGGCTTGCAGTAGAACGACTAATATAGGTACTACCACAAGTTTGCCTAATTTTGCAAAAATGGACCTGCATGGGCCACCATAAAAACTTGTCACGATCCGCTCCCAATTTTGGGATACGAGTTCGTGGCCAAGTCCAGCCTACGCCGCAGCATCGGCGGTAGTACGCTGTCTGGGCTCAATATAAATCTCAAATATAACAAATATCTCTATTTTGCTCATTCACAATAATTATTTTAATTACAACTCCAATAATACATTCAAATTTGCATACAGATACAAACCCGCTACATGTGACTATTTTAGCTAGAATCTATGGTTGGCCTCCAAGATAACTCTAACTCCACCCGAAGGAACCCAAAGCAAGAGATAGCAAGTCATCGAGAATAGTCATCAAAAATCTGTCAACTAAAAAATGGTTATCCAGTCAGGATTGGAACAAGATCACCATAACACTATATTACACAATATATTATACAAGCACGAAGGAACGATTAAAAAGAATTTAACTGAAGATAAGTATAGGCATGACATTGTATGATAAGAAAGTACCTTTGAGACATGATAACAACATGAAGGTAGACATGACATACCACTAAGACATGATGACAATAAGAAGGTAGACTTGACGAAAGAAGAACAATAGACAATAGAGCAACAATAATTAAGTCACGTGTACTGTGTGTTTTAGAATACCAACTTTCAGCATGTAGACGGCTTGGGATGTCCGTCAGTCATACGTGTGGTGCATGACTGATATTATGCAATCAATGTATAGGGAGTCTGTATTCAATTCGTTGACCACATGCTTACTTGTTGTATTTCTCCGCCCGACTCACTCACAATACATGTCCACTACGATAAACATTAGCAATACGATAAACTGTAAACAATAGGAAACAATGAGTAAGACATGAACATGTATGTACATCCAATCGATTCTAACTCTCGTGCACAATAGTAATCATTAACAATGACAACCATGAACCATAATGGAGTAATAGTAAAAATGATGACACGAAGATACATGCAGTATAAAATAAAGGAAACATAGGTCATAGTGATACTTGCCTCGGTTTGATTTGAAGTTGACTGGCATGATATGATCATGTCGGCACGAAAATAGTCTCAGAAGTCAAACTACGCAAGATGATTTCAATTGATGAGACGGGACTCTAAAATAAAAACTAAAATATTTTGGAAAATTGTTGAGAAAAATATATGATGTGTACTTTTTCATCAGCGTTCCGAAACTTCAAACGGATCGTGATTCCGATTCCTGGTTCTCCCGAAATCTCGAAAATACCGAAACGTGTCAAATTTTGGACAACTGACACTCCACGAATTTTCTAAAAAATTTGGTTAAAATTATTTGAAAATAAATTTTATATTCATAAAATATACCTCGAGACGGTTTCAACAAAAAATTGGAGGTCAAACGGAGTCCGGAGTTGAAAGTTATGGCCCTTCGAAGTTGGTAAACCATTTGAAAAGGAAGGCTGAATTTATGACGAATTTGGGATAATTATGACGAAAAAAGAGAGAAATTTTGGAAAAGAAGGTATGAAGGATGATTTTATTTTATAGGTTCAATATATATAGATATTGGAAAGCAATTAGTGAATTAGGATATGATTAGAACTCAATCAATAAAGATATGATTAGGATTACCACCAAATTTGGATAGGAATATGATTAGTTCAAATAAGAAATAATCTATCTAATACTAGATATGATTCAAATAGGATTAGAATTTCTAACGGACAAGTCTCTCCATAAATTTAAATCAAATAAATTATTTAAAGTCAAATCATATGAATTCAAATCCAAATCTAAATCCAAATCAAATTCAACGTAATAACTTTAAGATAAATTTAATGTTTATCAAAGCAATTTAAATCATATAATAGATAAATCGTTAAATCAAATAATATTTCAAATCTAGATTAGATAATTCTTAATTCCACAATTAGTCACCATAAGTATTTTAAATAATATTTGATGTTATCAAATAAGGTAAAATATATTTTATAAATCTAATCTTATTCAAAATAAGTTACTAAATCTTTTTATTGCTCCAAAAATAATCATGATTTTCAAACTATTTTCGAAACCGATATTTTTTTTGAAAACCCAAACATAATAATAAATGACTTTATAATTTCAATAATAAAATTTCAAGAACAAATATTTATTAAAACTAAATAGTACTTTCAAACCGTTAATTATAAACTACATTTTGAAATGTAGAAAAAAATAGTAAATATCTTTTACAAAGTTTCAAAAATAAATTACTTTCAAACACAATAAAATAAAATAAAATAAAATAAATTTGAGAAACAGGGGTTACAAATCTACCCACCTTAGAAAATTTCGTCCTCGAAATTTAAGGATGACAGAAAAAAATAAGCTTGGTTGGTCAGGTGAAAATATAGAAAAATTTAAAAAGGAATAATGATCAACGAGATAAAAAGTAATATTTTTTTTTATAAGAAGATTAATCAAGAAGGATGGAAGAATGTAGTCAATGGATATAGTTCAGAGGAGTATTACCTACATGACATCTAAGTTATCACTCATCAATCTTATAAATTCGTATCCTCAAGAATATTTTAAAAAAAATCCTCAAATTCATTCATTTTTTTTTAAATCACTAACTCAATTTAATACCGTGATGTAGCAATCATGAATATCATCTTATCAAATTCACAACCCTTAATCCAACTTGATAAATATCTTCAAAATCTAACTTCACAAAACTTTAAATTCCTCAATTTTATTTTAAATTCAAAATTCAATATTTTCATAATCTCCTCAAAAATTTAAATTCCATAAATTTTTAAATCATACCTTAATTTTATTGATCAAATCAAAATTATTTCCTTTAAAAATTAAATATTCGACCTTATCAATAATTCATCGATCATATAGAAATTTAAACCTCAGAATACCAAAAGCTAAAAATTTCATCTTCAACAGTAACCAAAATATTCAATTTATCAATCGAGAATTCTATCCATCTTTGATTAGAGTCATTTATCAAATCACAATTTCAACTTTATCAAATAGGGCATCTCAAAATTCAACGAATATCACCACCTTAATCATGTAGCCTATGTAACAACCTTAACTACCCATACAATCAATTCAAAATAATTATATGGGTTATCTACGGTGTACCTAGTCCTAGGCCTAGTCATTTTTAAAAGATCAAATCAACCTAATTGTGAATGAGCATCCTAATCGCAGGCTTGCAGTAGAACGACTAATATAGGTACTACCACAAGTTCGCCTAATTTTGCAAAAACGGACCTGCATGGGCCACCATAAAAACTTGTCACGATCTGCTCCCAATTTTGGGATACGAGTTCGTGGCCAAGTCCAGCCTACGCCGTAGCATCGGCGGTAGTACGCTGTCTGGGCTCAATATAAATCTCAAATATAACAAATATCTCTATTTTGCTCATTCACAATAATTATTTTAATTACAACTCCAATAATACATTCAAATTTACATACAGATACAAACCCGCTACATGTGACTATTTTAGCTAGAATCTATGGTTGGCCTCCAAGATAACTCTAACTCCACCCGAAGGAACCCAAAGCAAGAGAGAGCAAGTCATCGAGAATAGTCATCAAAAATCTGTCAACTGAAAAATGGTTATCCAGTCAGGATTGGAACAAGATCACCATAACACTATATTACACAATATATTATACAAGCACGAAGGAACGATTAAAAGGAATTTAACTGAAGATAAGTATAGGCATGACATTGTATGATAAGAAAGTACCTTTGAGACATGATAACAACATGAAGGTAGACATGACATACCACTAAGACATGATGACAATAAGAAGGTAGACTTGACGAAAGAAGAACAATAGACAATAGAGCAACAATAATTAAGTCACGTGTACTGTGTGTTTTAGAATACCAACTTTCAGCATGTAGACGGCTTGGGATATCCGTCAGTCATACGTGTGGTGCATGACTGATATTATGCAATCAATGTATAGGGAGTCTGTATTCAATTCATTGACCACATGCTTACTTGTTGTATTCCCCCGCCCGACTCACTCACAATATATGTCCACTACGATAAACATTAGCAATACGATAAACTGTAAACAATAGGAAACAATGAGTAAGACATGAACATGTATGTACATCCAATCGATTCTAACTCTCGTGCACAATAGTAATCATTAACAATGACAATCATGAACCATAAGGGAGTAATAGTAAAAAAGACGACACGAAGATACATGCAGTATAAAATAAAGGAAACATAGGTCATAGTGATACTTGCCTTGGTTTGATTTGAAGTTGACTGGCATGATATGATCATGTCGGCACGAAAATAGTCTCAGAAGTCAAACTACGCAAGATTATTTCAATTGATGAGACGGGACTCTAAAATAAAAACTAAAATATTTTGGAAAATTGTTGAGAAAATATATGATGTATACTTTTTCATCAGCGTTCCGAAACTTCAAACGGATCGTGATTCCGATTCCTGGTTCTTCCGAATTCTCGAAAACACCGAAACGTGTCAAATTTTGGACAACTGACACTCCACGAATTTTCTAGAAAATTAGGTTAAAATTATTTGAAAATAAATTTTATATTCATAAAATATACCTCGAGACGGTTTCAACAAAAAACTAGAGGTCAAACGGAGTCCGGAGTTGGAAGTTATGGCCCTTCGAAGTTGGTAAACCATTTGAAAAGGAAGGCTGAATTTATGACGAATTTGGGATAATTATGACGAAAAAAGAGAAAAATTTTGGAAAAGAAGGTATCAGAGATGATTTTATTTTATAGGTTCAATATATAGATATTGGAAAGCAATTAGTGAATTAGGATATGATTAGAACTCAATCAATAAAGATATGATTAGGATTACCAACAAATTTGGATAGGAATATGATTAATTCAAATAAGAAATAATCTATCTAATACTAGATATGATTCAAATAGGATTAGAATTTCTATCGGACAAGTCTCTCCATAAATTTAAATCAAATAAATTATTTAAATTCAAATCATATGAATTCAAATCCAAATCTAAATCCAAATCAAATTCAACGTAATAACTTTAAGATAAATTTAATGTTTATCAAAGCAATTTAAATCATATAATAGATAAATCGTTAAATCAAATAATATTTCAAATCTAGATTAGATAATTCTTAATTCCACAATTAGTCACCATAAGTATTTTAAATAATATTTGATGTTATCAAATAAGGTAAAATATATTTTATAAATCTAATCTTATTCAAAATAAGTTACTAAATCTTTTTATTGCTCCAAAAATAATCATAATTTTCAAACTATTTTCGAAACCGATATTTTTTTTGAAAACCCAAACATAATAATAAATGACTTTATAATTTCAATAATAAAATTTCAAGAACAAATATTTATTAAAACTAAATAGTACTTTCAAACCGTTAATTATAAACTACATTTTGAAATGCAGAAAAAAATAGTAAATATCTTTTACAAAGTTTCAAAAATAAATTACTTTCAAACACAATAAAATAAAATAAAATAAAATAAATTTGAGAAACAAGGGTTACAGTTTTTGTTTTCCTATTCCAGTAGCTTGTATTATGCTGTGTTCCCACATGTTTTACTATCCAGTAGCGTGTATCATGTTGTGTTCCCACATGTTATAAACTTATCTGTGGCCAAATATGGTGACACACAGACCTAGAACTTAGAAGATTATGCATGTAATGATGCTGCTTTTGTACTATTTCTTTGCAGGGGTTGGCTTTGAATGACGATTATAAGCTATGATGAGGAATGTGTTACCTCGATTAGAAGCTAAAGTTGAGGGCCTCCCCCACCAATTTGGTGATGGATGGAGGTATCCAACTTTTGGCTTAATTTTAGACTATGATGAGAAAGGTGCTACCTTTGAGTCTAAAACATAGACCCGTCCGATATCACAATTGAGTATCCATTTGTGCCCTCGATTAGAAGCTAAAGTTGATGGCCTCCTCCACCAATTTTGTGATAGATGGAGGTAGTCAGCTTTTAGCTTAATTTTAGACTATGATAAAGAAGGTGCTACCTTTGAGTCTAAAATCTATAGATTGGTAATGATGAGTAGGACGGTGAATTCGTTGAGCCAATATGTAGATTTTTTTCTGACAAAGGCTACTTATGTTAGCTTGCATGTTCCACTTGGATTACATTCAATTAAATTACTATATATTGGTTTACATTTTATTTGAAGCAATTATTGATCTATTTTGATTACATTTAATTGGATAATTGTATATGGATGCATTTTGAATGTGATTTCTCTGGTACTTGCGGTTTGCCAATTACATTCACTTGGATATCTCTGATACTTAGATTACATTCACTTGGAATCTATCTGATACATAGCTAATTACTATATATTTGTTTACATTATATTTTATCTACTTGGATTAGTTGGATTCTTTCTGATACTTTAATAACATGTGATTTATCTGGTACTTACAATTTGACCCATTTTTTGTTATTGATACATTCTGATCTTACATTCAGATATGTGATATATTTTGTTGATTTATCTGGAATGAAGCTCACTCATATATTTAATAGTCAGGGGATATTTGGTTTACGTTTAATTTCATTACATTCAAGCTCTCTGGACTCAAGCACTCTGAGATATCATTTGTTATATTTTAGTACATTCAGTTATGAGGGTTGTTTGGTCTGTGATATATTTTTATACATTCAGTTGTGAGGGGCTGTTTGATACATTTTGTTTGAATTTATCTAGACTCAATCTCTCTGAGATTGGTTTACGTTTACATTCAATTTAAGTTGGCTTACATTTAATTTAATTTGGTTACATTGTTGACTTTTCTATAATCAAGCTCTCTGATATTGGTTTACACTTTATTTGCTTGACATTGATTTCTCTGATACATTCACCTCTGTGATGCTCGTTCAGTCCCTTCTACTTTTATCTGGAAGAATAAAGCTCTGGATACTAGCAGAATGTTTGAAGTAAAAAATTTTATGTAATACATATCTCACTAATTTTATTTCCAGCAAGAATTGTAACATGTCTGCAGAATTTTAGAAATTCTTATGCAATTTTCACTACTTGCACCAAGGTTCATGTTTGTGGAGTGGTAAGCATACCCCTTTTTCTAGAAATTCTTATGCAATTTTCACTACTTGCACCAAGGTTCACTGTGTTAGACTTGTTTCTGGGTAATTGATCCTTGCAGTTTTACATTTTTTTAATATGTATCTTGTTGCCCGTTTTGAATGTTACAGGAAGATGTTCTTTATGCCACTGTGAACAACTGGTGTTGTCGAGATTCAGTTCAGGTGACATTTGAGTTATGTAAGGTTTAACTATATTTTTACTAAATAATGACTTAAAATGCAGTTATGTTGTTCATCTATTGCTGACTTACATTTGTATAGTAGTAATAATACTCATTTATATGCTAAATCTACTCTTGCTAAGAGATGCAACTTACTTTGTTTTCTGGAAGCACAAAAATGTAGCGTGCTAACAGTAGAAGTAAACTGAATGATGAATAAATTGAGCTTGCATGTCAATCTCAGCTTGTCTCAATTGCACCCTATGATGTACACTGAGGAAAAAAATTTAGTTTTTTGTACATATTTCAGATGATGTAGTTCCATTATAAATGGATTTCTTGTTTGAAGGGGAAAAATGCCATTTGCACAAATCATAGTGATCAATTCATTTTATTATTTTTCTTATGATAATTTTGATTTTAATATCTTCAAAATATGTCATTAAACTTGTTTTTTATTGTTGCATGCAGGTGTTGATAGTTGTTGTTCAAATCTCCATCTTTCGTTTGGTGGGATCATCTTTCGGAGAACCAAAGTCTAGTATATAATTTATATATTATTTGTAAAAATAATTAATTTTTGTATTTTTGTTGTAAAGATCAATTGTTGTCATATGTTATTTAATTATAATGTTCAATTTAACTACTTTTCTTGAATTTATAATGTTAATTGGAGTGTGCATGGCAAATATATTTAATTTTTTTAAATGACTTTACTTTTACCGACGTTTTTTGGAAAACGTTGGAAAATTTTCACATATCAACACAAAACCCAACCTTCTAGAAAAAAGGTTGCAAAAAACAGTTAAGTTTTCTGACATTTTTGTAAAAATGATGAAAAATGTCAACCATGGACACAAATTCCTGACGTTTATTAAACATTGCTGCAAACATTGGATTTGCTTTTGCCGACGTTTATTGTGAACATCGTAAATTTCCAACTACGACAACGACGATGTTTGTAAGAAACATTGATCAAACATCGATAAAACATATATCGACGTTTTTAGATCTTTTCTCGACGTTTATAAAACGTTGGTAAAAACCAATTTTCTTGTAGTGGGCTTTCATCGCTTCACTATTTTGACGGTTCGAGCTATTGGATGTCGCCCTTTTGCACACAACCTCAGACAAGATATCTTACCATATTTACTGTTTATATTATTTTTCATCTTATTGTAGTTCTG
Organism: Iris pallida; assembly: GCA_029216955.1. Classification (NCBI taxonomy): domain Eukaryota; kingdom Viridiplantae; phylum Streptophyta; class Magnoliopsida; order Asparagales; family Iridaceae; genus Iris; species Iris pallida. The sequence continues at coordinate 4,482,395 of JANAVB010004000.1, read as the reverse complement.
CATGGTTATTTCTAGTTTCTTAGTTATTTTCCTGTTATTTCTTCCTGATTTACTTACCACGCTTCCTGCTATATATAATGCAACTGATAGTCACACTTTATTATTACTTTAAAACCTTGTCTATGAACCTAGAGTTAAGGGACTACCTTGTTAGTTGCATTCCATAAACTTGACACAATTGTACCACGAGATATGTGTAAGATGAGTAGCATATAGAGGTACTTGCGTGTTGGCTGATCCCCAGTGCGCATGCATTAGGTCTAACTGCTAGTAGAGGCATGTTAGGTGACTTAGCAGTTAGTAGAGATACAAGGTCGTGGATACGACCTAATAGGTGCATAAGGTGGGGAGAACAGTTTCTTCACGTGTGGGCCACGTATGCACTTTCCTACTATTGTCGGTTATCTCCGCTGGAGATACGGTCTGGATCCTGATACCTGATTTCCTGCTGGCCTCTGACATTCGATGAATATTATGCTTTGAGGTCCCTGGTATCCTGGTGGGACCATACCTGAGTTTCCTGCCCCTGTAGCCAGAGTGCCCACGCATTGAAGGTTTATTCTTAACTGCATGAACACAGTAGAATGGTTAGGTAACCTTAGTCAATGTTATGTCACCCCCCACTAGTAGCTTGGGACAATGTCGTATCGCGGAATAGTGTGCTACCCCTTGTCCTTGTTTGGTTGTAGGGGTAGTCAACTATTTCGATAATGAGATATTGGATCTTATTACGAATGAGGCTAATTTACCTTACTTGTGATTTATGACATATTATATATTCAGTTTATTATGGCATGTTCTTCCTGTACCTTGTTACGTCCCTCTGAGGACCTGATGATCTCTCCAGGTGTGTGCTTCTGTGATATTGCAGGCGTTCTAGCCAAGGCCGTGATCTTCTCCATTCTTTCGCAGAGGGTTGCCCTTGGGTCGACTTGCTACCTTCCCTTTGTATTTTCTCCTATGTATTATCCTTCTCATTTAAATGGTTGGTAGTGGATTTGTCTCCGCCCAACTACATGTATAAATGACAAATTTTATAGTGATTTATATTATTACTTTTATTTGGTGGATGAGATTTAGTTGTTTTGGTTTACTGCATTTTACAGCTTATGTATATATACGAGATTTCCATATATTGGAGTATACTTCGTATGTATGCAGCTGGTATGTCCATGTACTTAGTCTCAAGTATCTTGGGACTGGGGCGTTACATGTTTTTGTGGTGGCCCATGCAGGTCGAGTTTATCACTTCGATTACGTTACTGTACCGATGTGAACCTGCATATAGGATTAGAATCTAGGTATCTCATCCACACATTTGACCTCCTTCCTTGAATTCTAATTTTTGAACTCTCGTTTGACTACCTTGATTTGTCTCTTGCCTAATTCCTTTTCTACCGTAAAATTTATCTATCTTTCCTTTCATGATTGATAAAGAGGATAGAAAGAGGATTATACTAGGAATACCTGTTATAATTCTCAGTTACTCTATTAGTTGACTTATAAGTTGGGTAGTATGCCTCACAGCCTATCACCCCATATTCTTATAACCTACTAATGAACTATAACCGGATGGCACTAAATATAGGCTAGTGTAGAAAGATATGTTACCTAGAATATAGAGTTTTAGTAGCCCATACTCCATTGGTCAACCACGGCCTGATACAAGAGCCAGTAGAACGACTGTATAAGCAGGAACACCGGACAAGACTTAGATCCTTGTGAAACTTAAGCTATTTATTACTGCTTTCAACAGTATCTTCCATACTATTACTTTGTAATATCATAAATAATGTTGCTATTTACATCCTAGTTTTGCAAGCTTATTCTTTATCGAGCTTGTTCAGGACATATGTATACTGGGAACGCCCACTAACATATTGTCTAATCAGAATCAATGTATTATGGTCTGATCAACCTTGATGCATTTGGTTCGCTCTTTATTTGTTTATCCATCTGGATTGAGATATCGAGGAATCTAGGATCTCATCCGTGACTGCATTGACAATCCTCTTGAATTATACATTCACTTTTGAATCACGTAAATGTATTCGATGACATCTTTCTTGAACTCTTTATTGCTTTTATCTTTTACTGATTTGGAAAGACGAACGCTCGTATTTGGTAGATAGAAACAGAGTATTTCCCATGGTCATGATAGTTGTATATACAAGTATAGCTACCATCAGCCAGCCATGTGACTACAACCTTGCCTTAAGTCACTCGTTCTCCCCTCAACTCTATACTACTATCGTGACCTTCTAGTCATTTGAATTTGATAATGATTAGAATCGTACCCTGAGTCGAAACACCAACATAGGCGACTATATTTTCTCAAGGAACCAATTATAGTGGTCTCTGATTATTTTCTTGATCCTTGCTTTAACTAGCAACCCTTATGCCTTAACCCAACCCTTACTCAACCAAGTCCACAGATTAGACATGAGATGAATAGATAAAAGCAAGGACAAGCATTTACCATGACTATGATAAACACCCATCCCAAGATTAGGGATTCAGAAGGTGTTATTCTAGGTATAAAATTTTATTATTAAAGACATGACTTAGCATTAGAACAACACCTTCACTAGCTTAGCCAATATCTGTAGCATAACGCTCCATCATATGACTTATGAGTTATCAACAGCATTGCATGAGCACTACATGCAACACCATTAGAACCTTATGACTGTAGTCTGACCGGCTTAACTCAAATAGAAATTTATGACCTGGTTGTTGAGATCTTTCATAGGATGTGCCGTAGAGTTCATTACCCCCCATCAATAACTCTCGTATACTATGGACAAGTGGATCATTATATTTTATCGACTCGTGTGTTGTTGTACGCAATCGTTTTTCCTTTATTAGAAACTGGGACACAATCCTCGAACTTGATTTATATCTACTGTATCACATTTTCTATTACATCGTATACTATCCTTCCATAATCAAAATTAAGGTACAATATAAAACAAGGTTTCCTAACTTCATTAACCATAGAACTGTGTCTTAGTTAAGCTCCTAGAAAGAAATTTTAGAAGAATATAGATTGTAAAGCCCCTCTACATTTTAGGACTTACTAGTTTCACCGAGTGATTGGGATAAATTGGTTCCCATTATGGTGATAATTAGTGCTTCATGAACTCCTACTTTCTTTTTAGATATTTTGGTATACCTTACCGTAACATTAATATTCGGAGCACGAGACCAGCTGTTACTTTCCAACAAATTGCACATGCACGATCTAGACGAGTCCACCTTCATGTAGACATATCATGTCCCACTAAAACATGTTTCCTTGTACTCTATTATTATGATACGACCTTTTCGGCCAAAAAGGCTAACTATAACCTGTACCGTAATACCAATGTACCTTCCGACCTCAATTAGAGATCCAACCTCAACTCAAATCTTTTGGCCCAATATATTGTTGTGATCTACTCGAAGCTCACTATGCACTTGTCACTAGTGTGCCACTCGATGGAGTTCCCATGTGCTACTTAAACACAAAGTCATAGAAGGCACATTTTTGGACTTAAGGAACCTAGTTAACCAACTCGACTGATAATTAGCCTAATCACTTGATTTTGAACCTATTCTAGGTTACCCTAACCTAATAGGAATAGTTTAGATTGATTCTATGGGATCTTGTCCAGCCAGTATAGATTAAAACTCAAGATTCATTCAATTAAAGATTGATGTCCAATTAGGGAACCCATTAAAACCCAGTTAAACCAATCCATGGCATATCGCCATACTTGGACTATAAAACCAAACCTTATGAAATAGGCCCTATACCTATTATAGTCCCCATCTGTTGGTTCACTAATCCTCCTTCCATCAGTCCCTAAATTGTATCTCCTCGTAGCCTATGTTATGCGATAAATGGAATCCCGTTGTCCTAACTTGTTTTCGGGTATGCTTTACCAAGACCTCCCTACTTTGATGAAACATGGTCAATTTATAAGCAATGTTAAATAAGTAATACATAGTCTTCCTGTAGAGTCCGTGACTATGATCAGAAGTACCTCCTAGACTCATACATCTCCTTGGGATTGACTTTCTTAGAAGTCCTATTATTGCTTTCTACCATTAACCAATTTCTGTAGTTGAGTAGAACCTTAAACTTAGCGTACTCCATCTCTTAGGATGGGATGCCATTCGTAACTATTCTTTCAGCTACCAAAGTATGACACGATCTTCGTATTGTATTTCATATACCTTTACTTGTGTGTTTAAATAACCGCGGTAAAAGATTGCAACCTTTAATCTTCAAGTTCCGTTTTAACATAGAACCATGACTTAGTTTAATTTTGAGAAGGGAAATTCCTAAAGTGAATAGGCAAATCTGTCTAAGAATTAGCAAATGATTGGGATAGATTGGTCCCAAATGAACTAATTAAATAGTGGTTTGTAAGTCCACTTCTATCTGCATCGTTCGATACCCTCTACCATGATCTTGATATTGAGAACACAACACTAGCATTTTTTTCAAACAAGTTTTACCCTCATGAACTAGCCTAGTCAAGCTACACATGACATACGTGTCCCACACAAATACACCTTCTCATGCTCCATTTCAATTACATCACTTGTATGACACATTTTTCCTTAGAACAAAAACATAGATGCCTATTTTGCTCCAATTGAATTCAACCATGCAATATTGACCCATTCCCTTAACTAAACTGAATATCCATGACCCATGCAAGACGCATCACACCCATGACATTGCATTCCACTCAAGCAAGATATGCCTCGTACACAACACCAAACATCGATTCCGCACACAGTAGTCATCATGACTTACCGATTTCAGACCCTTGCCTAATATATTTGATAGAAAAGTTTTGCACTTGTTATAGGTTCTTATCTCTTGGGCATGAAATTTTATTTCCCTAAGTTCTTCAACCTCACCTTTCAATTCCCCAAGTTAGTCGAAGAATAAATCCCTTGAACCGACACGTTCTAGTATATTCGAACAAGAGATTCCTACCATCTTGTTGAAAGCCTGGTCGATAGAAACAATGTTAAGTAGCAGTAAATCTCCTATAGAAGTTATTGACCAAGAACGCCATGACAATACCTAGCTCACTTAGAATCCGAGATGCGGTGGTTAGAAGTGTCCATATTCTCGTGCCTCTCCCATTAGAAATTGTCATTCTTAGAAGTCTTGTAACGACAATTTTACGGTTAGCCAACTTCTATAAGTTGGTAGAATCTGAAGGAAAAATACCCTATCTTGTAGAATTAACATCGAATTGGATTCTTGTGTTAACCACCCTCACCATCGTATCAAAAACCGAGTTATGATTTGACATATCCGCTCTCCTTTTGTGTTAAATCTCGTTAATCGTTGATATTAAGATTATTTTTATTCCGAGGACGAAATTTTTATAAGTTGGGTAGGATGTAATCCCCCAAAATTTTGGAGGATTTTTTTTATTTCATAAATATGTTGTTTTGAATTATTTTGTTAATTAATTATAAAGATAGTCTTAGTCACGCTTAATTTTGTTATGCACGCCGACTAGGCAATTTGGCACGGCCACTACAGCAGGTGCCTTGACTAGTATGTTAGCTGTAGGTGCAATAGATTTATTTTATTAAAATATTTATTTGTTAAATTTAATTAATCGTATTATGGCAATCTTTATCTATTTTAATATTTATTTAATTACTATTTTTGGAATTTAAAAATAATATCTCTTATAAAAATACTGGTAATAATATGTACTCACCCCTCCATCTAGGATCCCTTACAAATTTGTGGAACATACTTCTTAATATTAATTGGTGTCAAAATTATTTTATTATTTTACTATTATTGTTATTATCATTATTGTTATTATTACTATTACCTTAAAATTATTATTTATATTATAATTTTTTCTAGTCATTAATAGAAGATGACTTATATTGTTAAGAGATTGTGCAAGATATTAGTAATATTTTAGGAAATATTTTATAAATTATTTAGAATTTATTTAAAATTTTATTAGGATTAGGATTGTATTAGTATTAGATTTCATAGGAATGTGTTATTAGGATGAGAAAAAAATGAGCAGACCATGGCTCACGAGAAATTGCCAAGGCTATTTCTCGCGAAGCCCAGACTTCCCTCAAACCGTGACCTCCCATTATAGCCCAACCCGAGCCATTGAGGAAACCACTGCCACCTTTGGTATAAAACACCACGAACTCATCAAATCGCCAAAACCCTAAAACACCCATCCGATCTTCGACCTAACCCTCCAACAGATCTCGCGCAGCTCCGACCCCAGCGGCCGTCGCCGTGAGTTGCTGACGCCGGCCGACCAAGGGCACGCGCACGCGACAGAGAACAGGGCACTCCCCTATTTCCATCAATTCCTCGGTACTCCTCTTCCTGCTTCTCGATCTTCTTCATTACTCCACAAAATTTGGTTCCGTAAATTTCTATTGAGACCCTACATAACCCTCTCGGACCCTCTTCGATTGGATTATAGAAGTAACAACTAAATCACTCAAAAAATTGAGTTGAATCTGACCAAAAACTATCTTCTTGATAGTTTGATTACAGCCCAACCACCCATGTTTGAAGACTAAACTGATCAATTCTGTACGAATTTTTGGAAATTTTCTAAACAGAATTGTAGATCACATATAACACTTAAAACCTTTCTTCTAGTTTAAATTCTCATTCATTATGTGTAAAGAGTTTTGACTTCAAAGTTTAAGAAAAACAGCGTTCGAAAAACCTAAATCTTTAGAAAACTCTGAAATGGCGTGCGCCCCGACAAACCGGGCGACTAGTTATGGACTATATATCGAAAGGTGCGTATGGATGTTACCGACATATGGGAACTAACAGAACTCGATTTTTTTGCGTGTGCGCAATAAAATCAGTACGTATCCGTCGAGATACCCTCGTATCGACTTTTGTAAACTTAGACATAACTTCATGTACAATCGTCGGTTCGAGACGAAAACTTGTGCCAACAGGTCCGTATTGACATTCTGGTCCTGTGTGCCAAGTTTGGTCCGATTCTGAGAAGGTCGACCGAACGCATATTTGGCGGGCAGCGACCCGATCCAACGGCAAAATTGTATGGCCCACCGGAATCAACTTTGGACATACGTTGGGTTAGTCTCCTCAAATCGGACCCGTAGACATGTAGTTTGACGACTTTAGAGATCGTAGATTCTGGCACGTATTTGGGGCAAAGGGGTCCAATGGTGGACATCGTTTTGATCCAAAATTATGTTTTTGCCCATGTTCCAAATTAGACTTTTGGACAGCATTTTCTAGGCATATCTTTTATTTCAAACACGTTGTGGTATTTATTTCAGCATCCAAGGACGTATGCAGGATTTGGCTTTTATCGTTTCACTATTTTGACGGTTCGAGCTATTGGATGTCGCCCTTTTGCACACAACCTCAGGCAAGATACCTTGCCATATTTACTGTTTATATCATTTGTATCTTATTGTAGTTCTTATGGTTATTTCTAGTTCCTTAGTTATTTTCCTTATTTCTTCCTGATTTACTTACCATGCTTCTGCTATATATAATGCAACTGCTAGACACACTTTATTACTTTGAAACCTTGTCTATGAACCTAGAGTTAAGGGACTAGCTTGTTGGTTGCATTATATAAACTTGACACAATTGTACCACGAGATATGTGTGAGATGGTAGCATAGAGAGGTACTTGCGTGTTGGCTGATCCCAGTACGCAAGCGTAAGGTCTAACTACTAGTAAGGCATGTTAGGTGACTTAGCAGATAGTAGAGGTACAAGGTCATGGATAGACCTAATAGGTGCATATAGGATAGGGAGAACAGTTCCTTAATATGTGGGCCACGTATGCACTTTTTATTATTGCCAGTTATCTCTGCTGGAGATACGGTCCTGGATCCTGATACTGATTTCTGCTGGCCTCTGACATTGATGAATGTTATGCTATGAGGTCCTGGTATCCTGGTGGGACCATACCTAAGTTTTCTGCCTCTGTAGCCAGAGTGCCCACGCGTTAAAGGTTTGTTGTTAACTGCATGTACACAGTAGAATGGTTAGGTAACCTTAGTCAATGTCATGTCACCCGTACTAGTAGTTGGGACAATGTCATATCGCGGAATAGTGTGCTACCCGTTGTCCCTGTTTGTTGTAGGGGTAGTCTACTACTGTTTCGATGATGAGATATTGGATCTTGTACGAATGAGGCTAATTTACCTTACTTATGATTTATGATATATTATATATTCAGTTTATTATGGCATGTTCTTCATGTATCTTGTTACGTCCTCTAAGGACCTGGTGATCTCTCCAGGTGTGTGCTTCTGTGATATTGCAAGTGTTCTAGCCAAGGTCATGATCTTCTCCATTCCTTCACAGAGGATTGCCCTTGGGTCGACTTGCTACCTTCCCTTCACATTTTTTCTTGTGTATTATCCTTCTTATTTAAATGGTTGGTAGTGGATTTATCTCCGCCTAACTACATGTATAAATGAAAATTTCATAGTAATTTATATTATATTCTTTTATTTGGTGGATTAGATTTAGTTGTCTTGGTTTACTGTATTTTATAGCTTATGTATACATACGAGGTTTCCATATATTGGAGTATACTTCGTATGTATGCAGTTGGTATGTCCACGTACTCAGTCTCAAGTATTTTGGGACTGGGGCATTACAGTTGTCGCCATGACCGTGGACTGACTATACGAGCAAGATGAGCCGAGAAATCAAGCATGCCCTCATCGAGATCAACTGCATCATAATGATCCTCGGAACCGTCGGCGGCCTCCCCCCTCTACTTCCACCACGGCGGTTGTTGCATCTGGTTCTCGAGCTTCCTCGAGGCCGTTAGCTTCCCGAACCATCATCCTCCTCCCCCTCCCTCTCCTACCTCCACCGCTGCAAGTCCGACCCCGACGTCAAGCCGGTCCTCATCACCCTCTTGGTGTTCGTCGTATGCGTCATTCTTGGGGTCATGACGGGCGCAGACGACTTTTTTACGGCTACGATCTCTCCTTCCTTCCAGTCTCCATGTCCCTCTCATGGCGACGTTGGCCTTCACCGTGCTCTTCGCGTGGCTAATCGTCAAGAAGAAGTTCACGTCGTTTTCTCTAAATTTGGCACTGCTGACCATGGGGGCGGTGATATTAGACCTCCGAGCGGGCTCTAACAGGCCGACGGGTGTTACGCAGTCATAGTACATGATGGGTTCACGCTGACGGTGGGCTGTGCAGCACTGTACAGGCTGGTGCTGCCGCTGGATAAAATGACGATGACGATGGTGTTGATGGGTCAGCCGGGGGAGGTTTGTCGAAGTCAAATGAGGAGGTCAGGGAAGCACTGAAGATAAAGTGCTATAGTGGGTTCCAATATGGTTTCGAGGAGCTGGATGGAAAGATGAAAGAACATAGGGAGTTGGGTTCTTTCGGGAAGAAGAACAGTAGAGAGGTGTAGGTAAGATTTTGATATAAATATATATACATTACTTCATACTCAAAGAAGAAAATGTGTTGTCGGCTGTCTTTGATTTGAAGAGATCGTACTTTCCCATAAATACTACCCCACAACAGAAGCCTATATATATATATATATATATAATATATATATATATATATATATATATATATATATATTGTTATGTGATACAGCCCCTTTTGGGCTGGGTATTGCGGTATGGGCCTTTGGGTCGGTGATATGTGCCCTTTGGGGCCGAGTTGTGTGGTTAGGCCACGTGCAAGGGCGGGTTGCCGCTGAGTTGAAGCTGAGGAGGGCGTCGTGAGTTGTAAGTCCGTGGTTATCAAATGAACAAAAGAAAGATGAGAAGTGGCGGGGAATGTAGCTAGTTAGTTACATTAACTACTCGCCAGGAATAACAATAACAACAATCAACCACGCCATCTCCTTGATGGCGGACATCTGCTACACCATCTCCTTGATGGCGGACATCAACTACTTTCTTATCGTCGTTCCTCTGCCTTCCTCCTGTAGAAACTCATCATTTCATTCATCTCTATCTCCTTCTTTCACCTTCTGTTCATGCTATGGATTCCACATCGGCTACTACTTATGAAGATATTCTCTCCAAACTTGCTTCCCTGCTTACGCCATCCTCATCAGACATTGAAGATTCTTCAACATCATCTTCCTACAATCCCCAAGCGGATTGGCAACTATACCTGTTCTTCAAAATTCTGACAGAGAAATCCTTCCAACTCATATCATTGCCTCTACTATACCAAAAATTGGAAGGTCAAAGGTAATATTAAAGTATCAGAGTATCACAATGGATCTTTCTCTGCAAAATTTGAAAATTTTGAGGACATGGAGTTTGTGATAGCAATGGGCCTTGGAAAATCAACCATCATTTACTGATTATTGAGAGATGCTTCCCCAATAAATTGCCTAGTGACTACAGGTTCACTGATAGTGAATTCTGGGTTCAACTCCATGGCATCCCAATCAACCTCCTTACTATCGATTATATTCCTCTATTGCTGCTCGGATTGGTACCATTCATCCACCTTCTTATCAAGATGCAGCCAAATGGGTTCTATTTGCCAGGATCAAGATCAAAATCGACATTACCAAGCCACTTCTCAGAAATCTCAAAGTGTCTTTGGGCAACAATAAGGTCTGCAATGTATCCCTGAAATATGAAAGACTTCCAAAATTTTGTCAGTTTTGTGGTTGTCTGGGTCATGGTATCAAAAATATAAAGTTATAAAGATTATGAAGGGTTGATTAATGAGAATTGGTCGATGGAGCAGAAGAATCAATTCCAATCTCTACTTGATAGACGACTTGATCTCTCCATCCGAGTGAATCATGCTGACAGATTCAAAAGTCATCTCCAGAACAGAGGTATATTGAGAAATCAATCTCTTTCTCCCAATTCCAAATCCATTGATGAGGTACCTTCAGACCAACAAAAAATTAGTTCAATTATCCCCCCCCCCCCAACCCAACATCGTTTGCCACCACATCTATGTCCATAGATCCTCCACCTCATGATTATATCCCATTGCATATCCACCTCCAGCCTTCACTGCAATCTCCAGCAATTAACTCACCACCACTACCAACCATTCATACCAACTCTGATGATCATCCGGCGACAGTTACGACTGAAACCATTTCTTCCTTGGTGATGGAACTAATTCAGTTATTTTCTACTACCCCTGCAATTGTGGAAAATCCCATGACTCCACCAACCGTTCTTGAGTCTATTGCACCACCTACTGCCAGTGAACCAATCTCTTCTAATTTGAAACATAAGATTCCAATCCAATCATCCTCAACCACATTCACATCTACTACCACTTCCTGTGACCAACCTATTCTCGTTACTCCTCTCCCCCAGGACAACCAACCCAACCAATCTAAAAACACACCATTTGTTTCACTCTTAACCGACTTACAACATTCCAGTATGCCTCCCACCCTTTCCTCTTCATCAAATACTTTACCCTCTACTTCAAATATTTCAACTACCACAGCGCCTACTGCTCCCACATTCACATCACTTATAAATGCTCTCTCCCCTGTTGCTCTGAAGTTGAATCCTGAGACAACTATTGATTTTATTAACCAACCTTCCAAGAACTCTGGGATTAACAGCAAGAGAATCAGAGATTGTAGTATTGAAGATGAATCTGAAATTGCTCATATCAGACCTCTCAAACGATTTATATTATCTGTTAATGAAGATATAGGCGCGGCTGGCCTACAACAGCCTCCACAAGAATGATCTTATCATAAGAATTGTAGGGGTTTGAGGAAAGACTCTACAATTCGAACAATCAAGCCATTTCTCCGTGCATCTAAACCAAAAATATTGTTTTTATCTAAAACCAGATGCTCGTCAATAGCTGCAACAACAATTGCAACATCGCTGGGCTATACGCAATTCAATGCAGTCTCATCTATTGGCTTTTCTGGAGGATTGTTACTATGTTAGGACTTTGACATCAATCTCAATATTTTAGCCTCTTCAAACAATTACATTCACACTTGTCTTCATCCTCCGGATCAATCCCAACCTTGGCATCTCTTTTGCATCTATGGTCTACCTGTTATACAAGATCGTCGATCATTTTGGAATCAAATGGAGTACACTGTTTCAGCCATCTCCGCCCCTTGGATCTGCATAGGGGACTGTAACAATATTCTCTCTGCAGAAGAAAATTTTGGAGGTAATACCTTCAATTACAATCATCATAAATCTTTTATTTTCTGGTACAATAACACTGCTGCTATGGATGTTGGATATTGTGGGCCGGCTTATACATGGAACAATCGAAGGAAAACTCATAATTATGTGGCGGAAAGATTGGATAGGGCAATGGTTGACACACAATGGCGTACTCTTCATCCTCAAGCTGGTCTCCTACACCTTCCTTGTCTCAATAGTGATCACAATCCCATACTACTTCTACTAAACACTTCTGTCAGAAAAAGAAGACCTCCAACAAGATTTGAAGCTGCTTGGGTACTCGAATCTGATTTTTATAATATATTAGCTCAATCCTGGTGCAAATTGGACTCACATGATCTACAAACAAAGCTTAAAAGAGTTTTACCTAATCTAAAACAATGGAGAAGATCTCGAATTGGCAATATTGATAGAGATATCAAAGGTTATGAAAATCGTCTACTGCAAATTCAATCATAAATTCCTACTGATGCTTCATTCATTGAAGAAAGAAATATTCAAATAGCTCTAAATAAGTTACATCTCCAGAAGGAATTGTATTGGAAACAGAGATCCAATATATCATGGCTTCAGGAAGGTGATAAAAATACTCGTTTCTTTCATTTGTCTGCAACTACGAGAAAGCATCGGAATTCGATTTATCACATCACCAAGGACAATGGACTGCAAACCTCCAACCACCAGGAAATCTCTGATACTTTCATAGCATACATCACTTCGATATTCCAAGCAACTGATACATTGCCTATTCCAGTTCATATTTTATCTGAATTCTCCAAAATATAAGCTTCGGATAATGGGATCATTAGTTCAGTGCCCCAAGAGGAAGAGATCAGAAATGTTATCAAAAGTATGCATCCACACAAATATCCTGAACCTGATGGTTACCCTGCTTTTTTCTATCAAAGATGTTGGGATCTTATTGGCAAAGAGGTAACACTCCTTATCCAAAATTTCTTCATTTCTGGTACCATGCCTACTCATCTAAATCATACTCATATTGTTCTCATTCCTAAAGTGCAACTTCCCTCTAAACCAGCTGATTTTAGACCCATTTCACTCTGCAATGTCCTCTATAAGGTCATTTCTAAAATTCAGACTAATAGAATTCGACCATTCCTGAATAATTTGATTAACCCTTATCAAAATGCATTTGTTTCCGGTCGATTCATTGGAGATAATGTAGTTATTGCTCAAGAACTCATACATTCAATTGCCAAATTTTCTCCTAACAACAGTGGCTTTGCACTCAAAGTAGACATGTCTAAAGCCTATGATCGACTTAGTTGGAATAATATTAGTCAGGCTCTTACTGGCATTGGTATCACATGCAAATCACATTGTCTTATAATGCAGTGTGTTACTACTCCATCATTTGCTATTCTCATCAATGGTGATCCCTCGAAAACTTTCGTTCCTACTTGTGGTATCCGTCAAGGCTGTCCCCTTTCCCCATATCTTTTTATCATATGTATGGAAATTCTATCTACCCTCATCAATATCATGGTCAGAAACTCTCTTTATGAAGGTATCACTCTTTAATTCTTCCATTCCTTATTCCCATCTTACTTTTGCTGATGACCTATTCATTTTTGGTAAATGCTCACTCCACAACATTCAACAAATGAAAATTATCCTGCAAACTTTTGCACTTTGGTCAGGTCAAAGAATCAACTACGATAAATCTTCTATCTTCTTTTCCAAGAGAACCGACCCCATTATGTGTGAGTTGTACACTCATCTATTAGGTGTCCAGCTTATGCAAAGCAAGGATAAATACATTGGTCATCTCCTACTGCAATCCAAAAACAGAGTTCACACAAGCTCTTCATTACTTCAATCAAGCTCCAATAAACTTCAAGGGTGGAGCAGGAAATGCCTCTCACATGCTGGTCGAATTGTCCTCATAAAGTCTACATTATCCTTCCCATACTTCCTATCATCCTATCTAATTCCCAAGAAGGTTACCATAAGTCTTGTGAAACATCAATATAATTTCTGGTGGGATTCTCTTGACAAAAAGAAGATACATTTCTCGGCTTGGAGTAAATTTACTAGACCAAAGTTTCAAGGGGACTTGGTATTCAGGATCCTTACATCTCAAATCTCTCCCTAATCCTTAAGTTAACTTGGAGACTTCTTACTGATCATACTTCAACCTGGGCCATCCTCCTTCAAAATAAATATTTACACTCAACTTCATTTTGGTCGACGGTTCCAACAAGAGATTCTTCATGTATTTGGTCAAGTATTCTATGCAGTAGAGAGTTTTTATCGGGAATGTTATTTGGTCTGTTGGTGATGGATCTCATATCAATATTTGGCAAGATCCTTGGGTACCATCTATTCCTAACCATAGAGTAGAAGGTTACAATTTCAGCAGTAGATGGGTTCATAATGTATGTGACCTTATCAACAAAGATACAATGACATGGAAATTCAACCTGATTCACATCCTATTCCCTCCTGTTGAAGCTATGGCTATTTTGAAAATACATTTGTCTCAAAGTTGCTTATCGGATAAGTTAATATGGAAACATACTGCTGATGGTGTCTTGACTACAAAATCTGCTTATCGCACTATACATGAGAAAATCTCTCATGATCAGAGGAATCAAGATCAGGGACACTTTAATGACTGGAAGAAGCTTTGGTCTCACACGTACATCAGTCCAAAAGTACTGCTGTTTAGTTGGAGAGCTCTCACTAATGCTCTTCCAACTAATGTCAATATTCATCGTCATCTCTCCCACATTGAAGACAAATGTCCTCTTTGCAAGTATGTCCTGAAACAATTAACCATCTTCTTCTACAATGTCCTATATCAGGTACATCTTGGTGCCACAATCCGGCGTTGTCTGCATTGAGTCAAGGTGATTCCACAGTCTCATCTCTCATGTCCAGTATCCTGAAGGATGGTGATCATGATAGAGTATCACTATGCCTCTATCTATTGTGGAGCATTTGGAAGGCTAGAAACAAATTTATTTTTGAGCAGCAACCGATCAATGGGAGGAGAATATATGAAGGTGCAATCAGCTTAAAGGAAAGATTTGAAGCTTTCAACAAAGGCTCTGCAATCGGTGATGGACCATTATCAAGGAACCAAACCAATGTATCCTGGACTCCACCTCAACCGAACTATTTCAAAATTAACTATGATGGTGCGTACTTGGATGGGAGAATGTCTGCAGGTGCAATACTTAGAGATGAGTTTGGAAATTTCAAACTAGCTCTCTCAAAGCTGGAGGCTGGAGGATCGCCATTAGAAGCAGAAGCCATGGGTATCCATCTTGCTTTGGATATCTGTAAAAGAGAACATCTACAATCTGTAGTTATTGAAGGGGACTGCAAGCCTTTAATCGATTCAATCAACACTACAAACACAATCCCATTATGGCGAGCTCGACACACCATTGAAGAAGCAAGTGCTACATTACTTTCTGATATCAACTTTACATTCACATATGTACATGTTAGTCTATTTGCAAACAATCGATGGAAAAACTCAGTTGTAATCCCTAAGAAGAGATGCAAAGAATGCAGTTGCAATCCCTAAAAAGAGATACAAATAATGCAGTTGCAATCCCTAAAAAAGAGATGCAAATAATGCTGATTGCGTAGCCTAAACGATTAAATAAAAATCGAATCGCGTTTGCAATAGCGGTTTCTCGAAGGCAACAAGAGATGATCAACAACAGTTGAGTCTCAGATTCTCGAAGGCAACAGAAAGAGGAAGGAAGAAGAAGAGCGGATCTCGCTGGGGTGTTGAACACCGGCGCTCAAAGCTATACTCGCAGTACGGATAAGCTCCCAGGAACCAGCAAGTTCAGGAGAACTTCTGGAACGCTCGTAAGTCAATATTTGAGACTTGAACGGGCTTCCTGGACTTAACAGACTCCCTCAACTCTCTTCTTGGTGCATCTTTCAAAGGAGGCCAAGGGGCTCTATTTATAGAGTGGAGTTGAGACTTCACCTCTTCTCCTATCCGATGTGGGACTAAAATACCAATACTCAAAAATAGAGTTTGATATTTTAGATCATCCCACAATCAGCATAGAAGTGTGCCAGTCCACGCCTACCCCCCGAACCCTCCCGTGCATGCACGAGACATCTTGGAGTCCGCGTCCGAGTCCGAGTCCGCACAACAAAAATTAACTTGCATCCTTGTTGGATTTAATCCTTTTTCCTTCTAGGAAAATACTTCCACATGGCACAAACTTGTGCCCCACTACACCTCATGTGCACACCTCAACACAAGCAATGCATTATATTGAGATACTCACCATTTGGTGTAGCCGATGTGGGACTATCTTTTCTAGTCCAAAGGCAAAAACACCAACAATCCCCCACATATCTCAATATATGGGTTGAGCGTTCCCCACAGTGATTGTCCATCATGCATTAGGAGAGATGTCGCTACGACTTGAATCTTCCCGCATAGGTTAAATAACAGCATGATACAAGAATGGACTAAGCCTTGAATTCTGTACCATAACTGCAATTCTTCCTACTCACATAGTGACATCAACTGTGCTTCTGGCTGCACATTGAAGGCCTTGTGCCAGCCTGGTTTCAGTGTATAATTTTTGGGCGTCTACAAGTTTACCCTCAAGAGACGGCCTGATATCTCTGTCCATACACTATAGGTGAGTTCTATATAAAGAGTCATTGGCATGAAGCATTGCGCTTCTTTGCGGTGCTACGCCGCTATGACATGGCTGACAAAGCCAAGGCATTACCCCTACCTGGGAACCTCATCGTAGTGTCATACTACTGTAGCATGAGGTCTCAAGCCTCTTTGTAGTGCCAAACTACCCAGCATGAAGCCTTGCGCTCCCTTGTGGTGTTACGCCACTATGACATGACTTGCAAAGCCGAGGCTTTACCCCTACCTGGGTACCTCATCGTGGTGTCATGCCACTGTAACATGAGGACACCGGCCTCTTTGTAGTGCTGCCTACATCTCTTTATTACGATTATGCAACATTAGGCTACCTGCCTATATGCGGTGCTACGCCGCCTGTAACTTGGCTAACAAAGCCGAGGCATTACCCCTACCTGGGAACCTCATGGTGGAGTCACCCCACTGTAGCATGGAGTTGTAACACTCCTTTGTGGTTGTTGCGCCACCATGCTTCCTGTAAAGCATAACAGACCTTCACTCAGTCTGAGAACTCATTAAGGCATTATGCCATCCTTCTCACAGGATCAATTTTTCGTAGAAAATTCATAGTAGACAACAGTGGTTCTGGGTCCGAAACCCTTACATGTTCCGCAGAACAAGTGCCCACTGTTAACTAATATTTTTCCAGTCAATAGTCCTCCCTTGAATCAAAAAATTAGATATCTGGTAGATTTCTCTTTGAACCAATAACATAAAATTTATTGATAGGATTATAATGACACAATATTAGAATGCCTTCAAGCCCATCTTCCTTGCTGTGTCCTCGACCAGCTGATGCTTGAGACCCTTCGTGAACGGATCCGCCAGGTTTTCCTGACTCCGAACATCGATCACTGCAATGACGCCCCTTTTTATGAGATCGTTCACTGCTCTGTGCTTCAACCGCACAGTCCTCTTCCTCCCGTTTAAGAGTTCATTTGATGCCACTGCTGCTGCCGCCTGGTTGTCACAGTATATCGAAATCGCCGGTATCTGAGCCCCAACCATTGGAAGGTCATACATGAGCTCCCGAAGCCACTCTGCTTCATCTGCTGCAGCGTCCAATGCAAAGAATTCAGATTCCATGGAGGAGTGAGATAACATAGTCTGCTTCTTCGACTTCCACGATATAGCAGCTCCACCCATGGCGAACACATATCCACCTGTGGAATATTCTCTCTCCACCTCTGAACACCAGCTAGCATCACTGAAGCCTTCCACTACTGACGGATCTCCGCTGTAGTATAGTGCATATGTCTGAGTCTTCTTGAGATATCTCATAACACGCTTCACAGCTTTCCAATGCTTTACGCCTTGATTGCTCGTAAATCGACTCAACATTCCCACTGCAAAGGCTATGTCAGGCCTTGTGGCAGTAGTAGCGTACATCAAACTTCCGATGACGCTAGCGTACTCCAACTGCCTGACGCTCTCCTTCGAATTTGGCTCCAGTTTCAGATCACTCCTGTACGGTGTATCAATAATAGGAAGATCTTGATACCCGTAGCGAGAGAGCATCTTCTCAATGTAATGAGACTGTGACAGCGCTATTCCAGTGCCTGTCCGGATGATCTTGAGCCCCAAGATTACGTCGGCATCCCCCAAGTCCTTCATACTGAACTTGGTCGAGAGGAATTTCTTTGTCTCTGTGACGCAGCTTAAATCCGTACCTAGGATTAGCATGTCGTCCACGTATAGACAAACGATTACTCCTCTTCCGTCAGCAAACTTCGTATAGACACACTTGTCTGTTTCACTGACCCTGTAGCCATTTGACCTTATCACCTTGTCAAACTTCTCATGCCACATTTTGGGAGCTTGCTTCAAACCATACAGAGAATTCATCAACTTGCAGACTTTGTCTTCCAGACCTCTGACGACAAAACCTTCTGGTTGTTGCATGTAGATCTCTTCGGTCAGCTCGCCATTAAGGAATGCCGTTTTCACATCCATCTGATGTATCACCAGCTTGTGTATTGCTGCTAAAGCAATTAACAATCTGATAGTTGTCATCCGAGCTACTGGAGCATAAGTGTCAAAGTAGTCGATCCCCTGCTTCTGAGCAAACCCCTTGGCCACTAGCCTGGCCTTGAACTTGTCAATGGTTCCATCTGCTTTCATCTTCTTCTTGAAGATCCATTTGCATCCGATGGGTCTTGCTCCTTCTGGTAGGTCGACCAATACCCATGTGTTATTGGAGGTGATTGAGTCAATCTCGTTGTCAATCGCCTCCTTCCAGAATATAGCATCTCTGGTCTTCATCGCCTCATCATAGGTAAGCGGATCTGCTTCCACATGATAGGTGACGAAGTCATCTCCGAAGTCTTTCGGCCTCCTCGCTCGCTTAGTTGACGGCTCAGCGAGTTCTAGTTCAGCTGGTGTCTCCTCGACAACAACTCCATCTTGGACTACTGGTTCGATAAAGATCTCTGTCTGCTCCGCACCCTCATTATTCTCCGAAATGTCCGTGAGAACAATGTTCTTGTGCCTTGCAAACTTTTCTTCAAAATATTCAGCATCGCGAGATTCGATGATATGATTTGACTCGATATCAAGGAATCTCCGAGCATCACTCTTCTCGGCATACCCCAGGAAGATCGCCTTAGTAGTCCTTGTCCCCAGCTTCTGAATCTTTAGATCCGGGAGCTTCACATAAGCCAGGCACCCCCACACTCGAATGACATTCAGGTTGGGTCTGACTTTGAACCAGAGTTCATGAGGAGTTATGTCGGAAGTTGCATACGGCACTCTGTTCAGAATGAAAGTGGCCGTTAATGCAGCTTCTCCCCAATAGCACTTTGGGAGACCCGCAGTCAACAGCATAGAATTCATCATCTCTGTCAACGTTCTGTTCTTCATTTTTGCTACTCCGTTGGATTGTGGAGAATACGGAGCCGTCGTCTCGTTGATGATTCCATGTTCTTTGCAGAATGATGAGAATTCATGAGACCTATATTCCCCACCTCGATCACTCCTCAGCCTCTTGAGTTGTTGTCCAGTTTGCCGTTCAGCCTCGGCCCTGAACTCCTTGAACTTCTCGAATGCTTCGTCTTTAGATTTGAGTAAATAGACGAAGGCATACTTGGAGAAGTCATCGATGAAAGTAATGAAATACTTCATCCCGGCCTTTGTAGAGAATTGTTTGAAGTCACAGATATCTGAGTGAACCAACTCCAGAAGATCTGTGCTTCGATGGACCCTGTGGAAGGGTTTCCTAGTGATCTTCGTCTGAGCACATATCTCACATTTCTCTACCTTACCCCCACACTTGGAGATAAGTCCTAGACTAGACATTTTGTTTATTCGCTTACAATGAACATGTCCTAGTCTATTATGCCACAACTCAAGAGAGTAATTCAAACTAGTGATAGCATTGACATTATTATGCTGGGTTACAACAAGCTGAATTTTGTACATTCCTTCAGTCTGAAAAGCTTTCCCGAAGAAAGTACCCTTCTTGGACATCACCATTTGGCCAGCATTGATGTCCATCCTCAAGCCTGCGTTGCAGAGCAGGCTCCCAGAGATCAGGTTCTTTGCGATTGCAGGAACATGCTTCACACCTTGAAGCGTCAGAATGTTCTCCGATGTAAGCTTCAGCTCCACCGTCCCGATCCCCAGTACTTCAGCTTGTGCCTGGTTCGCCATCATGACTTTCTCGGAAGTAGGCTCATAGGAGACGAACCAGTCCTTGTCTGAACAGACATGACATGTCGCGCCAGTGTCTATCCACCAGTCCAAGTCTGCCCCCACAGTTGCAACCTGTGCTATCATGGCAACCTGATTAGTAACCAAAGAAACCTTGTTAGGCTCACCTTGCTCTTTGGGCTTGGACTTGCATTCACTTTTATAGTGACCCTTCTTGCCACAGTTGAAGCAAGTCACATGGGACTTGGACTTCTGTTGCTTGAATCCTGGACCCTTCACTTTCAGATTCGAGAAGTCCTTCTTCTTGTGGTGAGAAGCCGCCTGCTTTCTTTTGTTCTCTCTGGTGGCTTGAACCAGATTCGCCGTTGCTAGTTGCTTGGACAGGGTGTCCAACTTCTGTTGAGAGCGCATCTCGTCCTCAACATGAATCTCGCTGAGGAGATTATCCAGGCTAATCTCCATCTTCTTCCTATGCATCCTTGCATAGATGTTGCTCCATCCTGGAGGAAGTTTTGCCACGATCCCTCCAACGACGAACTTGTCGACGAGGGGCATGCTATCGTCCTCCAGTTTCTGGCGCAGCTTCAGGAACTCTTTCACTTGGGGCAGCATGGTCTTCTCGTCTTCAAAGACCCATTTGTGCTATTTTTCAACCATGAACATCTTCGACCGGGCCTCGTCGTCGTCATACAGCTTCCCCACGGACTCCCAGATCTCTTTGGCAGAAGTCCTCTTTGTGTAGGACTCGGCCAGAGAGTCTTCCATGGAATTCAGGATCAGCAGCCTGCATATGCTGTTATCCTTTTTCCACTTCGTCTGCTTGCTCGTAGCAGCGGCCAGAACAGCAGCAGATCCTGTTGCTGGAACGATTGGTTCTTCCTCATCCAACACGTGATCAACATCCACGAGTTGAAGGTTCAGAGTCACCTTTCGCTTCCAGATCTGGAAGTGTTCGCCGTCGAATTTCTCCAACTTGTTAAAGCCGGTATCGACAAGCGAAGCACGAGTGTTTTCCATCGAATCGTATAGCTTTGAGATTGTTAGTCTATTTGCAAACAATCGATGGAAAAACTCAGTTGCAATCCCTAAGAAGAGATGCAAAGAATGCAGTTGCAATCCCTAAAAAAGAGATGCAAATAATGCAGTTGCAATCCCTAAAAAAGAGATGCAAATAATGCTGATTGCGTAGCCTAAACGATTAAATAAAATCGAATCGCGTTTGCAATAGCGGTTTCTCGAAGGCAACAAGAGATGATCAACAACAGTTGAGTCTCAGATTCTCGAAGGCAACAGAAAGAGGAAGGAAGAAGAAGAGCGGATCTCGCTGGGGTGTTGAACACCGGCGCTCAAAGCTATACCCGCAGTACGGATAAGCTCCCAGGAACCAGCAAGTTCAGGAGAACTTCTGGAACGCTCGTAAGTCAATATTTGAGACTTGAACGGGCTTCCTGGACTTAACAGACTCCCTCAACTCTCTTCTTGGTGCATCTTTCAAAGGAGGCCAAGGGGCTCTATTTATAGAGTGGAGTTGAGACTTCACCTCTTCTCCTATCCGATGTGGGACTAAAATACCAATACTCAAAAATAGAGTTTGATATTTTAGATCATCCCACAATCAGCATAGAAGTGTGCCAGTCCACGCCTACCCCCCGAACCCTCCCGTGCATGCACGAGACATCTTGGAGTCCGCGTCCGAGTCCGAGTCCGCACAACAAAAATTAACTTGCATCCTTGTTGGATTTAATCCTTTTTCCTTCTAGGAAAATACTTCCACATGGCACAAACTTGTGCCCCACTACACCTCATGTGCACACCTCAACACAAGCAATGCATTATATTGAGATACTCACCATTTGGTGTAGCCGATGTGGGACTATCTTTTCTAGTCCAAAGGCAAAAACACCAACAGTACATAGGAGTGCAAATGAGTGTGCACACTCATTAGCATCTGATGTTATGCTTTCAAATATTTCTACTTCCATATCTGTTTTTGATGTTTTACCTCTTTGTATTCAATCTCATGTCCTGAAAGACATGAACAATGTATCCCCTTTATCTACTTAATGAAGGATTGCTTTCTCAAAAAAAAGTTGTAAGTCCGTGCTTCAAATCGGACAAAAATGTATCAAACAATTACGTGTTCCAATAATAATAAATGTGTGCAACAATGGCCATGGTGCCATTGCTTTCCATAGTACATTGTTCCTGCAAGGCACTAAGAAAGCCTTATCCATGGCTAGAAGCCTATGTCTGGTTAACTAAAAACAGTATGCAAATGAAAATTGTCATCCTTGAATGCCAGGGAAGTAAATGAGATTCATATCAATGCTGACGCGTCACTTTCCTTTTGCAATCTCTAATCCCTTTGCATCAAGTCCAATTCATCTTTGAAAGAGACAATTGTAGAGATTAGCCAATTCTAAAGGCAACTTTTTAGCGCGTACACTTATGATTTGTGTAATGGATTGGATGTAGAATAGCGATAGATCGCATGTATTCCCCTTCAAATCTCGTCGTCGATGGTTGGCGCTTTCGCTTTATGTGATGTTCTGTTCACAAATCTGTACAAAAACTTCAATCTCTTGTTACTAAAGTGACAATATATGTACCAGCAAAAATATTTTTGGATATATACCCCAAGAAACTCCATTACTTGGCTAAAGGAATTCTCAAACTAGCACAATAACATTCTTTAAGTCCATAAATTGTTTGTTCACTCGATTGGGCAAGAGACTGTATAGATAACAAATGGCAACAAGTAGAAGGGCTAGTACCTAAGATGCTCTCATTAGATAAGAAGTTGCTAGACATCAACGGTATAGGTCATGTTTGTAATGTGGGCCGGGCGGGCTCAGGCCGACAAGAGAACCGGACCAGGCCGGACCGGGTCGCAAACTAAAATCCCAAATCCAGTCTAGACCTGTCAATTGGCCGGGATGGTCCAATCTGATATGAGTTCGACCCGAAAAAATAGCACATGTGATGGTCCGGTCAGATTAATTTTGGGCTCGGACTGACATGGCCTAGAATATATGGACGTGTCGGATCTCATATCTTGGCTCATAAGAGAGGTTCGGTCCGGTTCGATCCGATCCGAAGTCCAGGTCCGCCCCGACCCAAGGCCGGGGCCCATATTAATCAAAATACCTCTTATGGACAACAATTACCAAATGGAGCTCCATGTTATGCATCATGTTTATGTATGAGAAAAATACAGTTTTTATAACCTTGCCGCTTCAGTTGTTAACTTTATCCTTATATGAATTAATATATGCTGTGGTTGAAAGGTAAGCACTGTCATGATCTTGTAGCTTATATGCAACTTCTTCGTAGGTGACATAATGTTTTAGAGTTTTGCTATGCCTACAACCAAGACTAACTTTTAAACTCATTAGCTTCCAAGACTAACTTTTAAACTGTGCCCCCATATATAATATAAAAAAATAATTATAAAACTTAAAAGTATTCTTATCATCAAAATTTGAACTAAAGATCTCCAGAGTGCAAGACTAATATGTTAATCACTACACCATAATTATTTTATGTTAAATATTGCACCACAATTATTTTATGTTAACCACTACATCATAATTATTTTGTATAAATAGCAACTTACATTTTAATTTTGGAAATCCAGTAAATATGAAGCCTGGAACGGATGCACTCGGTACACTTGTTTAGGCCGGCCATGATGCTATTGGATTGCATGTAAAATATTACGCTTTTATGTTGCATTTAGATTTTGCTTTCATTGTTTTGTTTGGTAAACATTAAGGCCTCGTTTGGTTCGCGAAAACATAGGGTTCAGAAAAGAAAGTCATTACTTTTCTATATTTGGGTGGCAAAAGAATTGAGGAGGAAAGAAAAATGATTCCAAATATAAAAAAAATTATAGGAAAAAATAGAAAAGTCATTGACATTTCATATATATGCACTGGCAGCCATGCTTTTGAAACAGCATACAAAAACTTATTCGTATATGATTTGGCCTAAGTCCGCTATATTGCATGGGTCTTGTTCCGAATCCATTATATCGTGAGTCACGTGCCGGACTGAGCTTATATTTTCACCCTTAGGGCACTAGGTCTGTTATAATGCATGGGCCTGAGAATCCCGGCCCAGCCCACATGACAGTTATAATCCAGTTCGACACGTAATTCGGTTACAGACGGACCAGGCTGGACCGAGCTGGGTCCAGACCGACCAACTGTAAATTAAAATATAATAACCACAGGCCTTGGGCTTGGCAATTCTATAATTATAGATATCATTATTTTATAGTCAATTAACGAAAGGGTGAGCTATAATTTTTGCAATAGCCTCCCATGCAAGGAATTAATGCCTATATGATTCTTATTACGTTTATAATCTTTAAATAACTGCTATAAGTTTTTGATGAAGCCTACCTGAAAGTGGATGGGCCTAGGCTCAACAATTTGGGCATAAACAACCAAAACTCAGTATATAATTTTTTAAAACTGGAAAAATGTTCAGCTGCCCAATATTTAGGAATCTAAAGTTTAGACTTTGCACACGACAATCCTCAATTCCTTAACATTGTGTTCCACAATCTTCAATTCCTTAACAGAGTGGGACACAATAATAAAATTAACAATTATTGCTTTAATATTTTTAATTGAATATTTTTAACAAGTACAATTGCACTAGAATCAATGTTTTAAAAATTGGACCGACGATGCAACCGAAATTTTTGGGTGTAGGTCGGACCGGAATTCAAATAGACTTGATTTGGTTTGGTTCAAATAGGTAAGATATCCACATTTACTTTTTGGTTTGGTTTTCTTTGGTTCTTAGTATTTTGGTTTGGTTTAATTTTACAACTATAAGATCTTTAAAACAAAATCAAGAATCAAATGGTCCAAATTTTACATGATAATTTTTTTTAAAATTTAAAAATAAAAAGTAAAACAAAATTGGCCGGTTCAATTGTGAACCGGTTCTACTGGTTTACCGGTTGAACTCCGATTTTGAAAACAAATTGACAGTTCTTTAAAAGACCAGATTTTAGTATGACCGGACCGCTTTTTTGGCATAAATCTGTTGGATCCGGTCTAACTGCCAGCCCGGTCCGTTCTTACAACACTGACTAGAATAATATCCTCTCTTCCATACAGCCATTGTTTGAGTCACAAAGCTAAGAAAGGCCTACAGCCTATGTCAAGAATGTTTGAACATTTACTTGACTTTGTTTCTTGGATTGAGTTCTCAAGGCTATCATTTGAAATATCATTATGTTCATCGAATATAGATAAACTACAAATTGGAGTGAAAGTGAATCCTTGCAGCCGAAAATAAATTTTTAGGATAAAGAAGAGAAATATTTTTTTCTTTAAAAGTTTTTTTTTTCCAATTTATTTACTTTGGCATTTAAATAAAAAAATGAATGATTTTGTTTCTCGAGACCCTCGTCCCGCGAATCAAACGTGGCCTAAATGTTACCTAAATGTTACTTTCTTTGAACTGGCAAAGGAATCATTGGAGAACCTTTCATTTAACTTTTTTCTGTTCAATACTTGATAAAGGTCACACACAAAGCACTCTCAAGTCTCAAATTCAATGAGTTTGTGCATTGTCAGGTGAAGGTTCTTGGAATGTGCAGATTTGGCTCTTCATGGTTTTGTTTAATGTTTGTAGAGCAAGTCCCGTGAAGTCTAGTTAGATGATACATCACGTGGATCGTGATTGTCCAACTTAATTGGAATTAGAGGTCCACAAAATCGATACAAACTAGAGAAATTTTTGACTTCCGTCCCACTTATTAATATAAATTTGTACTTAAATTTTACTTCTTGTGTTTATTAAACTTGCATTCCACTTTTGATAACAGAAAATATTTGTTTTTTGTCACGAAACATTCATTTCGCTAAGAAAAATATTTTGTGACAAAAATTGAAATATAAGTACTCTAATAAACACAAAACGTTGAATATAAGTACAAATTCATATTAATAAGTGGGACGAAAGTCAAAAGTTCCTATAAATTAAGGATAATGTACTATGATCGAGACAATGCATGACATCCCTTATTGTATCGACCAACTAAAAAGTTTATTAATAAAGTAAAGGATTTTGTTAACATGTGTCCTATGGATAACTAAGGACACATGTTAAGGATAACTAATGCATAATTTTTTTTTATTTCGAAATTTGTTATCAACACCTAATAATATTAAAAAAAAGTAATTTTTTGCATTGAAAATGTCATCAAGACTTTGCATTGGAAAATTATTTTATTGGATTTTGATTACATATTTCAAAGCAAAAAATATATATATTTTTTAATATTTATTAGGTGTTGATAATAAATTTTAAAGTAAAAAGTTATGCATTAATTATCCTTAACATGTGTCCCAAGGGCACATGTTAACAAAATCCTAAAGTAAATGAATCTGGTTTGAGTGGAGTCTTAACTTGATCGAGACCAAAGCAAAGCTTAATTAAGACAACTGAGGTGAATAATTCAAAAGGGCACATAGTGAAATTGTAGTGTAATCTACCTACCTATTTTTCATGCAAAAGTTGCTTCGTGATGTTTGTTCATCATAGACACGTACACATTAGGTATAATAAAGCTGTGTGAAATCGCCAATTAAGCATCCTAATTATATTATTGAAAGAGATTGAATTTACACATTGTATTATTAGTTTGCAATATCAGTGATCACAACAATGCTCGAATATCCTATGATATTTCCATTAATCAGCAAGAGAGGTAGCAGTATATATTTGAAGGCCACGGGCTAACAAGGACTAAAAACATGACCTAACGTTCTTGCACTCACATTCATATACTCGCTGCGGACTCGTATAGTATACAATACATAAGACAAGGACAATGAGAAGGACGAAACTATGGGTCCATCCTTGCAACGACAGGATTCAAGTAAGAGAAAGAACTAGCCCTTTTTTTCTTCTTATGAATTCCCTCGCACCGAGAACGTAAGCACGTAACTTGGTACAAACTTTAAATACTTGACCACCACAACATATCATACATATATTCGTAGCATGCACTCGCATCTGCATCTCAAAAACTATTTTGCACCACACATGATAGACATATCACGGTTAAGTCAACCGAACAACATTTTCAAGAGAATTTGAACCTCCCACTCATCTGACTCGGATGTTTATACCTCCAAGTCATCATTTAGACCAAGCCTCTTTGATAATTTTAATTTTTGTTTGGCACACCAGAAAAATACGGCAACAGATCTATTGTCACATTTAATTATGTCCATTTCTGTCCCCCTTTCGATTACATGTGGACCATGGAAGTAGATATATGGATGGTGGTCCACATGTAATAGGAAGGAATACAGAATTGGATAGAATTAAATGGAACACTAGATTTGCTCCAGAAAAATACAGCCGACCCTAATTTCAGCCAATTAAACAAGTTTAGTTATTTATTTCTCGTACAAAGAAGAAAGAAAGAGTGAAGAAAAACACAAGTACCAATAGTCGAGTTAAATACATGCATGCATGCATGCTTGCTTGGTGACCTAATATAAATTAAGACAGAAAATAGTTTTGGAGGGGCATTCATGCATGCCTCATGCAAATATCTAGCTAGCCAGCCACTCTCTCTACCTAACAAACAAATTAGTTTGGATTAGATTCTATAGCCATGAAATCGAATTCCACCGCCACTTTCTTCGCCTTCCCAATTGCGTACGGATCGATCGTACGGCTCGAACGAAGTCAATCTGCACATGATTAATCAGTTCTTAATTAGTACTATTGTCTTAATTTGGAGAAAGAAACAATGCGCGAGAGAGGTGTTGCAACATCAACAATCAACGTCTTCAATATATATGTATGTACTCTCTTGACCCTGACTGATTGAAAATGTTTTCGGATCCATAGTTAACATCATAAATGTAAAGGTATATGAATGATGAGATTTTAGGTTTTTTTTTTTTTTTAATTATACTGAAATATATGTTGGGATAGAATATTTACAGTTCCCAAACTGAAAGAAACCTGTAATAATTGAACTAAAGCGTATAACCTACGCAGTAGCACAATATTACAACAACAAAATGTGATGAAGATGTTGTACCGACCCTTAGATTTTTCTCTTGTCCTACCACTTCGACCCCTACTTTTGCTCCTCTCAGGCTCTCTGAAACTACTGACTCAAAATGTGATGAAGATGTTGTACTCAAAGATTTCTTCTGCATCTCTTCATTTAGCACCCAACTCTTGGTGAACTCCAAACTCACAATACCTTAACGATCAGAAGTAGTCATAAACACTCGTACTATTTCCTACGAATTTGACTCCTATTGTGGATAAATGATCTGATCACACCTTGGAACTCAATTAATCATTTGCTCTGTAATCATCGTACCGCCCTTGTAACTCAAACCCATCATATGTTGGATAGATATTGACATCGATCTTCTTGGCATATAAGGACTTCAACTTAATTATCTCATAACTAATTAATTCGTGTTATCAATGTTTACGATGTGATTGTACACATTCTTATCCACAAATTGTTTGATATACCCGCGAAACTATATGTGCTTGAACGACCAGTCCTCTTCGAATTTATCATTAGCTTTGCTTATAGTAATAATGTGTACCATTTAGGTTAACCATACGTACTAGTTTCACGTCTCTCTTATATCTGGTTCAATCATTATATTAGAAACTGAGTACAAAACTATCAAAATATTTGTCATTCCCAAACCTGAAGAGACCTATAAAGATTGTATTAAAGCGTATAACCTACGACTGGAACACCATTATAAAATAGTACAGGAAAACACAAACGATATTTACGTAAAAAATCTAGATGGAAAAACCAAGGACGATCGGAGTCAAAAAAGGAAAAATCTCCACCAAGGAATAGAACAATTACATCGACTTATCTATAAACTTCTCACCTCAATATAAACCAGATCACCACAACTACTCAATGATTGGAAAAAGAATACAATGAGATTGGCAAGCTACCGAAGACAAGATCACGAGGACGAATCGATATAGATTGTCTCGAACGTATCCTCTTCGGATCAACTACAAATTCATGTTCTCTTCTTCCTCTTCTTGAAAGTTGAAACCTTTCGTGAAATCTCACTTCTGCTAAACAATGATAACCTCCTTCATAAACTAGGTTAGGGTTAACTAATACATCCCCTTTTTAATCATGAACAAATCATGACCGTTAAACTAGACTGAACGGCTAAAATCCAAGCCTAATTTTCGCTCAGCCTCGATCCGACGGCATATACTGCCAGTATACTGCGGGAAGAAATTTTCGACCAAATAGTTGCTGGAAATTACTTGAACTATTTAGCAGTGTACAAGCTGCATAACGATGAAATAGTGATGGTGTACCGCTAGACTAATACGCACCAAAATTGACTCTGACACTAACTCCAATGAGCCCTCTTTGTCGCCTACGACTTTTCCAATACCAACAATATTCGGATCCAAATCTAATCCAAAATTTCAAAACTTCACATCGCGTGATCTTGGACATGTCTTGGTTATGATATAGACACTGCAAAATACACTAGGATACTGTGTTTTTTATGCAACCAGGTACGAACTATAGGGCCTGAGAGATCGGCCATGGTCTCCCTAACTTTTTGAAAGCATCAAAATTTTGCCTATAAATTCTAAGAAAAATACTCTGCGTTTTGTCCTAACTTTTGAAAACGTTAAAACTTTACCTATAAATTCTAAGAAAATACCGTGTTTTGTCCCTCGCAGCACAAAACTTTTGTGAAAATATATGTACAAGTTATGCAACAGAGATGGGTAGCAGGGCATGATTTCAATGCAAAGGATCCAATGATCAGCCACCCAAATTGCTACTTTTCTTCTCGTGTTCATCTACATGACTTGCATGTGAAAGAAAGTACCAAGCATACACAAATGAAGATTGAGAAAAGGCCAATCTATATATATATATGTACTGACCGGTTTAGATGTCACCACAAAATTTGAAGGAGAGAAAGGAATTGATCAGCCTTTCCTTTTCCCTTCCATTATACTAGCTAACTAGTATCACGTGCATGCGCGTGTATATATAGAGATGGGTTTGTTGCAACTCATGCATTTGTTGTTGCACCAGTACGTACGCATATGGTAGCTAGCTCCCGACCGGCCTCGTGCTCGATCTCAACGCAAGTTGCGTGAATTTGGGTCATCTACCAAGCAGCAACCACACACTACGTACTCCTTTCAAGACTACTTCCACTGATCAAGTCTACCACCACACATGATTGTCGTTCTAAAATAAGAAAGATAACGTCTTCTTCTTTTTTTTGATAACCTTATATTTTTTTTTTTGATAACCTTATATATATATATATATATATATATATATATATATATATATATATATATATATATATATATAAGAAAAAAAAAATTTTTTTTTAGGGTCAAGAATTCCAACAATATTTATATTTTAAAATTGACCTTTCATTTTTAATGTATATCAAAAAGATCACCTAGGTAATTAAATTTGTTGAACTATAAAGTTACCATCGAGTCAGACGAGTTACCGAATCAAATTAGCAAAATCTTAAAAATAAAAATAAAAAATAAAAAAGAAGAAGAAGCTAAATCTTAACTGAAATAAACTCAATTATGAATTCCTACAAAATTTTCAATATTGATTTTGATGTTATTAACTTGTTATCGCCAAATTACATATAGTACAAAATAGTGTTTGTATAAATAATGATCAGTATGTGAAAAAAAATTATAAAATAAATACATCGAGTACCAACAATAGATTTTGCGCATAAAGATTCATTATTGTTATGTCCAGTGTAGAAATTCATAACTGAGCTTAACTCGGTCATTAAAAATTAAGATATTGCTTAATTTAATCTGATTCAGTGACCACTCAAATGACATGGTGGAAACTTGACTTGACTATATAAATGACGTTAAAATGCAGAAGAAAAAAAAAACTCATAAAGGATAGTTTTGACATTTTGATAGTTAAACTCAATTATAATTGAAAATTTTAATTAGGTGATATTCTCTGGTATAAATTAATTAAAAATAAAAGGTCAATTTTAGAATATAAGTATTATTGGGGTACTTAATGGATGTTGCCGCAAAAGTTGATCTCATATATCATTTTTTTTTTAATTTGATATACAAGGTTCCTAGAGTATAACCTGATCATGCTATAACAATTTACTTAATAATTTTTCAGAGGAGGGCTAGGCATGCGAGAGGATTCTATTTACATGAAAAGAGTAATTATAAAATTTTAATGTGCTTAAATTAAATCCTAAAATCCGAACATAAACTAACTTCTAACTAATTTTCGTGTATAATTTGGTACTATCAGGTGCTCCCCATGTAAATAGGTATGTTTTATTAGATTTTAGCAGTTTATCATGCAAAATATTGACGGACCTGTACCACTCTAACAAATATTTTCTAATACTATAAGGACCATGTCGCTATGGCATTAGTCTAGTGGTAGTGCAGGGGGTCGTCCGAGCACAGGTCTCGAATTTGAATCCTTCCCTGGACAGCTGGGTGGCTTTGAGCCACGGCTCAGCTTGGAGAAAGGATACCTTACAAAAATATACTATAATGACCATGTTATTGTTTTTTCTATAAAAAAAAATAGTGAGCTATAAAACGTAAAATCAGATATTCCACACGGATATTAAAATTTTTGGAACCTTTCAATTTTTGGAGTCTTGTACGTACAATCCAGTACGACCTACTGCTCATGTAGATAATACTGTACGTGTTTACTTGGACTAAACGGCAGAAATAGATTGCAAGGGATACGAATTCAGGATGGCTCCCACACAACATGTGTGACCCAACATATAATACGACAAGGTGGGTGTCGACCAAAGTTTTTATTTTTTACAAAGCAACAAACTCAAACGTCCTAAAATTTATCTTTTCTTGTAATCGACTAATCATTAATAGAATTTTCTATTTCCTTAACTATCAGTTCCAAAAGAGTGGAAGGAAAATAAAATTGTGACTGCACAAAAAATATTACCATATATTTCCTAGTTGAAAAATTAATTTTGAGAAACATACCTCTCTTTGCGCTTCTGAATAAACCTCTGCAATGACTGCTTTCTCGCCAGCGGCAAATCTGCATAGAGAAAAACATATATATATAAAATATATATAAAGCCGGTCTGTGATGTTGGATTGCCCAAGATTTAGTTGGAGCTATAAGTTGGATTTGGACTGGAATGATCCCAAGAGAAAATAATTAACAGGTCGTAAGAGCATCTCCAACCCTATTGTTTTGTTTAGTGTTGTGAGTCTTAGGTGGCTCCTATGTGGCATGAGCCACAAGACAATGTCTTGTTTATGTGGCAAAATTATATCTCAAAAGACAATGAGATAGAAAAACTCTCTCCAATGCAAAAGTATTAAGAAGACAATAAAAAGTATTTTTTCCAACTTCCAAGACAACTTTTAAGACAACTACTCATCTTCTTTCTTTTTTCTAATATTTTTATTCATAATTGATGACATGGAAGAGAAGACATTGTCAAGTGCATTGTCTAGAACAAGACAATCAACTTCACAATGTCTTCTTTAATTTTTGCCACATAAGCTTCACAATTGACTTGACAATTGCATTGGAGAAGAACTTTTGAATAAAATTTTGTCATTCCTATGTGGCATTAACTTTTTTCCAAAGTCACAATAGGGTTGGAGATGCTCTCATATGTGGCATGAGCCACAAGACAAAGTCTTGTTTATGTGGCAAAACTATATCTCAAAAGACAATGAGATAGAAAAACTCTCTCCAATGCAAAAGTATTGAGGAGACAATAAAAAGTATTTTTTCCAACTTCCAAAACAACTCCTCCACTTCTTCAACTTTTTTATAAATATTTCTATTCATAATTGATGATGTGAAGACAAAGTCATTGTGAAGTGCATTGTCTATATCTAGACAACCAACTTCACATTTTTCTTGCCATGTCATTGTCATGTAAACTTCATGTTTTATTCTACATTTGCATTGGAGAAGAATTTTTGGAATGAAAGTTTGTCATTCCTATGTGGCAACCATTTTTTCTAAACTCACAATAGGGTTGGAGATGCTCTAAGAAGGATTTTTGGTTTTCAGACTTACATCTCTGTGTCGGATAGATACGTAATTAGAAAGAAGAAAAAAAAAAAAGTTTATCACATTCGGGTTGGGATCCGGATTGCCCACCTCGGCCAGGATTCACCATCAGCTCTATCAATTCGGATCCGAATTGCCCACCTCTGCGAGGATTCCCCATTAGCTCCTTCGGTCCGGATCCGGGTTGCCCACCTCTGCGAGGATTCACCATTTTCTCCTTGGGTTCGGATCCGGATCCTTCCTCTGCTACTTTAATGATCTCATCCGCCTAAAATTAGAAAATAATTAGATTCCTCAGTATCCAAATATGCAAATAATAAGAAAAAAAAGGACAGGGAGAAAAGCCAAAAATAAATAAATAATAGAATGACCTTATTCTGGTTGACGTCGACGACGGTGACGGTGCCGTTGTAGAAAATCGTTAACGGAGCCGTTGCCGGCGGGCTTTCCACCACCATTCTAGAAACGAAAATACATATAATTATTTACAAATAATAATAATAATAATAATAATAATAATAATAATATAATAATAATAATAAAAATAATAATAATATGCACCTATAATTAGCATTGAAGTTTGGAAGAGGCGGCAGCATCGGTCCGACCGAGCAACTGCCGGCAATGAGATTGCGAAGGAGGATGGGATTGATCCCGGAGACAGCGTCTTGAATTCCTATAATAACATTAAAAAAAAAAATTCAAAAAAAAAAAAAAAGGAGGAGGAGGAATGGGTATGGGCTTAAACTTGGTTAAAAAGTTGAGATCTATATATGATCTGACTTGCCAAGCCAATCTAGACATAGAGGGAACTGGGAATTAGCTTGACGAACGATCGACTAACCCTGAAAGGAAGAGGAGGAGGGGTTGTTTCTGTTCTTCAGCTCGGCGATGGCGAAGAAGTCGAACTCGGCTGTGGCTTTCGACATCCCAATGGCCGTGGCGATGGCGACGGATAAATGAGAAAGAATGTTAGTGTGCTGGGGCCTGGGAGAGTGGGAAGGAAGAATTAAGAGTAGTGGCCGTTTATAAATGGGAAGGGGGGAGGGACACGAGAAATATAAGGAAGAAGACACGTCTCTCATATGATCATGGCTTTAGCATGAGTGGGGAGAAACATCCCCTCCTCTCCTCTCCACTCCTCACTCTTCCGTTATTTGCGAGGGACGGATGATATGTAACAGCAAAATCATCTCGTGCCCTTAAACGTGCGTTCCTCTTCTCAAATTAATTACCGGTTCGCCCCTGAGGGAATCATGTGACCGGGATTAAGGATTTGTTTTTAAGGCAGGTGCGTGAGTGTTGCGAGGAGGAGGGAGGAGATATCGACGTACTCGTTGGTGAGAGCAAGACCACTTGTTTCGTACGTGTTTCGTGTGTCACCGGGACATTCGAACATGTCATGTGTACTTTTACGATCCCGGGAAGAGAGCTTTGCTTGTGACCTTGGAATGCGAGGATTTTTTGGAAGAAGCAGTCATGTTAACTTTTGAGTTGGTTAAAGAAACAAGACTACATCAAATCCAATATGAAACATGCGTTTTAATATATATATATATATATATATATATATATATATATATATATATATATATATATATATATTTTGTTGTGGACAATTAGCTCAACCTCACATGTATATCAATATATCTCAATGTGTCACTACAAGCCATCCCAACCTCTCTTTATATAGGAGGAGAGAGGTTGGAAGTTACAAAATGAAAAGTCACTTGGGAGTTACAAAGGTGAAGAGTCACCATGATGAGATGAATTACAACACTCCCCCTTGGCTCTTCACAAACTCTGCTTGTAAACACCTCTGAGCTTCTTT
The DNA here is from genome assembly GCA_029216955.1 of Iris pallida. Classification (NCBI taxonomy): domain Eukaryota; kingdom Viridiplantae; phylum Streptophyta; class Magnoliopsida; order Asparagales; family Iridaceae; genus Iris; species Iris pallida. Next base: position 4,446,912 of record JANAVB010004000.1, on the reverse strand, counting down.
GTCGGTCTGTAGCTTGCAGATTCAAAAATGACCACCTACTTGTGCCTCGTTAAAACCTTGCCAAAGAAAACCCAGTGGGAAAAAAAACTTTGGTCGAAGGACAAAAGAGTACACACAGGTCAGTGTGATGGGGGTAAACTAACCATTGCAAAGGTGCCTCGTCAAAACCTTGTCAGAAAAAACCCAGTGGGAAAAACCGCTGATCGAAGGACAAAAGAGTACACGATGGTTTAGAAGTATACAACTGGATACTCCCCCTGATTATAATAATCCTTAGTGAATAAGGGATTTGAACTGTGTCTCGTTAAAAACCTTGCCAAAGAAAATCCAGTGGAAAAAACTTTGGTCGAAGGGAAAAAGAGTACACGAGCATACATCAGGATGCTTTCCTTTTCACTCGCACTCAACAGGGTACGGGATATACGCACAACAGGGCGTTGGGAGGCACTTGTTGGGGCGCTCCCCCTCACATGCACACAACAGGGTGCAGGAAACATGTTTCACTTAGGCTAGCTCTGAAAGCTTCCTAAGTCCAATCGCTCTGACATGTTTCTGGAACGAGTGTTTTGGCAGTGACTTGGTGAACAAGTCTGCACGGTTATTCTCCGATCCAATGTGTTGCACTTCAATCTTCTGAAGCGCTTGTTGTTCATGTGTAAAGAACAACTTGGGCGATATGTGCTTGGTAGCATCCCCTTTGATGTAACCATGTTTCGCTTGATCAATAACAGCGGTATTGTCCTCATAGACGACAACAGGTTCATCTGGGTTATATGGAAGATCACATGTACTTCGAATATGGCCAATAACAGCTCGAAGCAATACACACTCTCTAGTCGCCTCATAGAGCGCGAGTAGCTCAGAGTGGTTCGTTGAAGTAGCCACTAAGGTCTGTTTGCGAGACCTCCAAGAAATCGCCGTGTTCCCAATGGTAAAGACATAACCAGTTTGGGAACGCCCCTTGTGCGGATCAGATAAGTATCCCGCATCGGCATAGCCAACAAGGGTCGCGTTGCTTCGAGTGCCAAGAGCGTTGGACTCACTCAAAACCGCGTAGGGATAGAACAAGCCCAAGTCCGTAGTACCCTTAAGGTAGCGGAAAATGTCTTTTATGCCATTCCAATGGCGGCGTGTTGGCGCGGTGCTGTGTCGAGCTAGACAATTCACAGCAAATGAGATGTCCGGTCTAGTACATTGGGCCAAGTACAATAAAGCACCTATTGCACCCAGATAAGAGCACTCAGGACTCAATATCTCTTCGTCGTCCTCCTTTGGACGAAATGGGTCCTTAGTAATGTCTAGAGAGCGGACGATCATAGGAGTAGCGGACGGCTTAACGTCAAAATGACTAAAGCGTCTCAACACCTTTTGGGTGTAGTTCGCTTGATGGACAAGAATTCCATCTTTACGGTGCTCGATCTGCAGGCCGAGGCAAAACCGTGTCTTCCCAAGATCCTTCATCTCGAATTCCTTCTTCAGGATATCAGCAGTTTCTGACAAGTCTTTTTCGGTTCCTATGAGATTCATGTCATCTACATAGATCGCAATGATTGCGTATCCTGAAGTGGATTTCTTTATGAACACGCATGGGCAAAGTTCGTTATTAACGTATCCCAAACCGATCAAGTATTCGCTTAGGCGGTTATACCACATTTGCCCGGATTGTTTCAATCCATATAGCGAACGCCTCAGTCTAATCGAGAACGCATTCCGTGGTCGGGAACTACTTGATTCAGGCATCTTTAGTCCTTCAGGGACTCTCATGTATATCTCTGTGTCCAGATCCCCGTAGAGATAGGCTGTGACCACATCCATAAGCTGCATATTCAGTTTTTCGGAAACTACTAAACTGATTAAGTAGCGGAACGTTATGATGTCCATTACGGGAGAATACGTCTCCTCGTAATCAATTCCAGGGCGTTGTGAGAAGCCTTGCGCCACAAGGCGAGCCTTGTATCGCACAATCTCATTTCTCTCATTACGCTTCCTTAGGAAAACCCATTTGTGACCAACTGGTTTAACATTGGGTGGTGTTGGAGCAACAGGTCCAAACACGCTTCTTTTCGCTAAGGAATCTAGTTCAGCCTGGATTGCTTGTTTCCATTGTGACCAGTCCGTTCGTCGTTGACACTCGACAACACTACGAGGTTCCATGTCATCATTGTTCATAATGTCAGTGGCCACTGAGTATATGAACACATCATCGATGACAGTTTCGTTTTGCTTCAAAATATCGTCTAAGCTAGCATACTCGACGGATATTTCGAGGTTATCGACATGATTAGGAATAGGCGTTTCATCTGGAACGCGCTCTTCTAATACATCGCCGTGATCCTTAATGATCTCATGTGGCAAAACGCTTTTAACAAGATTTCTCCGCTTCCGGGGCAGAACATCTTTGGAACCAACCGGTCTTCCCTTCTTCTTGGGAATAGCGGCGGACTGGACGGCCGATGGCAGCATCCTTTGCTCGGCGGGTTCGACCGGAGCAACATGTTTCACAGGAACATGGCGTCTCTCAGGGACGTCTATCCTTGCAGGCACATTTGCAGCAGGTATAATTGATCTCGTGACTTTTGCTAGGTCGCTAAATGCATCTGGCATTTGATTTGCAATATCTTGCAGACCTAGAATCCTCTGCACTTCCTTATCACTATGTGCAGAGGGGGGATCATGATGAGCAAAAGAGGGCACATGCCACGCTAATTCACGTCGTTCCTCATCAACGTTAGCGTGCATTTCTCCCCCTAACGACGGGAAGATTGCCTCATCAAAGTCACAATCCGCGTGTCTCGCGGTAAAGAGATCGCCTGTCAAGGGCTCTAAATAGCAAATAATGGACGGGGAGTTATAACCGACATATATTCCCCGTCGCTTCTGAGGTCCAAATTTTGAACGCCTTATCGGCTCAATTGGAACATTGACTAGGCACCCAAACACGCGTAAATGTGAGATATCAGGCTCACATCCAGTAACCAGCTGGTACGCGGAAAGTGGTTGGGTGGCCATGGGTCTCAGACGGACCAAATTTGTAGCGTGCAAAATTGCATAGCCCCATGCAGATAGTGGGAGTTTGGTGCGCATAACCAAGGTCCTCGCTATCACTTGCAGTCGCTTTATAAAAGCTTCCGCTAGGCCGTTTTGGGTATGAACATACGCAACAGGATGTTCAAGATTTATTCCCAAAGTCATGCAATAATCATCGAAAGTCTTCGATGTAAACTCCGCGGCATTATCAAGTTTAATAGACTTTATCGGATAATCCGGATGGTGAGCCCTTAACTTAATGATTTGGGCGAGGAGTTTAGGAAATACTGCATTTCGGGTGGACAACAACACTACGTGTGACCATCTAGTCGATGCATCAACCAAAACCATGAAGTATTTAAATGGTCCGCATGTTGGTTGGATTGGTCCACAAATATCTCTATGAATTCTCTCAAGGAATTGGGAAACCAATTTCGTAGGTTTCACATGGAGTGGCTTGAGATTCGTCTTCCCAATCGAGCATGCTTGGCATAGGCTTTTCGGATTTATAACAAAATTCTTTCCTCCAAGAGGATGCCCATGTGATGCATTCATAGTGCGAAGCATCGTATTTTGACCCGGATGACCCAGCCGGTCATGCCATAGCATAAAAGTCCTCTCATCAACTGGCGCTCGGCGAATGATGAGATTACTCTCGATGTGTTGTATCGTAGTGAGATACAAACCACTTGAAAGACATTTCAACTTCTCCAAGATACGCTTTTGGCCGTACTGAGTGGAGGTAATGAAAAGATACTCGAAGCCATGTTCTCGAGCAGCTTCAACATGAAATCCGTTTTCTCGAATATCCTTAAAACTCAGTAAGGTACGACTGGACCTTGGAGAATATAAGGCCTCTGATACTTCAACGGGAGTACCATTTGACAACGAAAAACGGGCTTTGCCAAAACCTTGAACAAGGGTTGAGGGTCCCGAAATGGTTGTCACTGAGGTTACTTTAGGCGTATAGGAGATAAAGTATTATTTATCTCTCAAGATAGTATGAGTTGTTCCACTATCAACCAGACAATCCACTGTCCCGTGGTCCATGCCTATAAGTAAAAAAAAATTAAAGTTTGTCACACGTTTGAGGAAAGTGCTCGAAATTGAACTTTAATTTATCGAGAAAACAGAAAATACAAACCACCAAAAGTTTCATGACTTAAATCAAACATAGATAGAAAATGGAGATTTATTCTTCCATTTCTGCTACAAAATCGGGGGTCTCAAGATTTAGATTTTCGTACTCGTTGACCAGATTTGCTTCGGCCCGGCGCCCCTTGTGATAGTTATTAACTTCTTGGGGGGTCGCCCTGCAAGTCCGTTGCATATGACCATAAGCACCACATTTGTAGCAGAGAGTAGGCGCTTGGCCTTCCACTCTCGCTTTGGGACGACTGGCCCGTTGGTTCTTACCATGAGACTGCCTAGGAGTCAAAGGTCCTTGGTTCTTGTTAGAACCTCGCTTTGGGTGGCGAGACTTAAACTCGCCTCTGTTCCTTGGCTGGGACGACTGGCCCTTGTCTCGTTTCCACCGTGGATTTGGTCCACGGAGAGCGTTTGCATCAGGCATTGGAATTGCCTTTGTTCCAGCAGGACGAGAATTGTTGTTTCTCATTAAAATGAGACTGTTCTTCTCGTCTAGTAAAAGCTGGATGATGAGCTCGGGAAAATTGGTGAACTTAGACTGACGGTATTGCTTCTGGAGCAAGTTGTCAGTGGAAGAAAATGTGGTGTATATTTTCTCCAATAGATCACTGTCGGTTAATATCTCACCGCAGTATTGGAGAAGTGATCGAATCCTGCAGACTTCATTGTTGTAATCAGTTACACTTTTGAAGTCTTGAAAGCGCAGGTTCAACCAGTCATGGCGTGCTTCAGGTAGCCATATGGTCTTCTGGTGGTCGAAGCGCTCTTTCAGAGAGTCCCATAGCGTCTTCGGCGAGGAGATTTCAATGAACTCCGCCTTCATGGCGTCAGATAAATGCCTGCGGAATAGAATCATCGCTTTGGCGTTCATTGAGCGAGTGACTTCCACTTCACGCTCTTCCTCGTTATAGATGACGTCCAAGAGGCCCTGCGCATCTAGATGGTTCTGGATGTCTTGCGTCCAGTCCAAGTAGTTCTTGCCAGAGGCTTCAAGGATTGAAAAATCAATCTTGATCGACATTTTTCTACAACAGGAGAAAAAATCTTGATCAGTCAACATATAAAACGACAGGTTTATATGGATTTGGTTTGTATAAGCAACAACAAACAATCGTAAATAAAAACAACGGTTTTGAAAAAACGATTTTTGTTTAAAAATTATCTTATATCGATCGACGGGCCGATATAGAGAGGTCAATAAGTTTCTTGCAAAAATGCATAATTATAAATACAATTTGAGTGAAAAATAATATTCGGTCAACCCCTTTCAGTAGCTCTACGTGAATATGACCAGGCGGGAAAATGAGGGAGGAGGGTCACCGAGGACCTCTTAAGAACCAAGCCCCAAGTTCTTTCTGACATCATACCCAAGTAGGTGAGCCTATTCTGAGAGACTTCGTAAAATTTTCGTCAAATGTAAGAATAAATAAGATTTTTCAAGAAATTCACGCTATTTGCGAACTGTGCAAAATATGTGACAATTTAGTGCGTGCTCAAAATGAGCGTTGCCTTTGAAAAATTATTAACCAAAAATGTTATTTTTGGGAGGCCCAAATTTGGCGGTGCCAGAATTTGTTTATGTAGCCAAAACAATTTTTCAATTTTTACGCCATTACGCTAAAAAAAACTTACAACATAAGCAAGTAACAGCACACAAAAGAATTGGTGCCTAAGCAAGCGGCACCAAAAAAAAATGTCAACTATTTTTCCGACGTCTAATTAAGCGACGCCAAAAAAATAGCGAAAAAAATACAATTTTTTTATTCATCTGTTACAATGATTACTGAGTAACATTAAAAAATGCTACTGAGGTGCTCGGCAGGACACAGATGGCACTGAGGTGCTCGCCGGGGCGCTCCAAATCCATCATTACTAAAGAAAATGTTAGCATCTAAATTTTCTTTTTCAACATGAAAATTTTTTTTTTCAAAAAGAATTATTTTCAGAAAAAAAAACTAACAAATATTTTGTTGGGATAAGTACTATTTGATAAACACGCCAAAGTATATTTTGATAAAAAAAATTTGAACAAAATATTTTGTTTTACCAAAGTATATTTTCGTAAAAAATTTTTTTTTTTTTTAACCAAATATATTGTTGTAACAAAATATATTTGATAGAAAAATTTACTCGTATATATTTTGCAAAAAAATTTTTTTGTTACAGTACCAATAAGAAGACTGTACTTATCCCTGTTTTCCTCAACCATAGTAGAGTGTCAATAGAAGAATAACATGCATTTAAAAACAAGATCAAATTGTTCACCCTGTTAAACAGTTACTTTCAAGCATATGGCTTGAAATCAAAAAAATATCAGCACATATCATAAGATATAGACAGTACCAACAAGAAGACTGAAAAAAATAATATATTCCTATAAATGAGACCATGATAACTTAGTCGACAATTCCAAAATTTTAGTTGTTAACATTAGAAAACCCAGTAATATTTTGTAATACACAGAGGTCTCTCCAAATAGGCAAAAATTACGCTACTTATGAACTGTGTATTATTCCTATAAAAAATGTTAGGATTTAAATTTCTTACAAAATAATACTCATGAGTTATCAACAAACATATATTAATATGAACTGACCCAGTCTGCTTATTACAAAATGATATAAAATTTTATTTTCCTATAAAATTAGAAGACTGTGGTATTCAAATTAGAAGACTGCATGTTATTCAAAATTAGAAGACTGCATGTATTCACTGAAATTTTATTACAGTACCAATTAACAAAATATATTAACAAAAAATTTACCTTTCTTACCGTACGGTGGAAGAAAGTGGAAAAACGATTGCGGATACGTGGGATCGGCGACGAGCGACGGGGTGCGCGCGGGGCAACGGTCGGCGGACGTCGAGGCGAGCGGTACGTCGGGTCTCCGGCGTTGCACAACATATATATATATATATATGTATATATATATATATATATATATATATATATGTATATATATATATATATATATATATATATATATATATATATATATATATATACTTTAACTATTCCTATGTTTTACACTTATTACAGAAACTACCCCTACTATGAAACTAATTACGCGGACCACCCCTATAGTTTCTATTTTCTATAAAAATATAACACTAACTACCCCTATGTTTTATAAAATTTCTAAAGGAGAGGGGTGGTGAGTGTAATTAGTTTCAAATAGGGGTAGTCTCTGTAATACTCATGAAACATAGGGGGGGTTGGTGTATATATATATATATATATATATATATATATATATATATATATATATATATATATATATATATATATATATTTTAAAACCAAACGGCCGTGTCAAAGACATCCAGCCACCGCTTGGCCCGGGGGCCGTGGGCGAACCACCAAGCCGCCCCCGTGGGGGCTCGAACTCCGTCCGATGCCCCAAGTGCCGGTGCGCCTAGCCACTTGAGCTACAAGCGCCCGGCATATATATATATATATATATATATATATTTTATATATATATATATAATTTTATTTTGAAGAAGGTAATTGTATTGATTAATGAAAAAAGGCAGTCAAAATTATGGAAGCCTTGTTACAAGTGTTTGGACATCATGCTCTATATTATGCAAGATGCCAATCTCCGAATTATACAAGTTCTCAAATATTCTTTTGTTTCGTTCTCGTCACACATGTCAGACTGCTGCCGTCAGACGAATACGCGCTTCTGAAAACGAGCTTCGGCCCCTTCCTCTGGTTCCACTAAGCCTCTTGATAATACCTTCTATTTACAACACTGCTCTTGCCAAATTCTCTATACCAGGGGACAATCAAAAAACACATGATTAATATTCTCCACATGACCGGTGCATAGTATACAACTCTGATCTGTAACCTGTTGTCACTCCCCATTCGCAAAATACGTATTTTTATACATGTACTGCTTGAATGTATTTATTTAATATTTATCATGCATTTGTTCTGTATTTAAATTCCTTAATTTTACGCTAATTATTTTTGTTGTATTTTATTTTCTGCTTTAACTTTGCTTTGGGTTCGGCCTGAGTTGGTTTATTTCCGGATTTGGGTGGTTCATCATGAACCCAACCTACCACCATCTCCATTTTAAGCCCCAATCCTTTCTCTCTCTTCATTAATTCTCCTTCTCATTTATTCTTCTTCTTCCTCATAACTCTCTCCACCTACCAAACCCATAGGCAAGTACATTTTGCTTCCACATGAGAACTATTTTTTATGGTTCAAATATCTTCCTCTCGTAATTCTAAGAGAGTTTAGAACTTGACATTTTTGCATTTAAAAGTTTTATTTTTGTAGATCTAGAATTTCCTATTTTTGGATTTTTGGGATTTTGATCTGTGAAACTCTCTTATTTTCTAGTTTTATCATTCCTGGTTGTTGAGGTTCTTTACACTCACGTTTAGACTGAAGGTCTCATGAATTTGGAAGTCCTGATTATCCTTTACGCCCACGTTTATACGTGCCCGCGTATTATCAAGCCCTACGCCCACGTTTTTTACGTGTCCGCGTAATATCAAGGTCTACATCCACGATCATTCGTGTCAGCGTGAATCTGTTTTACGCAAGTCGACTTGGCTTGGCGTATTACTCTTTAAGCGTATTCATTCGTGCGTAAACCTGACTCTTTACGCATGCAACCTTTCACGCGTAACGTTATTCTTTACACGTACAATGTTTCACGCGTAACATTATTCTTTACGCATACAGATTCATGCGTAAACTTTGACTCTTTACGCATACAATATTTTATGCGTAACGTTACTCTTTACGCGTATGAGTTTTACGCGTAACTCTATTTTTACGCGTACTATTCTGGCTTGGCATAAGATGAGTTTTTACGCTGAGCGTATCCCTTTTACGTGTACTCCTTTACGCGTAAAGATATCCCAATTCGCGTACAATGTTTTATGTGCGTACAATATTTCATGCGTAACATTATTCTTTACGCAAACTTCCCTCATGTGTAAACTTTCTTACGCGTAATTTATTGAGCGTACTCCTTTTTACGTACATGGCATTTCCCTATTATATCCTTACACCATTTGACATGAACCCGATATAATCATGATATGTTAATATTGTTAATACAGATTGTATGTGGAATGTGCCTTGTGTCTCGATTGATTCATGGATACCCAGAATGACTGAAACTTAACCCTGAGAGTTATAAACTCGACTATACTAAATACCAGTTTGACTTTTGTCACCTCCAGTTTTTGAATTAGGGGTATTTTCGTCATTTTTCAAGTTTTATAATTTTTAGGAATTTTATTTGATTTTATATGATTTTTTGGGATTTATTTGATTTAGTTTGAATTTTACCTAATTCGGACTTAAGTTGGAGACCCGGGTAGTCTGGACCCTAGTGAGACCCACATACTAGCTGGGCTTGGCCCACATACCATCCTAACTAGGCTAGAAACCATAAACCCTACTTCCATGGCTTAATTAGTCATTTTAGAGTAATTAGTTAATTAGGGTTGAACCGAAACAAACCAAACCCGAACCTAAGTCTAATGGGTTGGGGGCTTATTGGATCCCCAAACCAAACCCAATAAACCCCCCACCATGGCCGGCCACAAGTAGGAGCACCCCCCTTTGCTTCTCCACAAAGCAAACTCTCTTTCTCTCTCTCAAATTTCATTTCTTCTTCCAAGCTTTTCTTCTCCAAAGGAAAATTCTTTAGGTAAGCAATTAAATTCCCATTTATTTCCTCTTTAGCATTTATGTCTTCACAATAAATGTAGAGAAAATGATTCTCTACACTTTGCCCCTAGAATTTGTAGGTTTTCCTAGAAATCTAGGTTAGAGATCTATTTGGGGGTTTTCTTAATTAAGAGTGGTATATATATATATATATATATATATATATATATATATATATATATATATATATATATATATATATATATATATATATATATATATATAAATATATATATATATATATATGTGTGTGTATGTATTATATATATGTATTTGTGTGTAGAGTATGAGAGAATGGTGGTGGTGGTGTATGAGTGAGAGTGGTGGTAAGAGTGTGTGTTTGTGTGTGTGTGAGTGTGTTTGTGAGAGAGTGTGTGTGAGTGTGTTAGAGTGTGTGTGTCCATATATAAATATATCTATGTGTGTGTGTGTATGTATATATATATAGATATGTGTGTGTGTGTCTATATATGTATTTACATGTGTGTGGGTATGAAATTATATATATATATGAGTGTGTTTGTATATATATATATATATATATATATATATATATATATATATATATATATATATATATATATATATATATATATATATATATATAGTGGAAGGAGTAGTAGAAGATTAGAAGAAGAGGGAGAAGAATAAGAAGAACAGCAGTGGCAGCAGCATCCCAGCTGCAGCAGCAGCTGGTGGCAGTAGCAGCAGCAGCAGCAAAGCGCAGCAGCAGCAATAGCATGTAGCAGCAGCCGCAGTAGCTATAATCCCCCCATGGATATATATATATACATAGAAAAGAATAAGAAGAAGGATGAGAAGATAAGGAGAGAATTAGAAGAATAGGATTTAGAAGAGTTGAGTTAGAGGGCGAAATCGAGCTCTGAGTGTCGGAACGCGATGAAACTTGGGGGAGACCTAGAATACGTGAATTAGACTTTGCGGGTAGGCTCCCGAGTTGAAATCGGGGTTGTAGGACGACGGTATCGTGCCGTACCATTGCGTATCTTGATTTATTCAAGATATCGGCAATAGGCCGTAAGGTGGACTAGACGTCCACTCTACCTAGGTATTTTGGTAGGTAATGAACGTATAGGCTAGTATCATACTACCCTAGGGAGCACGGGTCAAAATACCAAGAGTAGGTAGGCTAACTTGGAAATTGCCTAGGTTAGAATTTATCTTTATAAAAGGGTAAAATAGGGTATTGGCCTTCGGCCATGATTTGAGTTTCGAAGTCCAAGATGGACTTGGATATGGGTTGTAAGGGTTGGTAATGATTAGAAATAGTCGTCTAGACCTAGTCTTGACCTCGATTGACCACGGTTGACTTTTTATACCAAAAGTCAACTATGGGTCAACACTTTACCCAATTTAGTCCCAAATTCCATTAAACTTGGACCGTTGACCAAAAGTCAACTGTTAGTCATCAGTGACCTAGGGTTGACCTAGAGTTGACCCGTTGACTAAAAGTCAACTATAAGTCAACTTTTGACCTAGTTTGATTCGGATTGACTTCCAATGTTCTTCCATGACCAAGGTTGACCTAACTAGGCTTGTCTTGATCTAGAATGACTTAATAGAATTTAAATTGATTTGACTTTACTTCCTAAACATAGTATTGATATGTCTTGTTCTCTATAGGTCCTCGAGACACTGCAGTGGATACGGTTGACATATTTTATCATCTTACAGGCGAGTACATTCTCTGATAACTTTTTTTCAATTTATGATAACTGTTATGATTCATGTACTTAGTGTAGATATGCTTATTCCTGACACATGGTTCTCACGGATTGGTATTCCTGGATCCCGATGAGAGATGTTTCTCCTTCATAGGTTGGGATGTATTGTGCAAGCTCCCTTGTAGCTCTTGCTCAATATATGGTCACTGATTCTAGAGAAGGTTCGCTACCTTCTCATTAGAATCCCGTGCAGTGACGTGTCCTGCTTGGATCCATTCTACCAGTTGGGGTAGGGGGAGTAGTAGCGTATGCCTGTGATCATATTCCCTTGCATTCTTGAACAGTGTGAGTCATATACCGTACTTATGACTTGCCAGGCCAGTTTTCGACAGGTACCCAAGCCGATCACAAGTTGAAACTACTACTCACACACATTGGACATATGGCTTACCTTGATTTGTGTACTTACCATGATTCAGTTCTACTTTCTTGTTCTAGCTCTAGCTCTACAGCTTACCATGCCATGATACATTTATGTACACTCCATGATTTTATTGTATATGCTCTATTTACAGTCTTATAGCTTTTATTCTATCTTGAGATCTGTTATGAGATATATGTACTCGTTCTATCCTGACTAGATATGTTGACAAAATATTACAGATGCTGATGAGGGAGATTGCAGTACCTACTATGGTTCGGATCACGTAGTGGGCTTAGACTTGGTCCAGCAGGGCTTAGCTCCACCTGACGCGACTTTACCTATTGCTTAGTTAGAGTAGGTCTTTTGTACTGGACCTTGTCTCCAGTTACTTTTGATACTGTATTACATTTTGGATTGTATTAGAGACTTGGACTTGTATATTATTTGTGTTTGGACTTGACAGGTTATATTTTATCGTCTTGTTGTCTTTATCTTTCAGTGTTTACTTTATCATCTTAGAGTTGTGATTGAGCACGCATATATATTTATTGCTTGTCCTCCGTTCGAAGTTGACCATATTCTCGACAGGTTTTGATATATATATAAACTGTGGTTAGAGTAGAAAACCTACAGCGTTCCACGCCATTTTTACGGTGAGGGCTGGGCGTTGTTACGTACACGTGCCCTTATAGCGGATGCGGGTCGTGACACGTTTTTAGTGGTGGCCCACGCAGGTCCTGAAGTCGCAATTAGTGCGATGTCGTAGCAGCACTCGTCTTAGAGTGTTGACTACGAGCCTGTGTTACATATAGGAGGTGGTAGGCTAAGAGTACTCAATCACAGTAGGATCTTTCCTTGCTTATCTTGCTTACCATCTTTGATATTGATTGACTGCATTCTAGCTGTCCTCCTTTGATATAATCCTTCATGTGCCATATTGATATCTTCTTTTCAATCTGTCTCCAGGATGGTTATGACTCATTCTCCCGGTGAGGAGCACGGTGAGACGGAGAGGTCTGCTACTTCTGGCGGACAGGCTCCGGTCACTTCCCCCGCATATGGGACTTCAGTAGGGGCCCTCGGGGGTACTCCTCCAGCGCTCTCGATGACTGTCCTTGGGGTTATTACGGGTGCTCTTCCTGCAATACCGGGAGCTGTCGGGGGTGTTCTTCCTCCTCCTCCTCCTCAGCAGGGGACTCCTCCGGTGATGGGAGCTATTCCTCCGTTGCCTTCTCTGCCCACAGACATGGGGCAGATGGTCGCGTTCTTTCAGCAGGTGCTGGAGAACCAGCGGGCCCAGCACGAGGCTCAGTTGAGGCAGACAGAGACCATGCGCCAGGGCATGGAGGATGCACACAGGTTGGCTCTAGCGGCAGTGGAGCGTGGGGCTCCACAGAGGGAGGTGCAGCAGCAGCAGAAGATCGGGGACATCCATGCTTTCAAGAAGCTGGGTCCGAGGGATTTCAAGGGGACCGAGGGCATTATTTATGCTGATGACTGGCTCGAGGATATCGAGCATCAGATGAGGGCCTCCCGCCTGGCAGACGACCTGAAGGTCGAGGCGGTTTGCTTGCAGTTGTTAGATGTTGCCCGGACATGGTTCCGGAACGAGCCGGCTCTTGCAGGAGAGGGCCACACTTGGGCTGAGTTTTGGGCCCTGTTCAGAGAGAAGTTCTTTTCTCCCACATACAAGATCGGCCTAGTACGGCAGTTTTAGAACCTGCAGCAGGGCGGTATAACTATAGAGGAGTATGCGACGGAGTTCGGCCGGCTGAGCCGATACGCCGAGTACATGGTCAGCGACCCGGTGATCCGAGCAGAGTGCTACCGGGAGGGATTGACATGGGATATCAAGATCCTGATCCCTTCCTTCTATGCGACATATGCAGAGGTTTATGCGGAGGCTCGAAAGGTGGAGAGAGATTGGGGCTTGAAGCCGAAGAGGGATCGTGAGTTATTTTCGGGGGCCAGTAGTAGCGCGGAGGCTGCTAAGCGCCCTCAGCTTCAGCATCAGTCATTCCAGCATCATCAGCAGCATGTGCAGGCCAGAGCATCTGTTCAGAGGGTTTAGCAGCATCCGGGGTAGGATGATCCACCATGCCACTTCTGTAAGAAGCCCGGTCACCTCTTTGAGTTATGCAGGAGAAGACTAGGTTTGTGTCTCTTTTGTGGTGCCGCTGGGCATCAGATGCGGGAGTGTCTGTCACGCCCCAGAACCAGAATACTGGAGAGCGGGGGCAGACATAGCCAGCTACGTATATTGAAATGGATTCCATCTCGCTATACGGTCACGGCTGTCTAGATACATGAGGGTTTACTACAAGCCAACAGTCTCCTATGGTCATGAACAAGCCTAGTGTCTCAATCACAAGCAAGTAAGTAAATGTTACAAGATGTATGATCATTAAATATACAATAATAAGGTGTCCCAAATATTACATATTCAGCTGATCATGAAGCTAGTCGTTACAAAATGTAAGGACTAGCAAGAGTTTAGTCATACATGATCAACCCTAGGATCTGTCAATCATGTTACAGCCCATATGCAGACAGTAAGTAAAGTGCAATCGAGCTAAACAGGTGCTCGTCGGCTAAACGCCTCAAAAGAATATTTTTACAATAAAGTGGGAGATCAAAAATAAACCCACTCGTTGTCAGGGTTCCGTCTAGTGGCCACCATCTGGCTGGAAGGTCGGTAGATCCTCTGGAGCTGCACCGAAATCTGGCTATACAAAACCAGCTGGGTCAGACCCCAGAAAGAGCAAGTGCCACAAAGGAAGCTTCACTTAGGAACTAAAACCAGCAATCATCACAAGAGTATAAATAAGGTAAAAATTGGAAATAAAGAAAATACATCAGGATGATATACGACGAGATAACCATGGAACTATTCAGATAACCAGGTTACAACCCGTAAACCAAACAAGGACCGGGGTTGCAACCCTTCGTCTGAACAGGACTTGGAATTCTCACCATTTGTCGGTAAAATAAATACAGGCATTCAGGTCATATAGCAATCTGGAGCAGGATCAGGACAAGACTAGACTGGTTAAACTCCATCCAATCATTCACGGCCAAGCAAGAATTACGGCTTGATACTTTAACTAACTAGGGTTATCACAGGCCTAATTACTAGCAAGATGCAGTGAGATTATTCCACAGCCACAAGCCCTGCAGACCATCCAGGTTACCCAGGTCGAAATTAGGGGTTGAATTCAGGTGGGTACACCGTCCAGGAAATGCATGTACCCTTAAGTAGCTTGAAAGGTGCAACACATGACAGTGTGCTGGAAATATGCCCTACTCGACGGCAGGCTACAGATCCCAGGCGCGCCCAGGTAACGGGATTGCCTGTAGCTGGAAAATCTCTTCATGACTAATGTGTTAATCTAGTTATTAACCTTAGTCCATTTCAATAGGTACTCCTGACCGTGGTACTCAGGAGCTCCCTCCCTAGGCATGATGCAAGACAGGACTGGTTTATTTGTACAAGCACAATCGCCCACGGTGTCCATGTTATTATACAGGTCATGTCATGTCAGGTAGCCGTCGCAACAGCTTATCAGATATATCATGTCAAGTGTTCTTGTCAGGAGTGCGCCACGACGGGCCACTATCAGGTCATGTCAGGTTTTCTTGTCAAGAGTGCACCACTACGGGTCACTATCGTGTCATGCTCAGGTATCATTTCCAAACATATTAAACAAATCCATGATTATCAAGTTCATGACAAAAGGCGTAAGGATATAAAATAGACGTAAAATATCTAATAAAATATTAATATTCAGGGCTATAGAAGAGCCATGCGGCTAAGGCCTATGCGGCCAGGAATGATCACATGCGGCTGGAAGAGAACAGCCCATGCGGCTGAATGGATATGGGTTCATGCGGCCCAAAATCCGAGTTCATGCGGCTAGGAAAGGTCGGTCTCAAGGCAGTGCGGGCGTGCGGCGCATGCGGCTGCAGGAGCTTATGCGGTCAGGAATGGAGGGGTCTCATGCGGCTGAAGGAAATCAGGATCTATGCGGCTCGGAAGTATTAGAGTTCATGCGGCTCGGGATGGGCGAAGTCCCATGCGGCAGCGGGGAGCAATGCCTATGCGGCTGGGAGCAAGGGTGCATATGCGGTTCGGAAAGAAGGGCCCCATGCGGCCGAACTAAATACTTGCCGCATGAACTTGTCATACGGTCAAGTCCAGTTGATAGTGCATGCGATTTCGAAGCTGACTTGCCGCATGAATATTCATGCGGTCAAGTGCTATCATGCGGCTCGGAACTGTGCTTCTTCTCCAAATTTCCGAGAAAAAGTACACCATAAGCCATGGCTTCCAAGCTGCATAACTCTATCATCCGGAGCCCAAATCCGAACTTCCATAGGTCAAAATGGGGTAGAACAAGATTCTCTACAACATGGAACCATCAAAACTAGGAAATAACAAGATTAAGTAGATCAAAACCCAAAAATTCGAAAATAAAGTAAATATAGATCTACAAGAATCTAGCCATGGAAAGTGAAAAGGCCAAGTTCTAAAGTATGTTAAAATACTGTAAGGAAGAGAATGAAGCAATAAAATCGAAGTTCCTCCATGACGCAAGTTGCACTTGCCTAGACCTCTCTCTTCTCTCTCTGGTAGGTAAGAAGTAAATGAGGAAGAAGAAGATGAGTAATGAAGAGAGAGAAAGAAGAAATGGCAATAAATATCAAAGGTGGTGGTAGGTAGGGGGTTCATCCATGGTTCATGATAGACCAAAGAAAACCGAACCAAGCCAAGAAATAACCAAGCCAAGATGCAAGCTAAACAAGAAATCATGCAATACAGAATAAAATACGTACACGTATTCCAAAAATATGTAATACGGACAACAGGCATTACAACTCTACCCACCTTAAAAGAATTCTGTCCTCGGAATTTAATCAAGAGGCTAGAGGGGCAATGACAAGCTATACTAATAACAAGCAAGCTATACTAGACAATCAGTCAATCATGCAAGCAAGAAATCGAAGGCATGAGGCATAAGAAAGACATTATACCTCACGAGTCAAACAAGTCGGAATATCGCGATCGGATATCATCCTCACGCTCCCATGTTGACTCTCCCAAAGAGTGATGACCCCAAGCAACCCGGACTAACTTGATAGTCTTGTTTTTGAGGATCTTCTCTCTCCGGTCCAATATAGACACGGGCCTCTCCTCATACGAAAGGTTGGTACCAACAACCAATTTCGAATGATCTAGGATGTGGCTCGGGTCCGGGATATACCGTCGTAATTGGGATACATGGAACACGTCATGCACCTCGCTTAGCGACGGCGGAAGAGCGAGATGATAGGACACATCTCCTACTCGCTCCAGAATGTCAAATGGCCCTATATACCTAGGACTAAGCTTTTCCCGTACGCCGAAACGAATGACGCCACGGTTAGGTAAAATCCTCAGGAATACATGGTCACCGACCGAAAACTCGAGAGGACGTCGATGAGAATCGGCCCAATGGCGCTGGCGATCTTGGGCAACTCGAAGATGATCTCTGACCCTTCTGACCACTTCAACTGTCTGAGCGATCATTTCTGGACCAAGCATCTGTCTCTCTCCAACATCATCCCAGGCTAGCGGGGATCTGCACTTCCTACCATACAGTGCCTCGAACGGTGCCATCTGGATACTGGCCTGGAAACTATTGTTGTACGAGAATTCCACCAGGTGCAAGTGATCTTTCCATGAACCATCGAAGTCAAGTGTGCATGACCGCAACATGTCTTCAAGAGTCTGGATCGTACGCTCCGACTGACCATCTGTCTGCGGATGATACGCTGAACTGAACTGGAGACGAGTTCCCAAACTCTCCTGCAGGCTATGCCAAAAGTGCGACGTAAATCTTGAATCTCGGTCCGAGGTGATACTGACTGGCACTCCGTGCAATCTGACAATCTGCCGGAGATATATCTCTGCTAACTGAGCCGTCGACTGACCAACTCTGAACGGGAAAAAGTGAGCTACCTTCGTGAGCCGATCAACTATAACCCAGATAGCATCTCTGCCAGCTGGGGATCTAGGTAATCCAGTCACGAAATCCATGGTCACATGCTCCCACTTCCATTCTGGAATCGGTAAGGGCTGAAGAAGTCCAGCCAGTCTCTGATGTTCAGCCTTGACTTGTTGGCAAACAAAACACCGAGAGACAAACCGAGCTATCTCTCGCTTCATGCCATTCCACCAAAAGTGCTGACGGATATCACGGTACATCTTCGTACTGCCAGGATGGATGGAATACTGAGAACTGTGTGCCTCTGCCATGATCTCCTGTCTGATTTCTCCACTGGGCACACAAAGACGCTTACCATGTCGAAGTGTACCATCCTCATGAATGCACAACTCTGGTCTTCGTCCTGCCTCACAGTCTGTTCTGAGTCACTGAAGCTTAGAATCTGCTGACTGTGCCATTCGGATCCTCTCGACTATAGTGGACTAAACCTGCAAACTGGCCATCAATGCCACACTGGAAGGGAGAACAACTTCAATACCCATCTTCTAAAGATCTGCTAACAGCTCTGGTTGCGCTGTTAGGAAATAAACTCCTGCTCTCCTGCTTAATGCATCTGCTACGACGTTGGCCTTCCCAGGATGATACTGCAGGTTGACATCATAATCCACAAGAAGCTCCAGCCATCTTCTCTGACGCATGTTAAGATCCTTCTGGGTGAAAACATACTTCAGGCTCTTGTGATCGGTAAAAATCTCCACCCTGTCCCCATACAAGTAGTGCCTCCATAACTTAAGTGCAAACACCACTGCTGCCAGCTCCAAGTCATGGGTTGGGTAATTCCTCTCATGATCACGAAGTTGTCGTGACGCATAAGCTATTACCTTCCCATGCTGCATCAGAACACATCCTAAACCTCTGCCTGAAGCATCATAGTACACTGAGAATCCTCCGGTCCCATCTGGAAGCGTAAGAATAGGAGCTGTTATCAGGCCTCGCTTCAACTGCTCAAAAGAACTCTGACACTCTGCTGTCCAAGCAAACTGCGCATCCTTGCGGGTCAACTGCGTCAATGGCGCTGAAATCTGAGCAAAATCTGAAACAAACCGTCGGTAGTAGCCGGCCAATCCAAGAAAACTACGAACCTCTGCAACTGTGCTGGGCACTGGCCATGACTCAATAGCCACAATCTTCTGGGGATCCACTTTTACTCCTCCTCGAGTGATGATATGACCCAAGTACGAAATGCGATCGAGCCAGAACTCGCATTTACTGAACTTGGCATATAACTGGTGCTCCCTGAGAATCTGAAGAACCACACGGAGATGCTGCTCATGCTCCGCATCACTCTTGCTGTAGACCAGGATGTCATCCAAGAACACAATCACAAACTGATCCAAGTAAGGCATGAAGATGCGATTCATGAGGTCCATGAATACTGCCGGCGAATTGGTTGCTCCAAAAGGCATAACAAGGAACTCCCAATGCCCATATCTCGATCTAAAAGCTGTCTCCGGGATGTCCTGCTCTCTGACTCTGATCTGATGATAACCTGAGTGCAAATCAATCTTCGAAAATACTGAAGCCCCCTTGAGTTGATCAAACAAGTCATCCATCCTCGGAAGAGGGTATCTGTTCTTGATTGTCAATGAGTTCAAGGTACGATAATCAACACATAACCTGGACGTACCATCCTTCTTTTTCACAAGAAGCATCGGGGCTCCCCAAGGCGATCCACTAGCACGAATAAATCTCTTGGCTCGAAGTTCTTCAATCATCTTGTACAAGGTCTCCAATTCTGATGGCGCCATCCTGTAGACTCTCTCTGACACTGGGGTTGTCCCGGGAATCAAGTCTATGGTGAACTCGATCTACCGCTCTGGAGGCATACCTGGTAGCTCTTTTGGGAAAACATCTGGAAACTCCTCGACTATCCTGGGCAACTGCACTGCTGCTACTGCCATCCGTAATACTGGAGGAGAAGGTTCAACTGCTCCTCTGGAAAAGGAAAACTCCGGCTCGCCTGAAATGCTAAAAACAACCCTACCAATATGGCAGTCTATTCTAGCATACTGGTTCCTCAACCAATCCATCCCTAAGACCACATCATAATCGGCCATCGGGAACTCTATCAATCTAGCGGGGAATTCTCTACCGCTAACTACGATCCGGTACGAGGAAAACACTCTATCTACTCCCACAAGTCCGTTACCAGTAAGTATATTGAGCCTTACTGATAATGACTCGGACTCCAATCCTATCCGTATTGCGAATCATGCAGACATAAAAGAATGCGATGCACCAGAATCAAATAAAGCTGAAGCTGGAAATGAGTTGACGAGAATAGTACCTGCCACTACCACACCTGGTGCCAATCCTTCCTCTGCGGTCATCACCATAGCCTGACTGTCATCCTCATTTCCTGTATTTCGTATTTATACTCGTAATTGATTTTGGCACGTATTTTATTTTCTCGACTTGTGGATTCGGGTTCTCGTAAATGGGTTTTGGACCATGGCTTGGTTTTATTTTGTGGAGTTGGTTTGATTTGGTTTGGTTCATCATGAGTGGAACACCTTAGCCTATTCTCTACCTCCATTCCATCACAACCACCCTCATTAAAACCCACCAACCTTTTCTCTCTCCTCCATAACTCTATTAATTTCTTTCAACTTCTTCTTCTTCCTTCTTCCACACAACTCCCCAACCCATAGGCAAGTGCACCTTGCCATCAAATAAGTACCACTTTTTATTTGTCCATTAACTAGATTAGGCTATGGAGAACAACTTTAGAACTTGACATTTTGTGATTTGGAGCTTTCATTCTTCTAGATCTAGGTTTTAACCATTTTCGAAAATCCTTGGTTTTGATCTATTAAACTTTGATTTTTTTGCTTGTTTTTATGCTTCCATGTGGAAGAGAATTCGATTTTACTCAAGTTAGAACTTTGAAAATCTAGATTTGGTTTTGATTTGACAAAGTTATGAAGAATTAAAGTTCTTGGTGTTCTTGGACCTGCTCTCGGCCAGGAAGAACATCCCTCTGCCTTGCGCTCTTTAGCGCATGGCCGATTGCGCACCCCCGGCCTGTGCTCTTTAGCGCAGGGCCGATTGCGCATAACCTCAGCCAGTGCTTTGCGCTGTGCTGGATTGCGCTGGCACAAGCCATCCATGCGCAAGCCAGCCATGCGTAAGCCGACCTCTGCGCAATCCACCCTTGCGCAATCCACCTCTGCGCAAGCCAGCCTCTACGCAAGCCAGCCTTGTGCAATCCACCCTTGCGCAATCCACCCCTGTGCAGTCTACCCTTGCACAAGGTAACCCCTGCGCAGTCTACCCTTGCGCAAGGCAACTCTTGCGCAGCTCTTCCATGCGCAGTACATACCCTGCGCAGCCCAACTCCTGACCCCCCTTGCACAACCCACTTGTCTATGATGAATTGTTTATTTCTTTAAGCTTCGCTCTTCTATAGCCCTATATATATTGGTATTTTATTAGATATTTTACGTCCATTTTATATTCTTACGCCTTTTGTCATGAACTTGATTTTACTTAATATGTTAGGAATGACTATTGTACACGGCATGGTATGACAAGGAACTAGCATAACGTGACAGTGACCCGTAGTGGTGCACTCCTGACATGACCAACCTGACATGATAGTGGCCCGTCGTGGTGCGCTCCTGACAAGTACCCTGACATGATTTATCTTGATAACTTGATAGTGGCCCGTGGCGGCGCACTCCTGACTTGACTTGACTTGTAACTTGTAACTTGACTCATATAATCAATTTGACACCGTGGGTGTTCCTGCTTGCTTGCTTGTACAATCCACTTGTCTTGTCTTGCATCATGTCTAGGACGTGACTTCCTGGGTACCACGGCCAGGGACTCACGCTAAATTGGATTAGGCTAATGATTAGATCAAACTAGAACATGGAGAATTCCCAGTCACAGGCAATCTCGTTATCTGGGCGCTTTAATGGACTTGTAGCTTGCCGACGAGTAGAGCACATTTCCAGCACACTGTCATGTGTTGCACCCTCTAAGTCACCTAAGGGTACATTTGTCTCCCGGGCAATGTACCCACCTATAACTCTCAACCCGCGGAAGGATAACTGGATGGTCTGCAGGGCTTGGGACTGGAATTCTCACTTGCATCTTGTTAGTAATTAGGTTTGTGATAACCCTAGTTAGTTAAAGTAGTAAGCCGTAGTATTTGTTTGGCCGATTGCGAATGGATGGTGTCCAGCCTTGTCTAAGTCTTGTCTAGTTCCAATACCTGCTATCTCCTGAGCATGTTTGTTTTACTTATTTTAACGATAAATGAGTAGAGACAGTGAGCTATTCAGGCGAAGGGTTACAACCCCGGTCCTTGTCTGGTTTAAGGATTGTAACCTGGCTCCCGGAATGGTTCCACGTCCCTAGTCGTTTATCGCCCTGTGTACTTTACTACTTGTACTTTCTTTTATTCTTATGTTCTGATATGCTGGCTTTTGTTCTTATTTGTGGCCTCCTTGTGGCACTTGCTCTTTCTGGGGTTTGACCCAGCTGGTTTTGTGTGGCCAGATTTCGGAGCAGCTCCCGAGGATCTACCAAGCTTCCAGCCCAATGGTGAACACTAGAAGGAACCGGGGCTACGAGTGGGTTTTCCCTTTTTGTTTTACCCACTTATATATAAATTTATTCTTTTGAGGCGTTTAGCCGACGAGCACCTGTTAGCTCGATGCACATTTACTTACTGTCTGCCTACGGGCTGTAAACATGATTAACAAATCCTAGGGTTGATCATGTATGACTGAACTCTTGCTAGTCCAATCATTTTGTACGACTAGCTTCATGATCATCCAATATGTAATATTTGGGACGCCTTATATATATATTTGATGCTCTAATATCTTGTAACTCTGTTAATTGCTGGAGATTGAGACAATAGGCTTGACCTTAAGAGACTGCTGGCTTGTAGTAAACCCTCATATCTAGACAGCCGTGACCGTATAGTTGAGATGTATTCTATTTCAATATACGTAGCTGGCTATGTCCGCCCCCGCTCTCCAGTATTCTGGTTCTGGGGCGTGACATGGTTTAAGTGGTGGCCCATGCAGGTCTTGTCAATCAAGAAATATGAGGGTTTACCGAATAGATGTCTCAATCAATATTCGCCCATGATCTCTGCTCGTATTTTCAAATCCCTGAGATTCTTGACCTGATCACATGCTTGTATCATTGATCTGTCCTGGTCCTTTCCTTACTGTTCCCTATGTCGTCTTCTTCAGCGGCATTACTCCCGGACCTGCCAACCAGCCAGAAGAAGCTCGACAAGCACCCTAGCGCCAGGAAGATCAAGCTCAGCACTCTGGAGTAGCCTCCCGAGTTATGTTTCTCGGAGGCTCAGAACCTCAAGTTCAGGCAGCTCCGCCCGTTCAACCAGCTAGACAGGATGAGGGACCTTTGGTAGGGCTTATCAGAGAACTGCTTGCATCCCAAGATCGTCGAGACGACGCCTTGTACCAGGAAGTTCATGATACACTAAACCGAGGAGGTCCCCAAGGGAATCAGGCGGCCAACAGTTTCAAGCGCTTGAACCCTCCCTTCTTTGACGGCAGTGAAGATGCGATTGCCGCGGACGCTTGGCTTCAGGATATCGAGGTGGTTCTAGAAGCAGCTAGGACACCTGAAAATGAGAAGGTGGCGGTGGTACGCCTACAGTTGTTAGACTTGGCTCGCGATTGGTGGGCAGCTCAGGCCATGGGGTTAGCGGCACCAGTCACTTGGGCGACGTTCAGAGAGAGGTTCCAGACAAAGTACTTCGATACGGTGGCACGGTACGACCTGCAGACCAGATTCACCAACTTGAAGCAAGGAGGCAGAATGGTCGATGGCTATGCATCTGAGTTTTCCAGGCTGAGTAGGTTCGCCCCCACTTTGGTGGCGACCGAGTTCGATAGGGCTCAGCGGTTCCAGCAAGGGCTGCACTTAGAGATATTATTGGCTGTGGAGCAGTTCGAGCACCAGACGTTCGATGCAGTGTTGAAGGCAGCAAGGAGGCATGAGTATACCTCCCGGAGAATTATGGACAAGACCGGAGGCAGGAAGCGGTCCCACAGTCAGATGCACCAATCTTCAGCTCCAGCCCCGGCAGCTAGGGGTATAACTATTGGAACTCCGAGGCGGGCGGCCTCAGTGACGTCGGTTCAGCATTCAACCCCGAAGTATCCGCAGCAGCAGAAGCAGAAGCAGTCTTCCGCGGTGGGATGTTCTCATTGCGAGAAGCCGGGCCATGTAGTAGCAGAGTGTCGTAGGGCACAGGAATTGTGCCTGGCTTGTGGAGGGGAAGACCACCAGATAGGGACCTGCCCGAATAGGGGAGGTCCATCATCATCCAACCTTTCTAGTTCTTCGGTGAGAGGACCAGCCCCAGTTCCAGTCCAGCAGCAGCAGCAACAGCAGTACCCGAGGCCATTGTTGCCTCAGGCCCAGGCCTTTCAGTAGCAGAACCAGCAGCAGTTCACCCAGGCTCCAGCACAGAACCGACAGAGGGGTTTCCAGCAGAGAGGACCCGCAGCTAGAGGTCAGGCTATGATGATGACCATGGATGAAGAAGTTGCACCAGGTGAGGTAGTGGCAGGTACTATTCTCGTCAACACCTTTCCAGCATCTGTATTATTTGATTCTGGTGCATCGCATTCATTCATGTCTGCACGATTCGCGACACAGATAGGATTGGAGCCCGAGTCATTATCAGTGAGGCTCAATATACTTACTGGTAATGGTCTTGTGGGAGTAGATCGAGTGTTTTCCTCGTGTCGGATCGTAGTTAGCGGTAGAGAGTTCCCCGCTAGGCTCATAGAGTTTCCTATGGCAGACTATGATGTAGTCCTAGGCATGGATTGGTTGAGGAACCATTATGCTATGATAGACTGCCATATTGGCAGAGTTGTCTTTAGTATTCCCGGAGAGCCAGAGTTTTCATTTTCCAGAGGCACAGTAGAGCCATCTCCTCCAGTATTGCGGATGGCAGTAGCAGCAGTGCAGTTGTCCCGGATAGTTGAAGAGTTTCCAGATGTCTTCCCAGAGGAACTTCCAGGGATGCCACCAGAGTGGGAGATCGAGTTCACCATTGACTTGATTCTCGGGACAGCACCAGTATCAGAGCGAGTCTACAGAATGGCACCTTCAGAGTTGGAGATTTTGTACAAGATGATTGAAGAACTCAGGACCAAGGGATTCATTCGTGCAAGTGGATCGCCTTGGGGAGCCTCGATGCTTCTTGTGAAAAAGAAGGATGGTACGTCTAGGCTATGTGTTGATTATCGTACCTTGAACTCAGTGATAATCAAGAACAGATACCCTCTCCCGAGGATAGATGACTTGTTTGATCAACTCAAGGGGGCTTCAGTTTTTTCGAAGATAGACTTGCGGTCAGGATACCACCAGATCAGAGTCAGAGAGCAGGACATCCCGAAGACGGCGTTCAGATCTAGGTACGGGCATTGGGAGTTTCTAGTTATGCCCTTTGGAGCGACCAATGCGCCGGCAGTGTTCATAGACCTCATGAACCGTATTTTCATGCCTTACTTGGATCAGTTTGTGATAGTGTTTCTTGATGACATCCTGGTCTACAGCAAGAGTGAAGCAGAGCACGAGCAGCATCTCAGAGTTGTCCTCCAGATTCTCAGAGAGCATCAGTTGTACGCCAAGTTCAGTAAATACGAGTTCTGGCTCGATCGCATTTCGTACTTGGGTCACATCATTACCAGAGGAGTAGTGGAAGTGGATCCCCAGAAGATTGTGGCTATCGAGGCATGGCCAGTACCCAGCTCAGTGGCAGAAGTTCGCAGCTTTCTTGGATTGGCCGGCTACTACCGACGGTTCGTCTCTGATTTTGCAAGGATTTCAGCGCCGATGACCCAGTTGACCCGCAAGGATGTGCCGTTCGTTTGGACAGCAGAATGTCAGGAATCATTTGAGAAGTTGAAGCGAGGTTTGATAACGGCTCCCATTCTCACCCTTCCAGATGGGACCGGAGGATTCACAGTTTATTGCGACGCTTCAGGTAGAGAATTGGAATGTGTTTTAATGCAGCATGGGAAGGTAATTGCTTATGCGTCACGTCAACTTCGTGATCATGAGAAGAATTACCCGACCCACGACTTGGAGCTAGCAGTAGTAGTGTTTGCACTTAAGTTGTGGAGGCACTACTTGTACGGAGATAGAGTGGAGATCTTTACTGATCATAAGAGCCTGAAGTATGTTTTCACCCAGAAGGACCTTAATATACGGCAGAGAAGATGGCTCGAGCTACTGGTGGACTACGATATGGATTTGTAGTATCATCCAGGGAAGGCCAACGTTGTAGCAGATGCGTTGAGCCGGAGAGCTGGAGTTTATTTCCTGACGGTGCAACCAGAGTTATTGTCGGATCTTCAGAAGATGGGAATCGAAGTGGTTCTTCCTTCCAATGTGGCCTTGATGGCCAGCCTACAGATTCAGTCCACCATAGTTGAGAGGATCCGGACAGCACAGTTTACAGATTCCAAGATTCAGCGGCTCAGAGCAGAGTGCGAGGCAGGAAGAAGGCCAGAGTTATGTATTCATGAGGATGGTACACTTTGACACGGCACGCGTCTTTGTGTACCCAGTGGAGATATCAGACAGAAAGTCATGGCAGAGGCTCACAGTTCGCAGTATTCCATCCACCCAGGCAGCACGAAGATGTACAGAGATATTCATCAACACTTTTGGTGGAATGGTATGAAGAGGGAGATAGCCCGGTATGTCTCTCGATGTTTGGTTTGCCAACAAGTCAAGGCTGAACATCAGAGGCCAGCTGGACTTCTTCAACCCTTACCGATCCCAGAATGGAAATGGGAACACATAACCATGGATTTCGTGACTGGGTTACCCAGATCTCCGGCAGGCAGAGATGCTATTTGGGTCATTGTGGACAGGCTTACCAAGGTGGCACACTTTCTTCCATTTAGAGTTGGACAGTCGACGACACAGCTAGCAGAGATATATCTCAGGTAGATCGTCAGACTTCACGGAGTGCCAGTCAGCATAGTATCAGACAGGGATACGAGATTCACATCGCACTTCTGGCACAGTCTTCATCAAAGTTTGGGGACTCGTCTCAAGTTCAGCTCAGCGTATCATCCGCAGACAGATGGACAGTCAGAGCGTACTATACAAACTCTCGAAGATATGTTGCGGTCATGTACCCTTGACTTCGGTGGTTCATGGGCGGATCACCTGCACCTGGTGGAATTCTCGTACAACAATAGTTTCCAGGCCAGTATCCAGATGGCACCCTTTGAGGCTCTGTATGGCAGGAAGTGCAGATCCCCGTTAGCATGGGACGATTTCGGAGAGAGGCAGATGCTCGGTCCAGAACTGATTTCTCAGACGGTTGAAGTGGTCAGGAAAGTCAGAGATCACCTCCGAGTTGCTCAGGATCGCCAGCGCCATTGGGCCGATGCTCATCGGCGTCCCTTAGAATTTGCCGTCGGCAACCATGTATTCCTTAGGATCTCGCCTACCCGCGGCGTCATTCGTTTTGGCGTACGGGGAAAGCTTAGTCCTAGGTATATAGGGCCGTTCGATATTCTGGAACGAGTAGGCGATGTGTCATATCGTCTCGCTCTTCCGCCGTCGCTAAGTGAGGTACATGATGTATTTTATGTATCCCAATTAAGACGGTACATCCCGGACCCGAGCCATATCCTAGATCATTCGGAATTGGTTGTTGGTACCAACCTTTCGTATGAGGAGAGGCCCGTGTCTATTTTGGACCGGAGGGAAAAGACGCTCAAGAACAAGACTATTAACTTAGTCCGTGTTGCTTGGGGTCATCACTCTCTAGGTGAGTCAACGTGGAAGCGTGAGGACGACATCCGATCGCGATATCCCTACCTGTTTGACTCGTAAGGTATAATGTCTTCCTTGTGCCTTACGCTTTCCCTTCCTTGCTTGCATTGTATGATTGTATGATTGAACTACATAGTGTAGCTTGTCTGTGCTTAGTATAGCTTGTCGTGGCAATCTCTAGCTCCTTGATTAAATTCTGAGGACGGAATTCTTTGAAGGTGGGTAGAGTTGTCACCCCCATTTCCTGTATTTCGTATTTATACTCGTAATTGATTTTGGCACGTATTTTATTTTCTCGACTTGTGAATTCGGGTTCTCGTAAACGGGTTTTGGACCATGGCTTGGTTTTATTTTGTGGAGTTGGTTTGATTTGGTTTGGTTCATCATGAGTGGAACACCTTAGCCTATTCTCCACCTCCATTCTATCACAACCACCCTCATTAAAACCTACCAACCTTTTCCCTCTCCTCCATAACTCCATTAATTTCTTTCAACTTCTTCTTCTTCCTTCTTCCACACAACTCCCCAACCCATAGGCAAGTGCACCTTGCCATCAAATAAGTACCACTCTTTATTTGTCCATTAACTAGATTAGGCCATGGAGAACAACTTTAGAACTTGACATTTTGTGATTTGGAGCTTTCATTCTTCTAGATCTAGGTTTTAACCATTTTCGAAAATCCTTGGTTTTGATCTATTAAACTTTGATTTTTGCTTGTTTTGATGCTTCCATGTAGAAGAGAATTCGATCTTACTCAAGTTAGAACTTTGGAAATCTAGATTTGGTTTTGATTTGACAAAGTTATGAAGAATTGAAGTTCTTGGTGTTCTTGGACCTGCTCTCGGCCAGGAAGAACATCCCTCTGCCTTGCGCTCTTTAGCGCATGGCCGATTGCGCACCCCCGGCCTGTGCTCTTTAGCGCAGGGCCGATTGCGCATAACCTCAGCCAGTGCTTTGGGCTGTACTGGATTGCGCTGGCGCAAGCCATCCATGCGCAAGCCAGCCATGCGCAAGCCGACCTCTGCGCAATCCACCCTTGCGCAATCCACCCTTGTGCAATCCACCTCTGCGCAAGCTAGCCTCTGCGCAAGCCAGCCTTGCGCAATCCACCCTTGCGCAATCCACCCCTGCGCAGTCTACCCTTGCGCAAGGTAACCCCTGCGCAGTCTACCCTTGCGCAAGACAACTCTTGCGCTGCTCTTCTATGCACAGTACATACCCTGCACAGCCCAACCCCTGACCCCCCTTGCACAACCCACTTGTCTATGATGAATTGTTTATTTCTTTAAGCTTGGCTCTTCTATAGCCCTATATATATTGGTATTTTATTAGATATTTTACGTCCATTTTATATCCTTACGTCTTTTGTCATGAACTTGATTTTACTTAATATGTTTGGAATGACTATTGTACACGGCATGGTATGACAAGGAACTAGCATAACGCGACAGTGACCCGTAGTGGTGCACTCCTGACATGACCAACCTGACATGATAGTGGCCCGTCGTGGTGCGCTCCTGACAAGTACCCTGACATGATTTATCTTGATAACTTGATAGTGGCCCGTGGCGGCGCACTCCTGACTTGACTTGACTTGTAACTTGTAACTTGACTCGTATAATCAATTTGACACCGTGGGTGTTCCTGCTTGCTTGCTTGTACAATCCACTTGTCTTGTCTTGCATCATGTCTAGGACGTGACTTCCTGGGTACCACGGCCAGGGACTCGCGCTAAATTGGATTAGGCTAATGATTAGATCAAACTAGAACATGGAGAATTCCCAGTCACAGGCAATCTCGTTATCTGGGCGCTATAATGGACTTGTAGCTTGCCGACAAGTAGAGCACATTTCCAGCACACTGTCATGTGTTGCACCCTCTAAGTCACCTAAGGGTACATTTGTCTCCCGGGCAATGTACCCACCTATAACTCTCAACCCGCGGAAGGATAACTGGATGGTCTGCAGGGCTTGGGACTGGAATTCTCACTTGCATCTTGTTAGTAATTAGGTTTGTGATAACCCTAGTTAGTTAAAGTAGTAAGCCGTAGTATTTGTTTGGCCGATTGCGAATGGATGGTGTCCAGCCTTGTCTAAGTCTTGTCTAGCTCCAGTACCTGCTATCTCCTGAGCATGTTTGTTTTACTTATCTTAACGATAAATGAGTAGAGACAGTGAGCTATTCAGGTGAAGGGTTACAACCCCGGTCCTTGTCTGGTTTAAGGATTGTAACCTGGCTCACGGAATGGTTCCACGTTCCTAGTCGTTTATCGCCCTGTGTACTTTACTACTTGTACTTTCTTTTATTCTTATGTTCTGATATGCTGGCTTTTGTTCTTATTTGTGGCCTCCTTGTGGCACTTGCTCTTTCTGGGGTTTGACCCAGCTGGTTTTGTGTGGCCAGATTTCGGAGCAGCTCCCGAGGATCTACCAAGCTTCCAGCCCAATGGTGAACACTAGAAGGAACCGGGGCTACGAGTGGGTTTTCCCTTTTTGTTTTACCCACTTATATGTAAATTTATTCTTTTGAGGCGTTTAGCCGACGAGCACCTGTTAACTCGATGCACATTTACTTACTTTCTGCCTACGGGCTGTAAACATGATTAACAAATCCTAGGGTTGATCATGTATGACTGAACTCTTGCTAGTCCTATCATTTTGTACGACTAGCTTCATGATCATCCAATATATAATATTTGGGACGCTTTATATATATATATTTGATGCTCTAATATCTTGTAACTCTGTTAATTGCTGGAGATTGAGACAATAGGCTTGACCTTAAGAGACTGCTGGCTTGTAGTAAACCCTCATATCTAGACAGCCGTGACCGTATAGTTGAGATGTATTCTATTTCAATATACGTAGCTGGCTATGTCCGCCCCCGCTCTCCAGTATTCTGGTTCTGGGGCGTGACACTGACCGTGCCCTCGGGGTGCTGGTCCCCTGTGCTGGAATCCTCGCTGCCTGCTCTGACTCAAGGCTTGGGCTTGTGCATGCTGCTGGGGATTCTGCTGCTGGAACATCTGGGACTGAGGCGGCAAAGGCCTCGACAACGGGTTCTGCTGCTGCTGCTGCTGCTGGACCGGTGCTGGTCCTCTCACCGAAGAGCTAGAAAGGTTGGACGATGATGAACCACCCCTGTTCGGGCAGGATCCAACCCTATGGTCTTGTGCTCCACAAACCAGACACAATCCCTGTGCCCTACGACACTCTGCCACTACATGGCCTGGCTTCCCACAATGAGAACATCCCACTGTGGAAGACTGCTTCTGCTTCTGCTGCTGCTGAGGGTACGTCGGGGTTGAGTGCTGAACCGACGTTACTGAGGTCGCTCGCCTCGGAGCTCCAATAGTCAAGGCCCTGGCTGCCGGGGCTGGTGCTGAAGACTGATTCATCTGGCCGTGAGATCTCTTCCGACCTCCGACCCTATCCACAATCCTCTGGGAGGTATACTCATGCCTCCGGGCTGCTCTCAAGACTGCATCAAAAGTCTGATGCTCAAACTGCTCTATTGCCAACAAGATCTCCAGGTGAAACCCCTGCTGGAATCGCTGGGCTCTATCATACTCGGTTGCCACCAAGGTGGGAGCAAACCGACTGAGTCTCGAAAACTCGGCCGCATATCCATCGACCGTCCTGCCTCCTTGCTTCAGATTGGTGAACCTGGTCTGCAGATCATACCGAGCCACGGCATCGAAATACTTGGTCTGGAATCTCTCTCTGAATACTGTCCAAGTAATGGGTATTGCTAATCCAACGGCCTACGCTGCCCACCAGCTGCGGGCAAGATCTAACAACTGCAGGCGCACAACGGCCACCTTCTCGTTCTCTGGAGTCCTGGCTACTTCGAGAATCACTTCAGTGTCCTGAAGCCAAGCATCTGCTGCGATAGCATCTTCACTGCCGTCGAAGAATGGAGGGTTCAAGCGCTTGAAGCTGTTGGCCGCGCTGTTACCCTGATGACCGCCCCGGGTCAAAGCATCTGTCACTGCCTGGTGTAAGACATCTCCTCTGCGATCTTGGGAAGCTATCAAGGTCCTGACGAGTCCTACCAAAGTGCCATTATCAGGCTCGACAGGCTGGACTGGTGGCTCTCCGCCAGAAGGCACGACTCTGGAGGCTACTCCGGAATGCTGGGCTTGATCCCCAGGTTGCTGCTGGTCCGCGGGAGGTGCTCCGCATTGCTGGTCGGTAGGACCACGAACAATGTCGCTGAAGAAGACGACATAGGGAACAATAAGGAAGGACCAGGACAGATCAACGATACAAGCACATGATCAGGACAAGAATCCAGGGATTCAGAAGATACGAGCAGAGATCAAGGATAAATACTGATTGAGACATCTATTCGGTAAACCCTCACATATCTTGATTTACAAGACCTGCATGGGCCACCACTTAAACCATGTCACGCCCCAGAACCAGAATACTGGAGAGCGGGGGCAGACATAGCCAGCTACGTATATTGAAATGGATTCCATCTCGCTATACGGTCACGGCTGTCTAGATACATGAGGGTTTACTACAAGCCAACAGTCTCCTATGGTCATGAACAAGCCTAGTGTCTCAATCACAAGCAAGTAAGTAAATGTTACAAGATGTATGATCATTAAATATACAATAATAAGGCATCCCAAATATTACATATTCAGCTGATCATGAAGCTAGTCGTTACAAAATGTGAGGACTAGCAAGAGTTTAGTCATACATGATCAACCCTAGGATCTGTCAATCATGTTACAGCTCGTAGGCAGACAGTAAGTAAAGTACAATCGAGCTAAACAGGTGCTCGTCGGCTAAACGCCTCAAAAGAATATTTTTACAATAAAGTGGGAGATCAAAAATAAACCCACTCGTTGCCAGGGTTCCGTCTAGTGGCCACCATCTGGCTGGGAGGTCGGTAGATCCTCTGGAGCTGCTCCGAAATCTGGCCATACAAAACCATCTGGGTCAGACCCCAGAAAGAGCAAGTGCCACAAAGGAAGCTTCACTTAGGAACTAAAACCAGCAATCATCACAAGAGTATAAATAAGGTAAAACTAGAAATAAAGAAAATACATCAGGATGATATACGACGAGATAACCATGGAACTATTCAGATAACCAGGTTACAACCCGTCAACCAAACAAGGACCGGGGTTGCAACCCTTCGTCTGAACAGGACTTGGAATTCTCACCATTTGTCGGTAAAATAAATACAGGCATTCAGGTCATATAGCAATCTGGAGCAGGATCAGGACAAGACTAGACTGGTTAAACTCCATCCAATCATTCATGGCCAAGCAAGAATTACGG
Organism: Iris pallida; assembly: GCA_029216955.1. Classification (NCBI taxonomy): domain Eukaryota; kingdom Viridiplantae; phylum Streptophyta; class Magnoliopsida; order Asparagales; family Iridaceae; genus Iris; species Iris pallida. The sequence continues at coordinate 4,413,774 of JANAVB010004000.1, read as the reverse complement.
CTTGATACTTTAACTAACTAGGGTTATCACAGGCCTAATTACTAGCAAGATGCAGTGAGATTATTCCACAGCCACAAGCCCTGCAGACCATCCAGGTTACCCAGGTCGAAATTAGGGGTTGAATTCAGGTGGGTACACCGTCCAGGAAACGCATGTACCCTTAAGTAGCTTGAAAGGTGCAACACATGACAGTGTGCTGGAAATATGTCCTACTCGACGGCAGGCTACAGATCCCAGGCGCGCCCAGGTAACGGGATTGCCTGTAGCTGGGAAATCTCTTCATGACTAATGTGTTAATCTAGTTATTAACCTTAGTCCATTTCAATAGGTACTCCTGACCGTGGTACTCAGGAGCTCCCTCCCTAGGCATGATGTAAGACAGGACTGGTTTATTTGTACAAGCACAATCGCCCACGGTGTCCATGTTATTATACAGGTCATGTCATATCAGGTAGCCGTCGCAACAGCTTATCAGATATATCATGTCAAGTGTTCTTGTCAGGAGTGCGCCACGACGGGCCACTATCAGGTCATGTCAGGTTTTCTTGTCAAGAGTGCACCACTACGGGTCACTATCGTGTCATGCTCAGGTATCATTTCCAAACATATTAAACAAATCCATGATTATCAAGTTCATGACAAAAGGCGTAAGGATATAAAATGGACGTAAAATATTTAATAAAATATCAATATTCAGGGCTATAGAAGAGCCATGCGGCTAAGGCCTATGCGGCCAGGAATGATCACATGCGGCTGGAAGAGAACAACCCATGCGGCTGAATGGATATGGGTTCATGCGGCCCAAAATTCGAGTTCATGCGGCTCGGAAAGGTCGGTCTCAAAGCAGTGCGGGCGTGCGGCGCATGCGGCTGCAGGAGCTTATGCGGTCAGGAATGGAGGGGTCTCATGCGGCTGAAGGGAATCATGATCTATGCGGCTCGGGAGTATTAGAGTTCATGCGGCTCGGGATGGGCAAAGTCCCATGCGGCAGCGGGGAGCAATGCCTATGCGGCTGGGAGCAAGGTGCATATGCGGTTCGAGAAGAAGGGCCCCATGCGGCCGAACTAAATACTTGCCGCATGAACTTGTCATGCGGTCAAGTCCAGTTGATACTGTATGCGGTTTCGAAGCTGACTTGCCGCATGAATATTCATGCGGTCAAGTGCTATCATGCGGCTCGGAACTGTGCTTCTTCTCCAAATTTCCGAGAAGAAGTACACCATAAGCCATGGCTTCCAAGCTGCATAACTCTATCATCCGGAGCCCAAATCCGAACTTCCATAGGTCAAAATAGGGTAGAACGAGATTCTCTACAACATGGAACCATCAAAACTAGGAAATAACAAGATTAAGTAGATCAAAACCCAAAAATCTGAAAATAAAGTAAATATAGATCTACAAGAATCTAGCCATGGAAAGTGAAAAGGCCAAGTTCTAAAGTATGTTAAAATACTGTAAGGAAAAGAATGAAGCAATAAAATCGGAGTTCCTCCATAAAGCAAGTTGCACTTGCCTAGACCTCTCTCTTCTCTCTCTGGTAGGTAAGAAGTAAATGAGGAAGAAGAAGATGAGTAATGAAGAGAGAGAAAGAAGAAATGACAATAAATATCAAAGATGGTGGTAGGTAGGGGGTTCATCCATGGTTCATGATAGACCAAAGAAAACCGAACCAAGCCAAGAAATAACCAAGCTAAGATGCAAGCTAAACAAGAAATCATGTAATACAGAATAAAATACGTACATGTATTCCAAAAATACGTAATACGGACAACAGGTATTACAACTCTACCCACCTTAAAAGAATTCTGTCCTCGGAATTTAATCAAGAGGCTAGAGGGGCAATAACAAGCTATACTAATAACAAGCAAGCTGTACTAGACAATCAGTCAATCATGCAAGCAAGGAATCGAAGGCATAAGGCATAAGAAAGACATTATACCTCACGAGTCAAACAAGTCGGGATATCGCGATCGGATATCATCCTCACGCTTCCATGTTGACTCCCCCAAAGAGTGATGACCCCAAGCAACCCGGACTAACTTGATAGTCTTGTTCTTGAGGATCTTCTCTCTCCGGTCCAATATAGACACGGGCCTCTCCTCATACGAAAGGTTGGTACCAACAACCAATTCCGAATGATCTAGGATATGGCTCGGGTCCGGGATATACCGTCGTAATTGGGATACATGGAACACGTCATGCACCTCGCTTAGCGACGGTAGAAGTACGAGACGATAGGACACATCTCCTACTCGCTCCAGAATATCAAATGGCCCTATATACCTAGCAGCAGCAGTTTGTTCAGTACCGCCAGCAGAGGGGTGGTCAGGGTAGAGCCTTTGCCCTTGCAGCCGAGGAGATGGAGCCTATTGCGAATGTTGTCGCAGGTTCTATTCTGCTCGATTCTTTTCCAGCTTTGGCCTTATTTGATTCTGGTGCTACGCACAGTTTTGTGTCTGTTTTTTTGCTCTTAGGCACAATATCATTGCTGAGTATCTTGGTAGGACTTGCAAGATTATGACTGGAATGGCATCATCCTAGTTAAGAATGTTTGCAAGGGGCAGAGTGTTTCTTTGAGAGGCCGGTGGAGATCTTGGACCGAAGAGAGAAGGTGCTCCGGAACCAGGTCATTCCCTTGGTTCGCGTTGCATGGAGACACCACTCTCCAGGTGAGTCTACCTGGGAGAGGGAGGACGACATGCGGGAGCGATTCCCATATCTCTTCGAGCCTTGAGGTAAAAAATTTTCTTTTCCTTCCTTGTTCAATTCATGATTGTTGTGTTAGTTCTCATTCAATTTCGAGGATGAATTTTTTTTAAGGAGGGTAGATTTGTCACCCCCAGTTTTCAAATTAGGGATATTTTCGTCATTTTTCAAGTTTTATAATTTTTAGGAATTTTATTTGATTTTATATGATTTTTTGGGATTTATTTGATTTAGTTTGAATTTTACCCAATTCAAACTTAAGTTGGAGACCCGAATAGTCTGGACCCTAGTGAGACCCACATACTAGCTGGGCTTGGCCCACATACCATCCTAACTAGGCTATAAACCATAAACCCTACTTCCATGGCTTAATTAGTCATTTTAGAGGCTTAATTAGTTAATTAGGGTTGAACCGAAACAAACCGAAACAAACCAAACCCGAACCTAAGTCTAATGGGTTGGGGGCTTATTGGATCCCCAAACCAAACCCAATAAACCCCCCACCATGGCCGGCCACAAGTAGGAGCACCCCCCTTTGCTTCTCCACAAAGCAAACTCTCTCTCTCTCTCTCTCAAATTTCATTTCTTCTTCCAAGCTTTTCTTCTCCAAAGGAAAATCCTTTAGGTAAGCCATTAAATTCCCATTTATTTCCTATTTAGCATTTATGTCTTCACAATAAATGTAGAGAAGATGATTCTCTACACTTTGCCCCTAGAATTTGTAGGTTTTCCTAGAAATCTAGGTTAGAGATTTATTTGGGATTTTCTTAATTAAGAGTGGTATATATATATATATATATATATATATATATATATATATATATATATATATGTATATATATATATGTATATATATATATATATATATATATATTTTTTTTTTTTTTTTTATATATATGTATTTGTGTGTAGAGTATGAGAGAATGGTGGTGGTAGTGTATGAGTGAGAGTGGGGGGGTAAGAGTGTGTGTTTGTGTGTGTGTGAGTGTGTTTGTGAGAGAGTGTGTGTGAGTGTGTTAGAGTGTGTGTGTCCATATATAAATATATCTATGTGTGTGTGTATGTATATATATATATATATAGATATGTGTGTGTGTGTCTATATATGTATTTACATGTGTGTGGGTATAAAATTATATATATATATATATATATATATATATATATATATATATATATATATATATATATATATATATATATATATATATATATATATAGTGGAAGGAGTAGTAGAAGATTAGAAGAAGAGGGAGAAGAATAAGAAGAACAGCAGTGGCAGCATCATCCCAGCTGCAGCAGCAGCTGGTGGCAATAGCAGCAGCATGCGCAGCTGCTGCAGCAGCAGCAGCAGCAATAGCATGTAGTAGCAGCCGCAGTAGCTATAATCCCCCCATAGATATACATATATATATATATATATATATATATATATATATATACATATACATAGAAAAGAATAAGAAGAAGGATACATATAAAAAATAGATACATAGAAAAGAATAAGAAGAAGGATGAGAAGATAAGGAGAGAATTAGAAGAATAGGATTTAGAAGAGTTGAGTTAGAGGGCGAAATCGAGCTCCGAGTGTCGGAACGCGATGAAACTTGGGAGAGACCTAGAATACGTGAATTAGACTTTGCGGGTAGGCTCCCGAGTTGAAATCGGGGTTGTAGGATGACGGTATCGCGCCGTACCATTGCGTATCTTGATTTATTCAAGATATCGGCAATAGGCCGTAAGGTGGACTAGACGTCCACTCTACCTAGGTATTTTGGTAGGTAATGAACGTATATGCTAGTATCATACTATACAAGGGAGCATGGTTCAAAATACCAAGCATAGGTAGGCTAACTTGAAAATTGCCTAGGTTAGAATTTACCTTTGTAAAAGGGTAAAATAGGGTATTGGCCTACGGCCAAAATTTGAGTTTCGAAGTCCAAGATGGACTTGAATATGGGTTGTAAGGGTTGGTAATGATTAGAAATAGTCGCCTAGACCTAGTCTTGACCTCGGTTGACCACGGTTGACTTTTTAGACCAAAAGTCAACTATAGGTCAACACTTTACCCAATTTAGTTCCAAATTCCATTAAACTTGGACAGTTGACCAAAAGTCAACTGTTAGTCACCAGTGACCTAGGGTTGACCTAGAGTTGACCAGAGTTGACCCGTTGACCAAAAGTTAACTGTAAGTCAACTTTCGACCTAGTTTGATTCGGATTGACTTCCAATGTTCTTCCATGACCAAGGTTGACCTAACTAGGCTTGTCTTGACCTAGAATGACTTAATAGGATTTAAATTGATTTGACTTTACTTCCTAAATATAGTATTGATACGTCTTGTTCTCTATAGGTCCTCGAGACACTGCAGTGGATCCGGTTGACATATTTTATCATCTTACAGGCGAGTATATTCTCTGATAACTTTTTCCCAATTTATGATAACTGTTATGATTCATGTACTTAGTGTAGATATGCTTATTCCTGACACATGGTTCTCACGGATTGGTATTCCTGGATCCCGACGAGAGATGTTTCTCCTTCTTAGGTTGGGATGTATTGTGCAAGCTCCCTTGTAGCTCTTGCTCAATATATGGTCACTGATTCTAGAGAAGGTTCGCTACCTTCTCATTAGAATGCCGTTCATTGATGTGTCCTGTTTGGATCCATTCTACCAGTTGGGGCAGGGGGAGTAGTAGCGTATGCATGTGATCATATCCCCTTGCATTCTTGAACAATGTGAGTCATATACCACACTTATGACTTGCCAGACTAGTTCTCGACAGGTACCCAAGCTGATCACAAGTTGAAACTACTACTCACACACATTGGACATATGGCTTATCTTGATTTGTGTACATACCATGATTCAGTTCTACTTTCTTGTTCTAGCTCTAGCTCTACAGCTTACCATGCCATGATACATTTATGTACACTCTATGATTTCATTGTATATGCTCTATTTACAGTCTTATAGCTTTTATTCTATCTTGAGATCTGTTATGAGATATATGTACTCGTTCCATCCTGACTGGATATGTTGACAAAATATTACAGATGCTGATGAGGGGGATTGCAGTACCTACTACGGTCCAGATGACGTAGTGGGCTTAGACTTGGTCCAGCAGGGCTTAGCTCCGCCTGACGTGACTTTACCTATTGCTTAGTTAGAGTAGGTCTTTTGTACTGGACCTTGTCTCCAGTTACTTTTGAGACTATATTACATTTTGGATTGTATTAGAGACTTGGACTTGTATATTATTTGTGTTTGGACTTGACAGGTTATATTTTATCGTCTTGTTGTCTTTATCTTTCAGTTTTTACTTTTATCTTAGAGTTGTGATTGAGCACTCATATATATTCATTGCTTGTCGTCCGTTCGGAGTTGACCATATTCTCGACAGGTTTTGATATATATATATATATAAACTGTGGTTAGATTAGAAAACCTACAGCATTCTACGCCGTTTTTACGGTGAGGGCTGGGCGTTGTCACGTACACGTGCCCTTATAGCGGGTGCGGGTCGTGATAACTTTCATGCCTTGACACGAATTGACATGGATTGTTATCTTGACTAAATGATTGATCATGCATTCTTAGTTGGAACTAAAGAGACTGGCTAGTCGTCTTACTGAAACTGAATGAGACACGTTCATATTAACTATGAACCATTGCAATCGACTAGCCAATCCCGAACATTGGCATATGGACGCGTGCAGGCTTCAACTAATTTTCTACAAAAGCGACATGTGTACTTTACAGTCAAGGCATGATTATTCCGTAGCTAGGTTTGATTGTTGCATTACGCTATGTAAGACCTACAACCTTACCGCACGGGCATCGTTGTAGAGTTATGCATAACGTACTCTGTACAGAAGTTCTCATTCTGAATGACCATGATCCACGGCAAGGGATTTCACTTAACATAGAGACTACTGAGTTAAATAAAATAACGATTGCATGGAGAGAATGGATTCCCGAGTTCTTACATGGCAGCCATCCTTGGGATAATTATTGTTCCGACATGTCGGCTGGTTTTTACAGATACTGCAAATCTGCCACATGGGCAGGGAGCGGTATCTGCTTATATTTACTTATTGTATATTGATGACGGGCGTCCCGCTGGGACTCGTTTAAATTTATGATTGGCACAATTGATTGATTGGGTAGACTAGCCTTGCTTGTACATAGTAAGAACTAAGGAATCCTTATTGCATACTTCCAAGGTAACTTGGAACTTACAATAGCAAGCCGTAGTAGTTACATGGCCACTTAAATTGATTTGTTTGTGTACTGTACCTACTCTGTTAACTATCGAGATGATCAGAATATCAGGACATGAGGGGTCAACTTCTGTCCTTGTTTGGTTAGGAAGTTGGTTTGAAGTGTCGTGATGTTATATGAATCCTAGTAGCAAGCGGAGACTAATTATTATATTCTTAATTCTTATCACTGGTTTTGATTCTCATGTCGTGCTTCCTTGTGGTACTTGCTATTAGAGGTCTAATCTTTCTAGTTTTGCATGGCCAAATTTAGAGCCAGTTCCCGAGGAATCAGCTTACTTCTACCTCCAAGAAGGTCAACACTAGAGGGATAATCGCAGGAGGACACGAGTAGGTTCCTTACTTCTTCGTTCGTTTTGCTACTTACTTTATATTTTGCCGCTTGGCACCGACATGTTAGTCGGATTGTCTTGTACTTACTTCTACATAATTGTAACTAAGTCAGACTGCAGCTGATAATAATTGTGTATACTTTGCTATATCATCTGGCTATATTTTGTAAAGCCAGACCTCAAGAACATTTTGACTGAGTGTTTGGGATGCCTTACTGATTTATCTTATATGTTCTCTATTACTGTTTCTTGTTTGAATGATTGAGACAATAGATGCCGAGTAACCTGTTGGCACATTTATTTTGATAATATTAACAGCATCTTCGTAGTTTAGTTTTCTCTGTTTTCAGATTGATATCATTTCAGAAGCTCTACTACATAAAGTCTGTTCATTCAAGTTTTCCATCCATAGCCTTGAAGACTGAAGTAAAGACCGATGCTCCTTGCATAGACGGCTTCCTACACTGTATGATTTCGGATCTATACAAGGTCTAGGTCTTTCTTTAAACACTTAAGGTTGGATGACATACTAAAAGCTTTCTCTTCTTAAAGTCAAAAATCAATATCTTATAGATCGGCATACCGGCGGTATGCTCTGGCATACCGGCGGTATACTGTTTTATTGTCCACAAACCTTCGGTGAGAAATGACGGCATACCGACGGTATGCTCCGGCATACCGACGGTATACCGTTTTGTGGACCACAAAAATGTTCTGTAACAAACATCGGAATATCGATGGTATGCTCCGGCATACCGACGGTATACCATTTTGTTTGCCTCAAAAACGTTATGTGATAATCGTCGAAATGCCGACGGTATACTCCGACATACCGACGGCATACCGTTTTGTGAGCTATAGAACTTTCTGTGACAAAACTTCGGCATACCAACGGTATGCTCCGGCATACCGACGGTATACCATTTTATTTATTACAAAAATGTTCTGTGACACACATCGGTATACCGTGGCATACCGACGGTATACCGACTTACGAAATTTGATTTTTGAATGGCTTAGACTGCATTAATGGCAGCATTAAATGCTCCCAACGGATATTAATATGACCGTTACTATTTGACCGGTATACCGACGGTATGCCGGTCAGGCTGTATCCAGGAGCATTAAATGCTACCTACTCTTGGTTTCTCTATAAATGAAAGCCTTCTCTCTTGAAGCTTTCACCAACTCTTGCCATAAATTTTCCAAACTACCAAGAGCTCCACCATTAATACTCTACCAAGCTTTAATTGTCATCCTCTCCCAAAGTGCTAGAGTTATTAAGAGTTGTAATTTTCGATCTTCAAGTGTTAGAAGATCAACAAGTTCTCTTCTCATTTCTTTGAAGTTGGCGAGCCTTCGTAAGAAAACTCATGTGTTGAAGTTGGCGAGTTCTTCGGATCCAAACTCGTGTTGAAGTTGGCGAGTTCTTCGGATCCAAACTCGTGTGTACTATTTTATTAAATAGTAGATTTAAGCCGGAGAGAGTTCCGGGACTGGATTGCGTCAAGCGAGGATACCGGGATATATCTTGTGTTTGATCTTCTTACTCTATCTTTTTATTTGTCATATATTGCTTCTTATGATCAAGTTATTTTTTATTTCCCTATTCACCCCCCTCTAGGGTTCTACAATTGGTATCAGAGCTTTGTTCTCTTGATTTGGATTTATACCCTTTGAGTAATCCATGACCACTAGCCCTAGTATCAACACCTTCCACAATGAGGGACACTCCACAAATAGGCCTCTCCTATTTGATGGAACCAACTATAACTACTGGAAGATTAGGATGAGCATTTATCTGAAGTCCATAGATTTCGATTTATGGGATTATGTGATAAATGGTCTCCCTACTCCTTCCAGAGTTATTGAGGATGTTGCATCTGACACCCTTAGGGACATACTTTCTGAAAACACCAAGAAGCTTGCTAGTCGAGATGCCAAGGCTATGAACGCTCGTTATTGTGCTCTCGATAGTAGTGAATTCAATAGAATTTCTACTTGCAAGACTTCCAATGAGATTTGGAAGTTACTTGAAGTCACACACGAGGGTACATCACAAGTAAAGGAATCCAAGATTAGTAGACTCACGCAAGAATATGAGTCCTTTAAGATGAAACATGATGAGTCTATTACTTGCATGTTTACTCGTTTTGGTGATATTATTAATCTTTTTTTTTCTTGGTAAGGAGTATCCTGCTCACGAAAAGATCAGAAAAATCCTTAAAGGATTAACAAAAGGATGGAGTCCTAAAGCTACTGCAATCATTGAGGGAACGACCTGACAGTCATGAACCTTGAGACCATCATGGGAAAGCTAATGACTCATGAACTCGATATGAAAGATCAAAAGGAATCTTCCATACAAGAGAAGGAAAAGAAGAAGGCCAAAAAGAAGGAGAAGTCTCTTGCTCTCAAAGTTACAAAGTCCTACTCCAAGGATAGCTCCGACGACAACGAGTCGGACGATGATGAAGAAATAGCTCTCATAGCTAAGCACTTCCGAAAGTTCCTAAAATCCAACAAAGCCAACCACTTCAGATGGGACGATGAGGAAGATCCGACATGCTATCAATGCAGAAGAACTGGACACATCAAGAGAGACTGTCCTATGATAAGAAACGACTCAAGAAAGTACGAGAAGCCTAGCAAAGGAAGCTCGTCCTCCAAAAAATTTGCCAACACAAGCATTTGGTGTGAGAGTGACGCAAGCGACTCCGACAATGACAAAGAGTGCAAATACAATGCCAATGTCTGTCTCATGGCAACCGATGAGGTACTTGATGATCTCTCCTTCAATACTCTTACTTATGATGACTTGGAGAAAGCTATCCTTGAACTACATGAAGAGCACAAAGGTGTTAGGAATAAATACAAGAAATCTCTAAAAGAGGTTGATGCTCTTCAACTTGAAGTAGAGAGACTCTCAAGCATCATTATTGATGTAAAGGGGAAATCTCCTGCCTCTGACATGGTTGAAATAGAGTCTTTGCGACTCAAGTTTCAAGAATCCCTTGTCACCATCAAGAAAAAGGATGATGAGATTCAATCCATGAGAAAGGCTTATGAATTTGCTATGCATAAGGTTCAAGATGCTAATAGGAGAGAATATGATACTTCTATTAAGTATAATGATCTTCTTGTACATAGTAAGAAACTAGGTAATAAGAACACTTCTCACATGCATACTCCAAGACACCTCCACACTCATCACAATGCTAGGCATACTTCTTACATGAACACTACACATAAGTCCTTCTCTAACACAAGGAAAGGACCATTTGTTAAGAAAAATACTTCGCATCATGCTTTTTATTATCATCATCATAATACTAATGATAGAACTCTTCGTACTAGAGATTTACATATGCATGTTACTCATACATCTTCTTCTAAATCCTATATGATTTGCAACTACTATGGCTTGCTTGGACATACGACCAATTATTGTCATACAAGAAAACTAGTGGATAAGAAAGTTTTTAAGTGGGTTCCTAAGACTAACACTCAAGGACCCATACGATCATGGGTACCAAAATGTTCATCTTCAACTTATGTTGTAGGTGAAGAGTCCTTCTCATGCTAGAAGCAAGTGGATTCTCGATAGTGGCTGTTCACGGCACATGACCGGAGATGCTTCATTATTTACAACGCTATCGATGAAGAAGAAAGGACACGTCTCCTTTGGTAATAATCTTAAAGGTCACATTATAGGAAATGGTAATATCGGTTCCCCTCCGTTTCCTTGTATTAAGAATGTGTGTCGTGTTACTAATCTTAAATAAAATCTTTTTAGTATTAGTCATCTTACCGATAATGGTTATGATATCAAGTTTGTTAAGCTCAAATGTTTCATTACCGATAGTTCAAGTGGATCTATCGTTTATGAAGGCATTAGAGAAAATAATATCTATGTTTTATATCTTGTCGAAGACACTAACAATGACAGATGCTTAGTTGCTAAGAATGATGATAGTTGGCTTTGGCACATGAGGCTCGGACACGCCAACATGGATACCATTTCTCGTCTTGCTACCAAGAAGCTCGTAAGAGGACTCCCAAGTATCCCGTTCAAAAAGGATATAGTGTGTGAAGGATGCGAGAAGAGTAAGTTGACCAAGTCATCCTTCAAATCCATCAACTCTGTGAGTACCTCTAGACCTCTTCAACTTATTCATATGGATCTTTTTGGTCCTAGTAGAGCTGCTAGTCTTGGAGGCAAGCTTTATGCTTTTATTTTGGTTGATGATTTTTCGAGATTTACTTGGGTTATTTTTCTTGCTTGCAAAAGTGATACTTTTCGTTAATTTGTTACTTTTTGTAAACGTGTTCAAAATAAGAAAGGTTTTTCTATTAACAAGATTAGAAGTGATCATGGAGGAGAATTTAACAATGCCGATTTCAAAAGATTTTGTAAAAAGAATGGTTTTGGACATGATTTTGCTTGTCCACGAACTCCTCAACAAAATGGTGTTGTGGAGAGAAAGAATAGAGCCCTTGGTGATATGGCCCGGGTTATGTTAAACCAATATAAGCTCCCCTAATATTTTTGGGTGGAAGCCGTTAACACGGCATGTCATGTTATAAATAGGGTCTTGATTAGACCTATTTCTAAGAAGACTCCTTATGAGCTTTGGTTTGACAAAATTCCCTCTATTGAATATTTTAAAGTTTTTGGTTGTAATTGTTTTATTTTGAATACCAAGGATAACCAAGGCAAGTTTGAAAAAAAGCCTATAAAGGAATATTCCTTGGATACTCTACTCATAGTAAAGGTTTTCGTATTTTTAATAAAAGAAGTCTTGTTGTCGAAGAGTCAATCAATGTCTCTTTTAATGAACTTAACTCTTCTACATTCTCTTTTTTCGATGATATTGATGACATCACGTTTGGTTTGGAGAACTCCTCTATTGGAGATCGTCCTTCTTCATCTAACAATGAAGTTGTGACTCCTCCAACAAAAGAGTCTCCACCTCTCGAGCCTCCTCAAAAGGATCTTCCAAAAGAATGGAGATTTGTCACCAATCATCCTAAGGAACATATCATTGGGGATCCTTCCTCCAGTGTTAGCACTAGATCCTCCACTCGTGATCTTTGTACAAACGTGGCTTTTATCTCTCAAATAGAGCCTAAAAATGTTAATGATGTCTTTCTTGATGAATTTTGGATGATAGCGATGCAAGAAGAGCTAAATCAATTTGAGCGAAACAAGGTTTGGGAACTTGTCCCAAAACCTAGCAATCACCCCTTTATTGGAACTAAATGGGTGTTTCGGAATAAACTTAATGAAGATGGGTTAGTGACTCGTAACAAAGCCCGATTGGTTGCTCAAGGCTATAACCAAGAGGAAGGTATTGACTACGACGAAACCCATGCTCCGGTTGCTCGTCTTGAATCCATTCGTATGCTATGTGCTTTTGCTTATTTTGATAATTTTAAACTCTTTCAAATGGATGTTAAGAGTGATTTTCTAAATGGTATTATTAAAGAGGAAGTTTATGTAAAACAACCTCCTGGCTTTGAAGACTTTCAATTTCCTAATCACGTGTTCAAACTCCACAAAGCCCTTTATGGCCTCAAACAAGCTCCCCGTGCTTGGTATGAGCGCCTTAGCTCCTTTCTTGTTTCACACAATTTTTCTAAGGGTAAAGTCGACACAACACTTTTTATCAAATCCCATAGTGGCACTCTTTTATTGGTCCAAATTTATGTCGATGACATTATTTTTGGTTCTACTAACAATATACTTTGTGTAGAATTTGCTAAAGTTATGCAACAAGAATTTGAAATGAGCATAATGGGTGAACTATCATTCTTTTGGGCTTACAAATCAAACAAGGACCCAAAGGGACCTTCATCAATCAAGCAAAATATACAAAGGATCTCCTCAAGCGTTTTAAACTTGACTCATCCAAATCAATGAGGACTCCTATGGCAACAACGACAAAGCTTGACAATAATGAAGATGGCACATCGGTTGACATTCGTAAGTATCGAGGTATGATTGGTAGTTTACTTTATCTAACTGCTAGTCGTCCTGATATCATGTTTAGTGTTTGTCTTTGTGCACGATATCAGGTAAATCCAAAGGAGTCGTACTTATGTGCCGTAAAGCGTATTTTTCGGTATCTCAAAGGCACCGTGAACATGGGCCTTTGGTATCCGAAATCTTCATCCTTTGAGCTTCACGGCTTCTCAGATGCAGATTTTGTCGGCTGTAAGATTGATCGAAAAAGCACTAGCAGCACATGTCAATTCCTTGGAAAATCCTTGGTATCGTGGTTTAGTAAGAAACAAAATTCTGTTCCTCTTTCAACCACTGAGGCCGAGTATATTGCGGCCGGTTGCTGTTGTGCACAAATTCTTTGGATGTCACAAACACTCATAGATTATGGCATTTCTCATACTTGTATCCCTATAAAATGGGATAACACTAGCTCGATCAATCTCACGAAAAATCCGATTTGTCACTCACGCACGAAGCACATTGAAATTAGACATCATTTTCTTCGTGACCATCAACAAAAGGGGATATTCGTCTTGAATTTATTGACACTACTTATCAGTTAGCCGATATTTTCACCAAACCGCTCCCGGAGGATTGTTTCGTTTTTCTTTGCCAAGAATTGGGCATTTTAAATTTTGACTCATAAGTTCTTCTCGACCGGCACACCGACGGTATACTACGGTATATCGATGGTATGCCGATTTTGATTCAGAATTATGTTCTGTGCCAAAAATCGGTATACCGTCGGCATACGTCGGCATACCGACGGTATACCGGTCTGTGGCGGACTGCTGTGTCAAATCCAGCTCGGGCCCATCTTTCTTCAATTCCTTTCTTCTCCTCATTAATACCCTTCACATCCATCACTTCCCTCTTTATTATCCACCTCCTCCTCTCCTCTTTCCCATATCTTAACTTTCCATCAACATTAACTACCCATCTTTTCCTCTTCCTTTTTACTCCTACTTTATCTTCACTATCATCATTTCCAACCCACAAACCTCTCCACTTCCTCTCTATAACCGTTCTCCATTAACCACCCTTCCCCTTCCCAATATCTCCTTAAAAACCCTATTTTCTTCTTCCTTCTCTTCCACTTCTCAAATACTCTCCAAAACCCTACTTTCCTCTCCCACTAATTTCTTCTCCCAATGGCAGCCCCCAAGCGTGCTCGTTTCTCCTCCATCGCTTCGAATCCCTTCACCCCGGTGGCTCTCCCCCATGGCTACGATCAACGGGTCTTCACCTCTCCCTTGGCTGCCGAATCTTGGTTTCAACACTTCGTGCACTATAATGTCTGCAAAGGCCGCGCCATCTACTGGAATCTTTTTTTCGGCCATGTTTCTCTCTTCGAGGCGGCTGGACTATCTTTTCTTCTTCGGCGTCAGGTGCCTGTCTACCCCATCACCGTTCATTTCTTCTACTGCAACATGGTCCCGGACATGGAGAACGACGCCATTGAGACGATGGTCAACGACCGTCACTTTCGCCTGACGGCTCATGACCTCTCTAGCATTCTTGGCATCCCGGACAGAGGAGAGGCTCTACCGGGCTTGGCTGCTCTTCATTCTTCGGCGTCAGTTTTCTTTGACGAATTCTGTGCTATTATTTGCAAGGGCCCTAACCCTCCTAATATCTCGGCTCTTTTCGCCCAACTGGAGCCGTTCTATTACGAGCTTCATAGGATCGTGTGCCACACTCTCTATCTCAAGGGCGGCCACTATGACGCCATCACTGGTAACGCTCTGGTGTACATGTACTACTTGTACTCGAGGAAGCCTTTCTCCTTCCCCAAGACTCTTTTCCATGCTTTCTTCGACGTCCTGCCCGCGGGGAAGCATAATCTCTATTATGGCTCCTTTATCACTCTCATCTTAGAAGCCAAGCAAGTCGACCTCTCCCAATGCTACTCGGACGACGTCCCATCCTTCCTTCCTGTTTCTCGCTCTATCGGAGGTGCCTCCACATCCCATGCCTTCTCCTCCCAAGAGCTGCCAGCTTCTGCTCCTGCTGCACCCGCCTCTACTCCTCCTGCCTCCAGTCGCTACATGCCGCTGACTCAGCATCATTTCGATATGCGTATGGCTCAGGCAGAGGAGCAAATACGGGCCAACACTCGTGGCCTTGGTACTCTGATCCAATCCCGCTTCCATGACCAGGCCTATTTTATTCAGCGCACCCTTCAGGACCGGGATGCATTTCTGGATCTGAATCTTCAGGATCCAATATACCATGCCTCCCACTTTTCCGATCCCAATGTCTACGGTTTCATGTACCCTGACGGCATTGATCCTTTTGGCGCTTTCCACCAGGCTCAGGATGGTGGGGATGATCCGGCTGACGAGTAGGGGTTGCTTCCTTTTGATGGTGGTGTTGAATAAATGGTTGTTTCAGTTTGTTTGTGTCTGTGTCTTTTTCTATCTTTTGAGGTCCTTCGGGGACCAGTGGTTGGTTGTTACTTGTTGTTTGTGTCCTACGGGGACTTATTATCTGTTTGTTTATTGTCTTGCTAACTCTCGTAGAAGAGGGTTTTTACTTTGGTCTTATGTAGTATGTTATGGGTGTCCGGCATGTATTCAATTTCCAACTTTTATCTAACAATACATGCTTTTGTCTATGATACTGTGCTCCATATTTATGCTATTTTTTATTATTTTTCCCATCTTTGACTAAGTGACAAAGAGGGAGAAAATGTATTGAGGGAGAGTTGTCTACCTACGGGGGAGTCACTCCCTGAAAATGCTATCTCTCTATTTTGTCAATTATCAAAATGGGGGAGATTGTTGGCACATTTATTTTGATAATATTAACAGCATCTTCGTAGTTTAGTTTTCTCAGTTTTCAGATTGATATCATTTCAGAAGCTCTACTACATAAAGTCTGTCCATTCAAGTTTTCCATCCATAGCCATGAAGACTGAAGTAAAGACCGACGCTACTTGCATAGACGTCTTCCTACACTGCATGATTTCGAGTCTGTACAAGGTCTAGGTCTTTCTGTAAACGCTTAAGGTTGGATGACATACTAAAAGCTTTCTCTTCTTAAAGTCAAAAATCAATATCTTATAGATCGGCATATCGGCGGTATGCTCCGACATACTGGCGGTATGCTCCGGCATACCGGCGGTATACCGTTTTATTGTCCACAAACCTTCTGTGAGAAATAACGGCATACCGGCGGTATGCTCCGACATACCGGCGGTATGCTCCGGCATACCGGCGGTATACCGTTTTGTGGACCACAAAAACGTTCTGTAACAAACATCGGAATACCGACCACTACAACAAAAAACCCTTTTAATGACGGCTAAAAAGCGTTATTAATGACGAACCATGACGCTTTTTTTTTCACATCAACCGTTATAAAAACGGGTGTTATAAATGTTTTTTAAAAGCGTCATAAAATAACCGTCATGAATAGTTTCTATAAAAGCGTTATGAATAGTTAATATATAGTGCATAATTCAGAACAATTTTAAAACGTCATGAATAGATAATATGTATAGGCTCAATGCAGAACATTTATAACACTCATATTACTGAACTCATCACATTTATAACACTCAATACTGCACATTATATATTACTTTCCAAAAACTTTTCAATTCAATTTTAAAACAACAACTTTGAACTATATTCACAAGAAAATATCGAAATATTATATCACCATCTTCATTACATTATCTCAAAATAGGGTATCCAAATACATATATTTACAACTACTACTTAAATGAATCCTCAAAACAAGTAACTACTTTGGCTTCAACTTGAGCACATCAAAACTGTCAACATCACGTGTAGCAAATCCCACCACTGCAATAATAGTTGCATCTTCATGTGCACCTGAGAAAGAAAATTAATACTAGTTAGCTACAATTCCACCATGCATCTATAACAAGTATTATCAACACATTAAGATAACACCAACTTACAAATTTGAAAATAGAGAGAGCTCTATGAGCTAATCTTCAAAAACTTCAATGACTAAGGCATTAAAAATGATATATCAATGGTTCATGCTTTAAACCTCATCTTCTTAAATTTTAGTTTAACTAAAGGTAGAATTAGAACTACTAATTCTTTTTCTTAAGTTTGAACAATCAAAATTTTTTTCCGCATCCCAACTAACAGATAGTACCTCCTTGCTATGACCCTACATGTTTTAAGATACAGGGTAAACAATAATATGTGAAATATAATGACCGGATAATGCATGCGTTCAAAGTTCCAAATCATATTGCCCAGTTAGAGATAATTTTGTCTCAGAGGACCTGTAGTGTGTGCGCCGTCCTTTTCGCGTCGAAATCAAAAATTAACACCACATTTTCTGCAGCTGCAGCCAGAAACTGGCCAGTTCCAGGCTAAAATCTCACTTGACGGGACCCACCCTACTCGTCAATAGTTAGATTAGTTCCAAGAATGCAGACATAACCTCAGAGAAAAACAAAAGAAATTTTTCTTTCAAAATAACTATATTTAGTTAAGTCACCAAACCAACCTTGGAATAAAGCACCCCCAAAGGCTGACCAACATTCCATACACACATTTCACCACTGTCATCACAAGAGCACAAAATATTGGTCTTTTTTGGATGAAAATCCAGTGAAGTCACTTGGGAATTATGCCCAGTAAACATATGCAAAGAAAAGCTTGGCTGCAAAACAAGCCATAAAATTGCAAACAAATTGGGCGTATTAGAGACCAGAAGATTAGTACAAGCCAAGTACAGACTAAATCAGATAAGAGAAGCATAAAGATGCCAAATAAAAATTCAAGCTGATCATGAAGAAAATACTATGGTCTGTCAAAAATAGTTCTAAATGAATAACTGGGGAAATTGCATGATTTAAGATGATATAATTAGGACAAATATTGTGATAAATGTGGATAAGAAAGAAAAACTTTTCGATAACCATTTGGATTTTTTGGTATAGAAAATGACAGTGTGATTTGGCTTTTAGACTTGAACCTGTTAAAACCTGAAAGGGTGGGATATCAAATTAAGAACTTATCAGTGAATTATAAGAAAAGGACAGATCAACAAATGAAACCCTTGTCCATGATGAAGCCTCTTTGCACCTGAGAACGGTTAGCCATATGGATTTAGCAATGAGCATAAGTTCGAAAACATATCACAATGGATATCTCAAGTCATAAAACCAAATCAACTTGGATAATTTAGTACTCGGTTCCAGTTTTGATCAACCAAGTATTTTGGTTTCAGCAGTTTTACTCCAAGAATTTTTTAGTTTTCATTTTGAAGCTATAAAAAATATGTTCAGAGAGATTCAAACAATAATAGTATAATGCCCGCTAGAAAACTCATATCATATGAACCACTTGAGCTAACACACCTTATGCGTAAAAGACAATAAATGATAGCTTCAACTACAAAATCATGGAAAATGTGTAGATACCTTCAGCTACAAAATCAAACACAACATTTCTCAGCTTGCTACTTCAATTTGGCTATCATAATGAGTATTATTGAAATATTCCATATGTACATTCTTGATTTTTTTTTCTTTTTCAAGTATATATCATCGCAATATCTTGACCAGTTTAATTTTACCTTCAGATATATTGGCGACGTCGGTTCTGTAATTATCCTCTTGCGATTGCCTCCAGCTTCAGGTAACTCCATTGCTGCAGGTAAGCGACAGTTTCGATATTTAAAACCGGTGATCCTCGTGTTTCGATCTCTCGATACATAAATTAGGTACTCTCTGTGTCGAAAACTTGTAAAATTTTACTAAATGTTAGCAAAAATTGTATATATGTAGACACTAGTAATTTATAGTCATATATATACAACATTGCATATATGTGTAAGCTTATTGGAAATTTTCCCATGTCAAAGAAATTTGTTATGTCAAATAAGCCATTCTAGCTCTGTCTTTTAATTTTAATTTTAATTTTAATTTTAAAGACTTGCTTGGAAAAGTCCATCAAATTCTTCAGCTAGGTATCTGAATTTTTATTATTTAGAATTATTAACCATTATGATTGTTTTTGCACCGAAAATGTATTTATTGACCATCACGTTCATTCTAGTTCTAGTAAATGTTGAAGTATTAAGTGTGTTACCAGTTTCTTCGTCATTGAACACTTTGAGGTCCGCTGGGATGTCTTCCGGCTGCGCTGTGAAGCCGGTGAAGGAGAAGGAGAAGCCGAGGCTGGCGCTGGAGGCCCGGCTAAGCGCGGCGCTGCTGCTGACGTCCTCCAGGTCCAGCTTCAGCTGGGTGCTCCTCGACTTGCGGATGTGGTGGCCCTTCCTCCCCGGGGACGAGCCCACCAGCTTCTTCCCCAGGCTCGCCTTCCTCGCGAGCCCCGACCCCGCGCTGAGCTTCCCGCTAGTGGACAGGCCTAGCGCCTCGGCCGACCACGTGGGGCTCAGCGACTGCCTCGCTGCCGCGGTCACAGTCTCCAGCTGGTCTGACTTGGTTCTGGCGATCCCAGCTGCTGACATTTCCATCTGATCCATCCCCTACTGCTTGCTACTACTTTAAAACGAAAACAAAATTTGCTTCTACCAACATGTTTCATTCTACTATAGTGGCATATATATATATATATATATATATATATATATATATATATATATATAATGGCATGACTTATATGAAATTTTTATGGGGCCGGGAAAGGAAGGAGAAGAAGAGGAGAGGAGGGTGTAAGGAAGAGGAACTGACCCATGAGGGCTTCGGATCCGAGGCTGGCACCGGAACGGATGAAGCGGCGGTGGTTGCGAATCCACGACATCGACGACGCCGGAGGAAGGAGAGGGAGAGCACGGAGAAGAGGACGAGCAGAACCCAAACGCTCCTCCTTCACGTTATTGTCGATCGCGTGCGCGACGGCCTCGAGCTTGTCCTGGAGGGCGACGAGGAGCGTGAGGCCCTCCTCGATGATTTTGGATCTAGGGTTAGGGTTTTGGAGTTGGGGGAGAGGAGGGAGAAGAAAGGAGGAGAAGAGAAGATCAGAATGTTTTGGGGGAGAGACGGGCTATAGCAAGGATTTTGCCAAAAATTGAAGTTAAAAAATGTTACAAGTTTGCCACCGCTCTAAACTATTAATAACGCTTTGTTTTATAAACGTTATAAAAAGCCCAGAATTAGCCCAAACCGTCATAGACAAAAATATATTTTTTAACTTAATAACGCTTATGTATCAGCTGTCATTAAAACTCCTTGTCGAGCGTCATTAATAAGTCTTTTTGTTGTAGTGGACGGTATGCTCCGGCATACCGACGGTATACCATTTTTTTTGCCTCAAAAATGTTCTGTGATAATCGTCGGAATACCGACGGTATACTCCGGCATACCGACGGCATACCATTTTGTGAGCTATAGAACTTTCTGTGACAAAACTTCGGCATACCGACGGTATACCGTTTTGTTTATTACAAAAATGTTCTGTGACACATATCGGTATACTGACGGTATACCGCGGCATACCAACGGTATACCGGCTTACAAAATTTGATTTTTGAATGGCTTAGACTGCGTTAATGGCAGCATTAAATGCTCCCAACGGATATTAATATAACTATTACTATTCGACCGGTATGCCGGTGCATACCGACGGTATGTCGGTCAGGCTGTATCCAGGAGCATTAAATGCTACCTACTCTTGGTTTCTCTATAAATGAAAGCCTTCTCTCTCTTGAAGCTTTCACCAACTTTTGCCATAAATTTTCCAAACTACCAAAAGCTCCACCATTAATACTCTACCAAGCTTTAATTGTCATCCTCTCCCAAAGTGCTAGAGTTATTAAGAGTTGTAATTTTCGATCTTCAAGTGTTAGAAGATCAACAAGTTCTCTTCTCATTTCTTTGAAGTTGGCAAGCCTTCGTAAGAAAACTTGTGTATTGAAGTTGGCGAGTTCTTCGGATCCAAACTCGTATTGAAGTTGGCGAGTTCTTCGGATCCAAACTCGTGTGTACTATTTTATTAAATAGTGGATTTAAGCCGGAGAGAGTTCCGGGACCGGATTGCCTCAAGCGAGGATACCAGGATACATCTTGTATTTGATCTTCTTACTCTCTCTTTTTATTTGTCATATATTGCTTCTTGTGATCAAGTTATTTTTATTTCCCTATTCACCCCCCTCTAGGGTTCTACATAATCCTAGTGAGACCTTCATGTAGTATGCACCCCCTCGTCTTTTAGACAGTATTGATCGTTTTATACGGTATTCACCTACCCGTAATACGTAGCTGACTGAGTCACTCTCCCACTCTCCGGTATTCTAGTTTTGGGGCGTGACAAGTTTTTAGTGGTGGCCTATGCATGTCTTATTTCAGACTTGTGGGGTGTTTTAATTTATAGGATGTCTCAATCACACATGTTTCTCCTTGACCTCATGATTCATTACTCTCAACTCGAGTTTGACATTCCGGTATCCTTTGACTTCATTAATCTTTTCTGTTTGGTTGTTTGATTGTTCTCTTATCCCTTTTCTTAGGGGTACCTCGTCCGTATCTGTCAGAGCTGGACAGCGACAACAAGGACAACAAGGGCAGCATGAACAACATGACCATGTTGGTCAGCAACGGAGGCCAGTGCTACCTCAAGAGACCATCCAAGAAGAGGTGATTGTGGAACCAGCGGCTGGACCGCAGTATCTGGAGGTTCCAATACCATCTACAGTTCCGCTTACCCCCGTGGAAGTAGATACCCCAGCCCTTCTAGAGATCATGAGAGGGATGATGGCTACTCAGCAACATCAGATATTGGCCCAGCAACGCATGCACACTCAGCTACAAGAGCAGAATGTATTACTCAACCAAGGATTACAAACAACTTTGGAAGGGGAGTGAGGACAGATTTAGAAGCATCGACCAGATTTTGTAAGTACAACCCCCGTCGTTTCGAGGGCACGAAAGATGCTATTTCAGCAGATGCATGGCTTAAGGACATCGAGGCTATTCTGACAGCGGCTAAGGTACCGACGGAAGAACGTATGGATCAAGTGAAGCTGTTACTTCAGGATTTCGCACGTGATTGGTGGAAATCGGAAGAAGTGGGCATCAGACGTCCTGTTGCTTGGGATAATTTTACTGCGAGATTCAAGACGAAGTACTATAGAGTTGTGGCACAGTTTGAGCTACAATAGAAATTTATCAACCTCAAGCAGGCTGGCAAGACAGTAGATGCTTATGCAGCAGAGTTCTGCAGTCTGAGTAGGTTCACCCCAGATATGGTAGCAACAGAGAGCCAGAGGGCTATGAGGTTCCAGCAAGGGTTTCATCTTGAGCTCTTGCAATTGATAGAGGGGCACAACTACCAGAATTTTGATGAGGTGTTGACGGCAACCCGAAGGCATGAGATCACCATTATAGCAAGGACTAGAGGTCAGAAGAGATCTCACAATCAGATTGAAGGAGGAGGGGGAGTAGCACCCTGAATAATAATATCATCCCATGACATTCGCATCCACGATGTGGCGATACGAGGGTCAGCACCACCAACAAGGCAGCAGCAGCAGAGGAAGAACCAGCAACCTCCAGCGGGCTGCACCTATTGTGGGAAGGTAGGGCACACTAGAGGTGTGTGTCGGGCATTGAACGGGCAGTGTTTGATATGTGGAAGTCCAGATCATCAGGTTTCTACCAGTCCTATGAATTCGAGGTCAGGAGGACCAGTACAACAATTTTATGTGCTGCCAGCACCAGGGGCAGGCCAGTATCAAGGACCAGCGGTAGCAGTGAGACCTTTAACACAACGCCCGTTCATGACACAGGCTCAGATGTTTCGGCAGTAGGGACCATCGATGGAGCAGAAATAACAAAGACCACCCCAGCATCACCAAGGCAGGGGCCAGCAGCAACAACAGACTAGACCGCAGCATGGGAACCAACAAGGAGGACGAGGGCAGGCATTCAATCTGTCCTTAGAAGAGGCATTGGTATCGGGAGATGTTATGGCAGGTAACATTCTCGTCGCCTCATATTCTGCAGTAGCATTGTTTGATTCGGGAGCATCACACTCATTTATATCTGCATAATTTGCGACACGACTAGGAATAGAATTTGAGACATTGCTAGGGAGGTTGAATATACTCACTGGTAGTGGGCTCGTAGGAGTTAGTAGAGTTATTCTAGCGTGTAGAGTTGTAGTTTACGGGCGTTGCTTACCCGTCAGGTTGATAAAAAAATTTGTTGGAAATTTCGACGTTATCTTAGGCATGGACTGGCTAAAAAATAGTCATACGATAATAGATTATCATAGAGGAAGTGTATCTTTTAATATTCCAGGCATGAAGTGGTTTACCTTAGTCAGATCAGTGATAACTCAACAAGAAGAAGGAGTAGTGACGGCAATGGAAGAAGTTCAGGTTCCGAAGATAGTGGAAGAGTTTCTAGATATATTTCCTGAAGAACTTCCAGGTCTACCCCCAGTTAGGAATATTGAGTTCAGTATAGAATTGGCACCTGGAACTAAATCGATATCAGATTGAGTTTACAGAATGGCAGATTCAGAGCAGGCCAAGGTATATCAACACATAGAGGAACTGAAGGCAAAAAAGTTCATTCGAGTTAGCGAATCACCATGGACAGCACCAGTGGTACTTGTAGGGAAGAAGGATGGATCATCCTGATTATGCATTGACTACAGGAAGCTCAATACGGCAACAGTAAAGAACAAGTACCCACTACCAAGGATCGACGACTTGTTTGATCAGTTGAGCAGAGCAAGGGTTTTCTCCAAGATAGATCTTCGATCAGGGTATCATCAAGTGAGAGTTCAGAAAGAGGATATTCCCAAGATAGCATTCAGGTCGAAGTACAGGCATTACAAATTCTTAGTAATGTCGTTCGGTTTGACCAATGCTCCCACAATATTTATGAATTTGATGAACTGCATCTTCATGCCGTACTTAGATCAATTTGTCATTGTGTTCCTCGACAATATTCTCGTATACTCAGCTAGTGAAGAAGAGCATGAAGATCACCTGAGAAAAGTGTTGCAGGTTCTGAGAGAGAACCAGTTGTATGCCAAGCTCAGCAAGTGTGAGTTTTGGACAGATCGAATTTCATTCTTGGGGCACATCATATCAGGGGCTGGTGTAGCAGTGGATCCCAAGAAGGTAGAAGCAGTAGAGAGTTGGCCAACACCTAAGACCGTAGCAAATGTGTGTAGTTTTTTAGGATTGGCAGAATATTACAGAAGGTTCATATCAGACTTTGCAAGACTCTCAGCACCCATGATCCGCTTGACATGGAAGGATGTGCCATTCATTTGGTCGGCAGAGTGCCAGGCATCATTTGAGAATTTGAAGCAGAAGTTGATCACGACACCTATTCTTACGTTACCGGTTGGACCCGGAGGTTTTACTGTATATTGCGATGCGTCAGGAAAAGGACTTGGGTGTGTCCTAATGCAACATAGAAAGGTGATTGCGTATGCATCTAGGCAACTTCGGGACCACGAGAAGAATTATCCGACTTCATGACTTGGAGTTGGCAGCAATAGTATTTGCTTTGAAGCTATGGAGGCATTACTTGTACGGTGATCGAGTGGACATGTACACGGACTACAAAAGTCTGAAGTACATCTTTACTCAGAAGGAACTGAACATGAGACAGAAAAGATGGTTAGAATTGATCAAGGATTACGACGTAGAGCTTTAGTATCATCCAGGCAAGGCTAATATGGTAGCAAACGCTCTTAGCAGGAGAGGCAGTGCATTTATGTTGACATTATAAAAGCATATTTTAGAATACCTTCAGGAGATGGGCATCGAGGTTATACTTCCTAGTGATATAGGAATTCTGGTGAGTCTACGAGTTCAATCCGACTTAGGACAGAATGTGAGTCAGGACTCATAAAGGAGATGGAAATTCACGAAGATGGTACATTTAGATTTCAATCACGTCTATGTGTGCCAAGTAGAGATATCCGACAGGAGGTTATGATAGAAGCCCACAGTTCTCAGTAATCTATACATCCCGGAGGGACCAAAATGTACAAAGATATCAAGCAGCACTTCTGGTGGAACGGAATAAAGAGAAAGATAGCTAGATTTGTTTCTCGTTGTTTAATATGTCAGCAAGTGAAGGCAGAACAATAGAGGCCAGCTGAATTATTATAACCGCTTCCTATCCCGAAATGGAAGTGGGAGCATATCACAATGGACTTTGTGACCGGTTTACCGAGATAACCAAGTGGTAAGGATGCTATTTAGGTAATAGTGGATCGACTTACGACGGTGGCACATTTTCTTCCTTTTAGAGAAGGGTAATCGACAGAAACGTTAGCAAAATTGTATATACAGCAGATAGTCAGGCAGTATGGGGTCCCTGTCAGTATTGTATCAGATAGAGATACCCGTTTTACATCACATTTCTGGAAAAGATTACATCATAGCATGGGTACCAAGTTAAGATTCAGTACGACGTACCACCCACAGATAGACGGGCAATCGGAAAGAACAATTCAGACTTTTAGAAGATATGTTACAAGCTTGCACCCTAGATTTTGGAGGGTCTTGGGAGAGTCACTTGCACTTAGTTAAATTCTCATACAACAACAGTTATCAAGCCAATATCCAGATGGCGCCATTTAAAGCACTATACGGTAAGAAGTGTAGGTTGCCACTTGCATGGGATTGTATTGGAGAGAGAAAGATGTTAGGCCCAGAGATGATTGTTCAGACGGTTGAAGTGGTTAAGGGAATTAGAGAACAACTTCGAGTTGCACAAGATCGACACCGTCATTGGGCAGACCAGCATCGTAGGCCGCTAGAATTTTCTGTTGGAGATCACATGTTTTTGCGGATCTTACCTACTCGTGGGGTCATTAGGTTTGGCGTTCGCGGGAAGCTGAGTCCGCGATATGTAGGCCCATTTGCTATCCTTGATAGGGTAGGCGATGTTGCTTATCGTTTGTCCCTTCCACCTACGTTACGAGAGGTGCATGATGTGTTTCATGTATCTCAGTTGCGTAGGTATGTATCGGACCCAAGCCATATCTTCGATCATTCTGAACTGGTTGTTGGTACCAACCTGTCTTACGAGGAACAGTCGATATCCATTTTGGACCGAAGGGAGAAGATACTCAAGAACCGAATAATTAGCCTTGTCCGCGTTGCTTGGGGTCATCACTCCTTAGGCGAGTCAACGCGGGAACGTGAGGATAATATCCGATCACGGTATCCGTACCTATTTGACTCACAAGGTATATCTCTTTCCGTGTACCTTGATTATCTTGATTCCTCATGCTTATCACCCTATGAGTAGAAATTGCTTCATGTCGTAGATTGATAAACATAGATATATTGCTTGCTATTAATATCGTAAGATGACTGCTTGCTCGCTACAATTGCTTGTACTTTGGTTGGTTTAGCTAAGGTGTTTCTATCCTGCTTGGATTTAAAATTTCGAGGAGAAAATTTTTCTAAGGAGGATAGAGATGTCACTCTCCGTTCCTAGAATATGTATTTTTATACATGTACTGCTTGAATGTATTTATTTAATATTTATCATATATTTGTTCTGTATTTAAATTCCTTAATTTCACGCTAATTATTTTTGTTGTATTTTATTTTCTGCTTTAACTTTGCTTTGGGTTCGACCTGGGTTGGTTTATTTTCGGATTTGGGTGGTTCATCATGAACCCAACCTACTACCATCTCCATTTAAAGCCCCAATCCTTTCTCTCTTTTCATTACTTCTCCTTCTCATTTATTCTTCTTCTTCCTCATAACTCTCTCCACCTACCAAACCCATAGGCAAGTACATCTTGCTTCCACATGAAAACCCATTTTTATGGTTCAAATATCTTTCTCTCGTGATTCTAAGAGAGTTTAGAACTTGACATTTTTGCATTTGAAAGTTTTATTTTTGTAGATCTAGAATTTGCTATTTTCGGATTTTGGGGGGTTTGATCTGTGAAAGTCTCTTATTTTCAAGTTTGATCATTCCTGGTTGTTGAGGTTCTTTATGCTCACGTTTAGACTAATGGTCTCATGAATTTGGAAGTCCTGGTTATCCTTTACACCCACGTTTATACATGTCCACGTATTATCAAGCCCTACGCCCATGTTTTTTTACGTATCTGCGTAATATCAAGCTCTGCGCCCCCGATCATTCGTGCCAGCGTGAATCTATTTTAGGCAAGTCGACTTGGCTTTGTGTATTACTCTTTACGCATATTTATTCGTGCGTAAACCTGACTCTTTACGTGTGCAACCTTTCACGCGTAACGTTATTCTTTACGCGTACAATGTTTCATACGTAACATTATTCTTACGCATACATATTCATGCGTAAACTTTGACTCTTTATGCATACAATATTTTATGCGTAACGTTACTCTTTACGCGTATGAGTTTTATGCGTAACTCTATTTTTACGCGTACTATTCTGGCTTGGCATAAGACGAGTTTTTACGTGCAACTTTATTCCTTATTGAGTGTAAAACCCATAATTTTTGGTTTCAATTAATTGGATAATTTGTTTGCTAAATTATTATTATTACCATTATTAATTGTTAATTTAGGACAGTCGTATTTTAAAAAAAATTAAATTATTATTAATGGAATTTTATTTTTGGCCTGACCCGTCTTGAACCATTTTCGAAACCGAACCCAAACTCAGTTTTCATTTTAAAGTTATTTATAATTATATCCAGATTAGTTTTAATAAATGAAATTTGATTTATATAAGTTAAAACTCCCTCTCCCTCTCTCTCATTTTCCAAACAACCAGCCGACCTTTCCTTTCTCCTTTCATTTTCGACCGACCGCCAGCACCCCTCATCTTCCGAAACTGCCGAGACCTCTCCTTTTCCCTCCTATAACCCCCAGATCCTCACCCCTATAAAACTCACCTTCTTCTCCACTCTCTATGACTCCCCTCATCCAAACCCACTTCCCAAATCCCTAGCCCTAACCCAAATCCGGCCGCCCAAGCTCCCGCCGGCTCCGCCTAAGACCGGCGACCCCTCTACGCGGCGACCCTCCTCCGCCGCCTCCCTTCGGCGTCAGCCTCTTCGCGGCCCCAGGCCGACCGCCCGGCCACCTCGCCCAGACCCAGCGGCCTTCTGCCGCTGCTGTTCCTGTTCGCAGCACCCTACGAGCCTCGATCCGGCCGCCCGTGCCCTGATCCTCTGTCCGCAGAACCTTGTGGGTCCCGATTCTCTCCCCGTGGCCGCGTTCGCGCTATTCCAGTGCTGTCCGTGTGCTTCTGGAGTTTTTCGAGTTCGCATGGATTTTTCTATTTCCCTATTTTGCACCTGAGAGCTCTAGCCGAGCATCCGAGGTATATTTTCTGTGTCCCTGTGTCCCTTCCGTTGAGTCGATGATGACACGGTTTCGATCCCGCTATGCAATTCGATTGTTGATGTTTGGTTCTGATTTCTAAATCAGAATTGGTTCGTTGGGTTTTTTGATTTTAATTCGAAATTTATGCTGTGAATTTGGATTTCATATACTGGTTCCTATTCGGATTTGGTTCTGATATTTTCGACTTTGATTTGGAATAGTCGAGCTTGTTTCCGATTTCGAGTTCGATAGATTATGAGTTCGGATTTAGAAATTTAAGTTCTGTTGATTCATTCTTATATATATATATATATTTTTTTTTGATTCATTCTTATATATATATATATATATATATATATATATATATATATATATATATATATATATATATATATGGCTTTGAGATAAATTTTGGTTGATTTTCCAGTTATGTATTTTTGGTGTTGGAGTTATTCCTGGTTTGGAATATTTTGGTTGTTATCTACCCATTATTGGGTTATCCCGATTACAAAGGATATGCTGTCCGATTTTTCTAAAATATTTTGAAAACCTTTCAGTTTATTTCTTGAGTTCGACTATAGTCCTTTGACAGTTATTGTTTGGCTTTCGAAAAATATTTTGGGTCCTAGCGTAATTCAAACAAAATCAGAATTTTCGGACGTTGAGGCATAAGCTAGAATGCAACATGACACTTTGGACCAAGTCTGAGACTTACTATATTTTTATATTTTAAATTAAATTACTATTTTAGAACGTATTACTGACCAATATATTTTGAGTGCAGGGCCTCGGCCTGCTGAATGGACCGCTTCCCGGCGTTCAGAGCTAACCAGCAATTTAATTACTTTTAATTCAATTAATTTATGTAAAGTGTTGTAAGGGCATAAGCCCAGCCTTTATTTCTTTCTATGTGGTTTTGTAATTGCATAATATAGTTTTGATTTCTTTTGGTTTGTTTTTCTAGTTTCGTTAAGTTATCGATAAACGCGTAGAATAATAAATTGAATATTTATTTTACATAGAGAATTAAATAATTTTCTCACATTTAGTTAATAATAAAATATAAGTTTGTATTATTTAAACAAGTTCACATTTTTTCTCATTTAAAGAAAAACCTAGTTTTAGATATATTACAAAATACAAAGTTTTGCCAAATAATCAAAAAAATGCGAATTTTCTCAATAAATGTTAACTTGACTTTTATTTCATTAAATTAATGATTATAAATCGCATCGATACGCGTGTTATGATAGAATAACATAAAACTTGACTAGGATAAAGTTTAGAGATTGTAACTAGTACACCTAGATATGGTTCAAATATGTTTCTAAGAAGAGATTCTCAACTGTAGGATTTCGAAGATGAGTCTGATTTCTTCTCCGGTACCGATTTCAAATCCAGTCATAAACCAAGGCAAGTATGGTTATGTTTGTTTTTCAATTTAATTAGTAATTATAATATTGCAAGATTAAACCACATTGCTACACAGAACTCTCTTCTAGAGTATTGATTGTGGGATTGGGGGAGTAGTGTAGTGTTCTATGATCAATACCTTCATATTGCATAATTGTGCGAGCTTACTCCTTTTCACACGGGGATAAGCCGTATCATATCACTAGAATACTATTGTACAACCCAAGCCGGTCATAAGCATTACATACTCAAATCACATTGTTCTCAATTATGAAAAATATTGTTCAAGTATTTCAAACTGTTTAAAATTGCAAATTTTTAATTATTAGTTGAATTGTTAGATTTTCATAATTGTACTTTGCTCCTTTTCTGACTGGATTCTCCACCCCCAATAGGTTCCATTGATGAAGCTGAGCTATTGATTAATAGCTATTATGATCCTGAGCTTTACCCAGCTGTGCTGCCAGAGTCCCAATCGGATGATGTTGATCTCGGGGCTGATGAACCAACTCTCTAGATGATGACATTCCTTTTTAGTTTTGATGTTTGAATTTAAGACAGTTTATTTCAGTTTTAAATTATCAGATGTATCAGATGAAACTTTCTGTTGGACAAGATTTTAATATTCGTAAAATTTAGAAGTTGTGACAAATATATATTGTGTTATTGAGATTACCTGCAAGTGGATACAGCTTACTGCCGCCGTCTCACAACGGTACAGACTGGGCATGATTCGATTTGACCCAACAATTTGGGACCGGATCGTGACATATTTTTAGTGGTGGCCAATGCAGGTCTGATCAACAACTTAGGTAAACATATCTAGAAATATTTAGAATACTAGAATATTAATTTGTCACAACATAGGACCGAAATATATTATAAATAAATATTTTTGTTTGTTATAGACTGGTAGGCTACCTTGCTTATGTTTTGCAATCCTAAACCTTCCAGAGTATGGCCACAGATAAGACCAACACTGCTGGCGATGGGTTGTCATCACCCGATCACACCCCACCTCCTCAATCAAGTCCGGATCCTATACCTCAACAGCTGACCATTTGTAACTCCACCTCCCTGTTTGGGAAAATAAATTTTATTTTAATAGTAGTTGATGGTTAATTTACAAATAATAAGTTTTTGGTTTTAAAATGGTGATAATATTTTTTGAGGGAAATTAGGAGCAATTTCAAAATTCAAAAAGTTGTTACAACCAATTTAGTGGTCCCCTCATTTTTCAAAAAAGTTTTTAACTGATTTTTCAGCAATCCTGTAATAAATGAATAGGCAGAGGGCCTATCTGCACTTTTCCCTTGAGCGGAGGGGCCCCGCTGGAAATGTTCTCGGCGGAGGCGTTTTTTTGTAAAAATCTTTTTTTTTCTCTGTATACTTACAGAGGAGAGAGAATGTTTCCATCCTCTCACTTTTTTTTTATTTGGAGAGTTGAACTCTCGATCTCCTCTCGTTCCTCACGAGCCCTAGCCCTAAACTTTCTTTCCCTCAGCGACGATGGCGAGGGGCAGAGCTCGGCGACCACGGCAACGAGCATCGACGGCAAATGTCTTCGGAGGCGTTCAACTACGAGATCTCTCCGAGCTCTCCCCTTTCCCAATTGATCGGGATCTAGCCTTAGCTCATCGGCAGCAACGGAGTCGACATGGCGACCGATATATCATCGAGCACCGGCACTACTTCCGACAGCAGCGCCACCCTCCCACAACGACGACGTCTGAGACCGACTCCTTCTCCATCAGTTCACTCCGTATCGACGTATGGGCGGAGCTCAGGCGAACTTCTTCCTCGGTGGCACGATCGTTTCTCCGACGGTTGTCCTTCCAGCTTGACGACGACTGCACCGATCTCCAGCAACTGACGAACGTTTTTGTGGCGACGAACCACACGCGACGACGGTGACGACGACGTGATTGGTGAGTATCGACCCAATGTTGTTCAGATCTGGATGTTGTTGCGTTCGTTATTGAGTAAATTGATTTTTTGTTGTTGAATCTTTTTCATTGGTTTGATTTGAATCGGGACGGATCGACAAAGCGGGCAGGTTGATTTGGTGGTGATAGCAATTGTTTTGAGATCGAAGCCTAATTGTAAGTATTAGGCTTCTTCTCTTCCTGATTTTCCTGATGATTTTTTGAAAGGAATCTCCAATTCTCTCTAATACACTATTTTCCTCTGTGTCCCAACTGTTTGTCAGTAGAGTTTTGATCACAATTGGGTTCGAGGATTGCATCCGATTTTCTGAGCTCGCGTCCTCATTGTTAGTTGAACTTCCTCCAGGTAAATTGCTCTATTCCTCTTGATATTAAAAATGTGAATTTTGCTTCAATTTTGAATGAGTAGTGTGACCAGGATCAGGTTGGGCTTGGCGTGTGTCCGTGTACGTATTTGTGATTCTTTCGTGTCCAAGCTTGTGGTAGAGTCCAACCTTAATCTGTGATCGATCTCTGTTGGTGTTCGTGTGGTGGCAATGGCAGTGAGTTGATGAGACGGGGTGGAGGAGAGCAGGAATAGCAGCCAAGTCTGTTGGAGTAGGGTGACACGTGTGCATGCTACGATTGTGTCGTGTTCGTGAGTGCGTGGCAGTCTCTGTCGTGTCCAACCCTCAGGCGTGTCCAGTTCGTGTGTAT
The DNA here is from genome assembly GCA_029216955.1 of Iris pallida. Classification (NCBI taxonomy): domain Eukaryota; kingdom Viridiplantae; phylum Streptophyta; class Magnoliopsida; order Asparagales; family Iridaceae; genus Iris; species Iris pallida. The sequence goes on along the minus strand of JANAVB010004000.1, from coordinate 4,381,122 downwards.
AGTATAGCCGTACATCTAACCTGGTGTGTGGGATCATTGGAGTCTGCTGGTTTTAGGACATTTGTTCCTATTGCTTGATTGTTGTAGTTTTGTTTAAAATTCTTACTTGGAATGTATATTATTTCATTAAATTGTATATTTTGGGTTGGGTTGAAGGCAATTATTCTATGCGAATCTTCTGTGTGATTCTTTGGAAAGATTTAATGGGTTCAAATTGTGTGATCTGTTTTATTGACAGCAGCCAATGAAATTTGAAGTCGAGGTTGGTTTTGTGCAAGCACTGGCCCTCCCTTGCTGTATGGTTTCAAAAGCTCAAATTGAGTGAGATATTCAGGTATACTGTGAATGGCTAGTCTGTTGGAGTTTGGGACCAAAGTCAAGCTATAAGTATAGGTGGGGGGAGTAGCAGAGATCATGTTTGAAGTACTGACAGAAGTTTATCTACTTCTCTATATTAGGATTCAGTTATAATTGATCTACAATAAACAGAGTAGGTTATGGGATAAATTGAATCTAGATGTTGGGTATCCTTTGCAGGGCTTCGGCCTGATAAAACTTTGACATGGGTGTTGCTTGGTTTGGCCAGCAATAGTATGGGTTTTCCTTTATTTTTTTGATAAATGTTGATAGTAAATCTTATAGTATGTTGTCAAAATATTTTGCTAGGAATTGATATCCTAGTTATTAAATTTTTCTAAAATTAGTAATTGACTATTATATTCTACTCGAAATATTGTCTCTACTTTAAATACGAGTATATATGTTAAACTCATTAAACTAGTTATATACATATAGATATATAATTAGCTTATAGTAGGTTTGGATTATTAGCTAGTATATAAACTAGTTAGCTATGTTTAGCTAAGTTCTCATCATTTAGATTTTGATCTTTTCCAAATCATATATTACTCAGAAGGACATACAGCTCTATTGCCTACCAGTACCTTTCCAGAGCTAGGTAAGTACTTTTCTACGATTTTGTGCATTTACATTTCTTGTACTTTCCTGTGACACGTCATGACACGATACCCTGTACTCCTGTACTCCTGTTCTTGTACTTACTTGTGTCGGGTGGGGAAATACACTAGCCATGTAACCAATCCCGATTACTATACTCATGTGCCTAGCTTTGGCCCTGCATCGTGCACGCGGGCCCTAAGTCGTACCATTCATGTACTTTTATGTGCTTTCATGTGCTTATCCCCAGCCGGTCACATGAGCTAGTTGTATTTCAAACATGGTGCACTTGTCATGTCTTGTACTTCAGGTTCATAGTTACATTCTTGTACTTTACATTTCTGTATTTTATTTCCTGTACTTACATTCATGTACCTTTATGTTCTTTTCCTTTACTTTATAGTTTATGTTCTTCTGTACTCATTTTCATATCATGTTCTTATTCATTACCTAGAACTGTACTTTGCTCCGCTCCTGACTGGATAAGTTACAGGTATACTTGCAAGATATCATTCTACCATATGGGCCAGAGCCTGGGATCTTAGCTGAGTAGGATGGGTCATGACTTAGCTTGAGGTTTCAAGTTTAGACTGTTAGCTTTACTCTTAGATATTGTTTTAGAATTCATAGTACATTTCATTCTTGATGACTCGTACATTTATATACATAGAATTATAGATTATGGTGATCATTCTGGAATACGTTTTTAGATGCTATGATTATATACATTTATGATTATCTGGTTAGATTTCCCTAGTTTGGTACAGCTTACTTCGTCGTGTCTAACGACGAAGGCTGGGCGTGTCCGACTCGTATCCGATTATTCGGGAGCGGGTCGTAACATGTTTTTAGTGGTGGCCCATGCAGGTCTATCCTACTGGTACCTAGGTCTTAGCGTACTATTGAGGGACTTGATTACTAGGGAAACTTGATCACAACATAGGAAAAATCGGAAAATAAGGGTATATCAGGAATATCAGGTATTTTGATATTCTATAAATACTTGTTGTTTTTAGGTCTAGGTTATTTTAACAGTTTTCTGTTTTTCAGATAGTTCAAAAGCATGCGACACCAGAATTGTCAATTCACCTGCACTTGACGTTTCCAAGCTTCCACTACCTTCTATCACCCTACTATCCCCATGGGTAGTACGTAGTTGACGGAGATGTTTGAAGAGTCCCTTGACAACTAGAGGGAGCATGCCAGACACCGGGCACATATCTTGCACCGAGGAGCAGGTCGAGAACCCGGAGCCGCCACTGAAGATCATCCATGTCTTTGAGGATCCGGCTCCTCTGAAGATTGAAGTCATCAACCGGGAGATCCAGCTCGTAGCACATATAACAAGACGGAAAACTGAAGCTCGGGAGGAACATAAAGACTTATGATAAAGATACCAACTACTGTGGATCCGTAAAGCGTCGCCACACTCAGACCACGCTTCTTCAGCCCAGCAGGAGATTTAGATTCAGCCGGCTATCATTTGTATTTTCTGCCGCAGCTCAGGACACCACTACGAAGAGTGCCGCAAAAGACGGAGGCTATGTTTATTCTACTGATCGTCTGCCCACCAAATCAAGGACTGTTGGAGACCGCTGGTCACACTGCCCAAGGACAAGCACGAGGAGCACCAGTATCACAGAAGAAGGACCCGCCTCTCCAGATTCAGCAATCACATGGAACATTACCGCAGGGACCAGTCTACGTCAGGAAAGTTGAGGAAGGTTAGAGAGATTTCCGTCCCGGAGAAATACTGAAGATAGACTGAAGACAGAAGATTTCTTTTGCATGGTTGGAAAAACCATGTATCTTGATTAGCAATCCAGTCTCTCCTTAGAATCCTCTTAGCACCTGGATTATTTTTTGAAACTTCTTGTTTGAAACCTTGGTTGATGTCGAAACTTACTTCGAGATATTATTTTCGATTTTGGTAAACTTGTTTCAGATCCACAATTTGATAATTATTTGAAATCCATTAATCGATACTGTTTGCATATTTATCATTCCTGGCCTTGTTTCCTAATGATGGCTCCTATTTGCAAATTTTGTTTCTTTATCAAACTTCGTGTTAATTGATATTTAATCGTTTCTCGAGATTTTATTTTGAAATCCTGTTCCTCATTCGAAACTTGTTTAAAGCTTCGTCCTATGCAGACATTGTTGCAAATACCTTTGAGGGTTTTGAAGATTTCGTTTCCTATTCGAGACTTATTTCTTCATGCATGACTTTGATTTTCTAGTCAAGAGTTGTTGGTATACTATTTTGTTTCGATCTTGTCTTCTATCCAAGATTTTGCTTGTTTCATGGATACTTGTTTCTACTCGTTATTGATATTCTGCTCATTAATCAAACTTGTACTAATCATGATTTATTCCTACTTGAAATATCATTCTGAAACCGTGTTTGAACCTTCGCTTCTATTGATGCTTGTTTGAGATTCTATTTCTTATTTTGACTTTATTTCAGACTCGCTCTCTATTTACGATTTTGTTACTATTGAGGTTCGCTTGTTTCATGTTTATAATCCAATACCTTGTCTCCTATTAGAACCTGTTTTCTAGTCACTATTCTAAACCTTGTTTCCTCGTCAAGATTTTCTAGTCGAGATTTTATTTCCTAATCACGACCTTGTTGATATTGGTTCTCTAATTGAGACCTTGTATCCTATGGGAGGTTATTTTCCCTTCGAAATTATGTCTGAGATTTTATTGTTATTCGAGATTTTATTGAAACTTGTTTCCAGTACGGGATTTTATTTCTTATTTTGAAACTTGTCTCCTATCTAATACCTTGCCTCAGTTCATCCTTCGAGACTCTGTTATCCCTTTGGGATAATGTCCCATATATGGAATCTTGTTACCATTCCAGATATCAGTTGATATTCTGTCATAATTTGAAACTTTGTCCTGTCTGAAATTTTAAATCTCCCTGGTTGCCCTTTTGTACTCACCGATGGGATCCCTTGTCGTCTCTTAATACCTAATAAATCCTTGTATTCTAACAGCCAGGTAACTTTACCATTTCTGTGACTTGGACTATTGAAACTCATTTTGAATTCCTTGAAACTCTTTTAAAATTCCTAGGAATAAAGTCTAGAGGCTATTCGATGACCTACTATGGCATGACAGTTGCGCGCTGCAGCCATTAGCTGGATTATGGAGACTGAGGGTTCACTGCAGCCAGTAGCGCACTGGCGAGGCAGGAACTTTAAGTTGAAGTGATTTCAGACAATCATAGGTTTCCGAGTACTGTCGAGACTTGTCATATTCTTCATACCTTGATCTCTTGGGTTGCTTCGTCAATGATTGTTGGAAAATGGATAATGTTGACAGATTATTCGGTGACATATTGTTATTTGAGTCACGGAGCCGAAAGTCCACTACAGTCAGATATATACTGGCGGGGTAGGGATTCTAGGCAAAGTGATTTCAAATAGCTATATGTTCCCGGACACCATGAAAACTATATCCCGTTTTATATGATTATTGGTTTTCGAGAATCACAGATTCTTGCATGTTCATCCTGATTTGATATTGTATCTCCTGAGTATTGCGTACGTCTCCTCAATCACTACCAAAATTTATCGATTTAGCGACGGCCCTATCAGTCGTCAATCCGACGGTAATTACAATTAGCGACCGATAAGCGACGGATTTTGGCCAAAAAAATCCGTCGGCAATCAGCTCGTCGCTAATAACGGTCCGTCGCTACGTAGTCGTGAAGCGACGGAATAGCGACGGCTTTTTGACTTCACAATACGAAGCATTAGCGATGCATTTTCGATGGACTGTCGTCCATTTCAACTATTAAGTACTGAACTGTGCAGACAATAGCGACGTAAAATTCCGTCGAAAACCCGTCGTAATAGCGTATCACAGCATATCGTTCCGTCACTAAGCCGTCGACGCCTTTGATAACAAAGGACGGATTAGCGACGGTTTTCTGACGGAAAATCCGTCGATCAGCTTCTGGAAATTCATGTCATTTCCAGCAACATGGCGACAGATAAGTCGTCGCTATTCCGTCGATATATATCGACGAAATATGGACGGATTAACCGTCGATCTTGTTCTGGAAATTCTTGGTATTTCCAGAACAAGGGCGACGGATAGGTCGTCGCTATTCCGTCGAACAACGTACCATACCGACGGATAATCCGTCGACCATCCGTCGCTACCTGGAAACATTTTCAAATCTCCAGTTAGCGACGGAATAGCCGTCGAAAAGTAGTCGGAAACTGGTAGTAACCGTCGCAAAACGGTCACAAGTCCGTCGCTAACTGAGAATATTTTGAAAAAAAAATTACAGCGCTTTCACTTTTCTCAAAAATTTGCATAAACCAAACCAATATATAATGCACACCAATTATCCAACAATCACATAGACCAAATATATTATGCACACCAATTATCCAAGAATCGCATAGACCAAATATGCACATACGAATTTAATGCACACCAATTATCCAGGAATCATATAGACCAAACCAAATTAATATAAAATAGACATTAATTATCCGGAAGAGTAGCCTAATATCCATCGTTATAATCCGATCATAGCACAAATATTCCAAATTTTTCACAAATATTCCAAAACACATAGGAAAGAGTTGGCCAGTTACATTAACCTAATATTCATCGTTATAATCCGATCATAGCACAAATATTCCAAAATTTTCACAAATATTCCAAAACACATAGGTTGTAAAGGTGTCCAGTTACAGTAACCTAATATCCATCGTTATAATCCGATCATAGCACAAATGTTCCAAAATTTTCATAAATATTCCAAAACACATAGGAAAATCGACTTTGGCCTCAACAAAGACCACAAGTCAGACGATGAATCCTCACAGCCAGGGATGATAGTTGCGTTGAGGCATGTACCATTCTATCAGCCACTTTGCATACGAAGGCTCAATCTGGTTGAGGTCTTCTGTAGGGACAGGAGGGTCGGTCCCGATGCTACTACTCTCTGACGGTGGCTCCTCCTTAGCTTCAAGCTTGGGAGCAATCTCTTCCCTGATGGTCATCGGTTCTTCCTTGACCTCGACCTTTGGTAACACCTTCCCCTTAACAGTCACCGGCTCTTGTTTGACGACGGAGACTTCCTCCGTGTCGACCTCCAAGGGTTTCTTGCCTCGACCACTTCCTCGACTAGCAGCACCACCTCGACGAGTCCTAGGAGCCATCTTTCTGACAACAGAAATTTTCATATAGGGTAAAGAAATTTACTCAAGTTATAAAAGTTGTGACGTTGGTTTTTTGCGTTCATCATCATTAGAGGGAGCAGCACTGAAAAAGTTGTGACGTTGGTAGCATGAGAGAGTAAAAATCTGTATCACAAGACTAACAGAATTACTATGTAATCATGTACTCACCAATAACCGGATGTAACTGGAGTCGTTGGGCCTATCGTACAGTAATTTGTGGATCCGCTGGTATAGGCCAGATGTACTTAGTATCTAGTGTATCAGATTAGTATCAGTCTATCGGTTTGGTATAGGACGTATTATATTGGTATTGGCCTTAACAAATTGGTCTCGTCCTATATCCGATATGTACATGTATCGGCCGAATAGCTAGGATTCATATTGGCCTTATCTGGTATCGGTCATATCCGATAGGTATCGGCCGTGTTGGATTAGTATAGACTATTTCGGATTAGTATCGTGGAAGGTTTAGTAACAACTGTACTTGGATTTCTCTCTTCTCGAGCTAGAATACTATTGCAAGAGAATCACCAGATTGTGATTGGCCAGTTACAGTAACATACATACTTCCTTTTCCATCAGGAAAAGCGAGATTGAAAAGAAAGTATGTATGTTCTGTAACTGGCCATCTACGCTCTCGTGACTTTCTTGTAATGGTAATCTAGCTCTAGAAGAGAGAAATCCAAGTACAGTTGTTACAAAACCTTCCACGATACTAATCCAAAATGGTATATAATAATCCAACACGGCCGATACCTATCGGATATGATCGATACCAAATCGATAAGGCCAATATGAATCCTAGCTATATGGCCGATACATATCGGATAGGACAATACCAATTCGCTAAGACCAATACCAACCGATACGGCCCATACCAAAATGATAGATCGATAATAATCTGATACGGTCAATACTTATAAGTACCTACGGTCCAGGAGGTTGATCCGCTATAGTACATCCATGTACGATCAACGAAGTAACGATCTATTTCAATTTGGATGTGAAAATCTTTATCGTAAGACAAACTAAACATAATCAGTTCTATTTCACATGCTTAATTGCCAAGTATGGGATCGAATGGCTCAGAACACAACCCAAAATTTATTCTAGCATATATTAGTGTGAATCATCTACGTTCTGTACATATAGTGTAGTATATGTTCTTATCGTATCTAGTATCTGAAGGATGTAACAGAATCAAGATGAACTCACATAATGTTTACAGTCTTGGTCTCAACTGTCTTCGATTCTATGATCCCATGTCTTAGGTTAAATAAATCACTAACCTCATCACGGTGAGTCTTGGTGTAGCACTCAAATGTGGGGCACCTGTAAATTCGCCGAGGTTTTAAATCATCGACATTGAGTTTTAAACCCTCACGTAGCCTTTCTGCTTCACTTCTAGGGTCGAGCAGCATCTACTTGCAAGTTTCGGTCTCCAGATACTTAGTGTCAAGATTCTGGACTCTTTCGTAGAGCATGTCAACGCATTCTAGCGTCAATTTCCTAGGAAATTGACGCTAGAATGCGTTGACATGCTCTACGAAAGAGTCCAGAATCTTGACACTAAGTATCTGGAGACCGAAACTTGCAAGTAGATGCTGCTCGACCCTAGAAGTGAAGCAGAAAGGCTACGTGAGGGTTTAAAACTCAATGTCGATGATTTAAAACCTCGGCGAATTTACAGGTGCCCCATATTTGAGTGCTACACCAAGACTCACCGTGATGAGGTTAGTGATTTATTTAACCTAATGTATTAATCTTGTAATTTAAAGTTGGAAGAACATGCAAGTAGCCTTATAGTTTCTGTCTCGCCAGTCGAATGGCTTAATTGTCAAGTATCGGAACGAATAGCTCAGAACACAACCCGAGATTCATTCTAGCATACATTAGTGAGTTCATCTAGATTCTGTTAAGTCGATTGGCTTAATTGCCAAGTAGAGGGAGGAGCAGATTTGTTTAGAGCCATGGTGGAGGAGAGGAGAAGGAAGATGCTTGATCAGAACGGATGGCTCAGAACACAAGCCAAGATTCATTCTAGCATACATTAGTGTGAATCATCTATGTTCTGTATATATGGTATAGTATATGTTCTTATCGTATCTAGTATCTGAAGAACGTAGCAGAATCAAGATGAACTCACTAATGTAATACTACGACATCATCTACTACGATATAAGATATAGTGATAGGTTGTCGTATCATCATTGCCGAGGGATGAGGGTCGGAGGACAGTCAACTTTATCTAAGGCTACTTGCATAGTTTCTGCCTCGCCAGTCGAATGGCTGCAGGGACTATGTCCTGATCACCATGTCATACCATAGACTAATGCAAATGGAGCTAGAAATATCCATCGCTAACCGGTCACTAGTCCGTCGGTAACTGAGAATTTTTTTTTAAAAAAATTACAGCACTTTCCCTGTTCACAAAAATATGCATAAACCAAACCAATATATAATGCACACCAATTATCCAACAATTACATAGACCAAATATGCACATACGAATTTAATGCACACCAATTATCCAAGAATCATATAGACCAAACCAAATTAATATAAAATAGACATCAATTATCCTGAAGAGTAACCTAATATCCGTCGTTATAATTCGATTTATCTTTTCCCTCCTTTATCTACGGATACATAGTTTCTGTCTCGCCAGTCGAATGGCTGCAGGGACTATGTCCTGATCACCTTGTCATACCGTAGATTAATGCAAATGGAGCTGGAGCCAAAATACAGAAACCAAAATACAGAATCAAATCCCTGGGACGGATGGCTCAGAACACAACCCAACCGGAGAGGATACTCTGAGAGATCCATCTGAGTATGACGTATACTCTGAGAGATCACCTTTACAAGAATGATATCAGTAGTGGGATTGAGTGCTGGAGAGGATATTATCAGAGTATACGTCCTACTCAGATGGGTCTCTCACCGTTACTATTTTTTCTGACAGCATGGTAGATGTGCTCCGTCAACAGATTCTTGCTCTGAGCCAAAACTTTGTCCTGGAGCTCAAGTGGATATTCTTCGTGTAGAGCTCGAGTGAGAGGTTCCTGATAGCATGTTGTCTCTTTTGTTAAAGTATCCGTGCTCGAGTGAGACGCCCCCGCCCCAAGCCCGCCGCCCAGCCCCCGACGCCCTAACCCCAAGCCCGCCTCCCAGACCCCGACGCCCCCGCCCCAAGCCCACCTCCCAGACCCCGCCCCAAGCCAGCCGCTCAGCCCCCGACGCCGCCGTCCCAAGCCCACCGCCCAGCCCACGACCCAAGCCAGCCGCCCAGCTACCGACGCCCCAGCCCCAAGCCCGTCTCCCAGACCCCGACGCCCCCGTCCGAAGCCCACCGCCCAGCCACCGACCTAAGCCAGCCGCCCAGCCCCCGACGCCCCTACCCTAAGCCAGCCGCCCAGCCCCCGACGCCGTCGCCCCAAGCCCACCGCCCAGCCCCCGACCCAAGCCAGCCGCCCAGCCCCCGACGTCACAACCCCAAGCCCGCCTCCCAGACCCCGAGAGAGAGAGATCGAGAGAGAGAGAGAGAGGGGGTTACCATCGGGCGAGAGAGAGGAGAGGATGCCGACGCCGACGACGACACCGACGCCGATCACCGAAGCCGACACCGGCGATAGAGAGAGAGAGAGAGAGAGAGAGAGTAAATTTAGGGAGAATGTAAAAAGTTCCCCCTGCCGTTTCATTTAAAGTCTGGTACGTATATATAGCGACTGAATAGTGATGGAAGAAAACCCGTCGCCACGTAGTCGCCATGTTTGATATGTGCCGACTGAATATCCGTCGCTACGTAGTCAAAGAAATGTACCGCCAAATTCCTACACAATTCTCGCCAAATAATCGACTACGTAGCAACGACTAGACATCCGTCGCTATAATACCGACAGCCTAGCGACGAATATGCAACCTTTCCTTCCCCAAAAATTAAAATAAAAAATGGCAAAGGCGTGTAGTCGGTACTCAGTCGCTGAGCGGCCACGAAGTCGTCGCTAACACCGACGGAAAATTTCCATCGCTAAATATCCGTCGCTATTTGAGTGTATTTTGGTAGTGAATCAACCCTTGCTAAATTTTCCTTCTAGCATTTTATCGTTAGATCATTTAATTCCTCAAAATTGTATATTACCAGATTGTGATTCCGTACTTTGTTTGTGCCTTGTCTAAACTTTGATCTTAAGTCATGTCTATCTGACCATGATTTTCTATCTTGTTCTAGTCTACCTGTGTTAAACTATCAATTTTTGATCATACTTAATAATTGTGTCTTCATGATTTTGCTCCTCTAAGATGTAATTTAACTTTATTCCATTCGTACCTATTTAATCCTTGATCATTGTTAGATCGTATTATTTTTCTTGTGTGTAATTATTGTATTTGATCTCAAAGGCTCAGGATGTCTCAGAGTTGCACATGATCGGCAGAAATACTGGGTGGACAGCAGCAGACGGCCACTGGAGTTCGCAGTTGGAGATAGAGTATTTCTAAAGATCTCGCTGACTAGGGGCGTTATTAGTTTCGACAGAGGCGGGAAGCTCAGTCCGACATTCATCGGGCCTTTCAACGTGACGGCACAAATTGGTGAGGTGGCATATCGACTAGCGCTTCCAGCCAGCTTGGAGGAAGTGCACGACATTTTCCACGTGTTCCAGCTTCGACGCTACATTCCAGACCCGAGCCATCTGGTGGACTTTTCGGAGCTAGAGGTGGGTCCGAGATTGACCTACGAGGAGCAGCCAGTAGAGATCCTTGATCGGAGAGAGAAGCGCTTGTGGAACCAGACTATTCCACTTGTCTGCGTCATGTGGAGACACCACTCTCCAGGAGAGTCCACATGGGAGCACGAGGACGAGATGCGGGAGCGCTATCCCAGTTTGTTTGTATGAGTGTACTTTGATATGGAGAATTTTAAATACAATAAATAAATTGTATTGAACCTTCTTGAGATTTGCTTTGAAATTGTTTTGTTGTCTCTCGAATTTCGAGGACAAAATTATTTTAAGGGGGGAAGATTTGTAACTCCACCTCCCTGTTTAGAAAAATAAATTTGATTTTAATAGTAGTTGATGGTTAATTTACAAATAATAAGTTTTTGTTTTTAAAATGGTGATTGATATTTTTGGAGGGAAATTAGGAGCAATTTCAAAATTTAAAAAGTTGTTACAACCAATTTAGTGGTCCCCTCATTTTTTAAAAAAGTTTTTAACTGATTTTTCAGCAATCCTGTAATAAATGAAAAGGCAGAGGGCCTATCTGCACATTTCCCTTGAGCGGAGGGGCCCTGCTGGAAATGTTCTCGGCGGAGGGAGTTTTTTATAAAAATCTTTTTTTCTCTGTATACTTACAAAGGAGAGAGAATGTTTCCATTCCACTTATTTTTTCTTCATTTGGAGAGTTGAACTCTCGATCTCCTCTCGTTCCTCACGAACCCTAGCCCTAAATTTTCTTTCCCTCGACGACGATGACGACGGGGCGGAGCTCGGCGACCACGGCAACGAGTATCAGCGGCGAATGTCTTCGGTGGCGTTCAACTACGAGATCTCTCCGAGCTCTCATCTTCCCCAATTGATCGGGAACTAGCCCTAGCTCATCGGCGGCGACAGAGATGGCCATGGCGACCGACATATCACCGAGCACCGGCACTACTTCCGACAGCAGCACCACCCTCCCACGGCGACGACGTCTGAGATCGACTCCTTCTCCATCAGTTTACTCCGCATCGACGCATGGGCGGAGCTCAGGCGAACTTCTTCCTCGGTGGCACGATCGTTTCTCCGACGATTGTCCTTCCAGCTTGACGACGACTGCATCGATTTCCAGCAACTGACGAACGTTTCCGTGGCGACGAACCATACGCGACGACGGTAACGACGACGTGATTGGTGAGTATCGACCCAATGTTGTTCAGATTTGGATGTTGTTGCGTTCGTTGTTGAGTAAATTGATTTTTTATTGTTGAATCTTTTTCATTGGTTTGATTTGAATCGGGACGGATCGACAGAGCGGGCTGGTTGATTTGGTGGTGATAGCAATTATTTTGAGATCGAAGCATAATTGTAAGTATTAGGCCTTCTTCTGTTCCTGATTTTTTTGATGATTTTTTTGAAAGGAATCTCCAATTCTCTCTAATACACTATTTTCCTTTGTGCCCCAACTGTTTGTCAATAGAGTTTTGTTCACAATTGGGTTCGGGGATTTCATCCGATTTTCTGAGCTCGCGTCCTCATTGCTAGTTGAACTTCCCCCAGGTAAATTGCTCTATTCCTCTTGATATTAATAATATGAATTTTGCTTCAATTTTGAATGAGTGGTGTGACCAGGATCGGGTTGGGCTTGGCGTGTGTCCGTGTATGTATTTGTGATTCTTTCGTGTCCAAGCTTGTGGTAGAGTCCAACCTTAATCTGTGATCGATCTCTGTTGGTGTTCGTGTGGTGGCAATGGCAGTGAGTTGATGAGACGGGGTGGAGGAGAGCAGGAATAGCAGCCAAGTCTGTTGGAGTAGGGTGACTCGTGTGCATGTTGCGATTGTGTCGTGTTCGTGCGAGCGTGGCAGTCTCTGTCGTGTCCAACCCTCAGGCGTGTCCAGTTCATGTGTATAGCCTAGCCGTGCATCTAACCTGGTGTGTGGGATCATTGGAGTCTGCTGGGTTCAGGACATTTGTTCCCATTGCTTGATTGTTGTAGTTTTGTTTAAAATTCTTACTTGGAATGTATATTATTTCATTCAACTGTATATTTTGGGTTGGGTTGGAGGCAATTATTCTATGTGAATCTTCTGTGTGATTCTTTGGAAAGATTTAATGGGTTCAAATTGTGTGATCTGTTTTATTGACAGCAGCCAATAAAATTTGAAATCGAGGTTGGTTTTGTGTAAGCACTGGCCCTCCCTTGCTTTATGGTTTCAAAAGCTCAAATTGAGTGAGATATTCAGGGATATTGTAAATGGCTAGTCTGTTGGAGTTTGGGACCAAAGCCAAGCTATAAGTATAGGTAGGGGGAGTAGCAGAGATCATGTTTGAAGTACTGACAGAAGTTTATCTACTTCTCTATATTAGGATTCAGTTATAATTGATCTACAATAAACAGAGTAGGTTATGGGATAAATTGAATCTAGATGTTGGGTTTCCTTTGCAGGGCTTCGGCCTGATAAAACTTTGGTATGGGTGTTGCTTGGTTTGGCCAGCAATAGTATGGGTTTTCCTTATTTTCTTGATAAATGTTGATAGTAAATCTTATAGTATGTTGTCAAAATATTTTGCTAGGAATTGATATCCTAGTTATTAAATTTTTCTAAAACTAGTACTTGACTATTATATTCTACTCTAAATATTCTCTCTACTTTAAATACGAGTATATATGTTAAACTCATTAAACTAGTTATATACATATAGATATGTAATTAGCTTATAGTAGATTTGGATTATTAGCTAGTATATAAACTAGTTAGCTATGTTTAGCTAAGTTGTCATCATTTAGATTTTGATCTTTTCCAAATCATATATTACTTAGGAGGACATACAGCTCTATTGCCTACCAGTACCTTCCCGGAGCAAGGCAAGTACTTTTATACGGTTTTGTGCATTTACATTTCTTGTACTTTCCTGTGACACGTTATGATACGATACCCTGTACTCCTGTACTCATGTACTCCTGTTCTTGTACTTACTTGTGTTGGATGGGGAAATACACTAGCCATGTGACCAATCCCGATTACTATACTCATTTGCCTAGCTTAGGCCCCGCGTTGTGCACGCGGGCCCTAAGTCGTACCATTCAGGTACTTTCATGTGCTTTCATGTGCTTACCCCCAGCCGGTCACATGAGCTAGTTGTATTTCAAACATGGTGCACTTGTCATGTCTTGTACTTTAGGTTCATAGTTACATTCCTGTACTTTACATTCCTATACTTTATTTTCTGTACTTACATTAATGTACCTTCATGTTCTTTTCCTGTACTTTATAGTTCATGTTCTCCTGTACTCATTTTTATATCATGTTCTTGTTCATTACCTAGAACTGTACTTTGCTCCGCTCCTGACTGGATAAGTTGCAGGTATACTTGCAGGATATTATTCTACCATATGGGCCAGAGCCCAGGATCTTAGCTGAGCAGGATGGGTCATGACTTAGCTTGAGGTTTCAGGTTTAGACTGTTAGCTTTACTCTTAGATATTGTTTTAGAATTCATAGTACATTTTATTCTTGATGACTCGTACATTTATATACGTAGAATTATGGATTATGGTGATCATTCTGGGATACGTTTTTAGATGCTGTGATTATATACATTTATGATTATCTGGTTAGATTTCCCTAGTTTGGTACAGCTTACTTCGTCGTATCTAACGACAAAGGCTGGGTGTGTCCGACTCGTGTCCGATTATTTGGGAGCGGGTTGTGACACCGATCGTTCCTATAATGTACCAGCACCCCGTGAATTTTATACTACTACTCAAGTGTCAGATCCTACATCTTCTCGGACTGAACAGCAAGCCCCTGCGGTAGTGCCCGATCCAGCTGCCCCACCAGTACCCGTGGACCCCACCGACCTTGTAGGCCTGCTACGAGGAGTGCTCGAGGCACAGAGAACTCAAACTGAAGCTCATCGCGAACAGACTGCGATTATGAGAGAAGGCATGGAGAATGCCCACAATGTGGCTATAGCTGCACTTCAGAGAGGAGAAGCAGCCCAATCTGAACCAAGGCCTGCTAAAGTCGACGATATTGAGAAATTTAAGAAGCTGGACCCTCGACCTTTCAAAGGAACCGAGGAAATTATTTATGCTGACGAATGGCTCGACAGCATGGAGCATCTCCTCAGCGTTGCTAGACTTCCAGATGACCTTCAAGTTGAAGCTGTGGGACTCCAACTGCTAGATGTAGCAAGCACCTGGTATTGGAATGAACCCTGACTCCAGGACAGACAGCTTGACTGGAACACCTTCAAGAGGTTGTTCCGCAGGAAGTTCTTCCCAACATCATAGTTGCGAGAGATGGAAAGACAATTTCAGAATTTGAAGCAGGGGAACATGATGGTTGTTGAATATACGGCAGATTTTGGTCAACTTAGTCACTTTGCAAAGAACTTGGTTGTTGACCCCGCCGATTGTGCTGAAAGATTCAGGTATGGACTGAAGGAAGAGATTCGCACTCATATGATTGCAGGCGGCGCCAAGACGTACGAGAGGATCCTAATACGAGCTCAGGATATAGAGAAGAGTCAGCCTGCTCGTTCAAAGAGGGAGTATTCTGGAACTAGCAACTTCCAGAGTAACCAGAAGAGGCCCAACCACAACAATAACAACAAGCCTTCTCACCACCACCACCACCACCATCAGGCGAGGACCAATGACAGAGCGCCTCAGAAGCAGATTCATGTCTACAATTTCTGCAAGAGGCCAGGGCATCAGGCGAACATCTGCAGGAAAAGGCTAGGACACTGCCTAGTTTGTGGGTCTGCCACCCACCAAGTGAGGGACTACCCCACGGCCTTCAACCAGATTGGAACAACACCGCAGAAGGCTCCCCTACCCACTCAGCAACAATAGTTTGGGCAACACCAACTGAAGACTTGGAGAGCTTTTTCCCTAACAGCAGACGAGCAAGAGCCAGAGCAGGAACCCACCGCTGATGTCATCACAGGAACCCACCGCTGATGTCATTTTTGAGTTCTTGATGTGGACACGCCGTGTCCGGCCATGGGTGACACGAAATGGATGTGTGGGGTTGTGCACAGGGGTTGCTTTCAATTACCAACCATTGATAGCTTATTTTAGTTTGATTTTAATCATCAATTCCAAATGTTTTTCCAAAATCTGATACCTATTTTCTTTACTGATTTTTCCCAGTTTTTGGATATGACTTTTGACAGTCTTTTTGATCAATCTAAATGTTGTTAATTACATGTTTAAGTTCATAGTATGGTTCTCCTATTAGTCATCTATTAGTGTGTAAGTTTTGGGTTGAAATTGATGTGTGTTGGCTTCGAAATAGAAGGAAATGGTTGGGACTGTTGTGAAGTCTGATATTTGCAAAACCTGTGTATCACTGTCATTTTGATTCCTTCTTTTCTCACTGAGATATGTTAAATCTGGGTTTGGTTTATGAGGAACTGAAGTGGGGTATTACTAACATGAACACTGTTTGGCTGAACATGGGATTACCCTGTCATTAGTTGCATTGTTGATATTTTATCAAACCTGAAATTGCTTTAAGTCAAACTGAGTTCTTGACATTGAAATTTGAGAACAAGTTCAACCTGGAAATTATTTTACACTGTCCTTCCTTACACTGATTGTTTGTTCCTGTGACACTGGAACACAACACACATTTTTCCCCTCCCTTTCACTGTTTTATTTCCTGCTCACTGTCTTCCTGTGAACACTCACACACACTGTCCTCTTCTTCACTGATTTCAATTCCTGCATATATATATGTGATCACTGTTTTGTATTACACACACTTCTCTTGAAACATACTGCCTCTTTCTTCCACTGTTGTATTTTTCTGCACACTAGTTGATTGTTGTACTGTTTTCATGTGCCACATTACACACACACACACCACAGCAGTTTTCACACTGTTTTCTTCCACTGTTTTACCTTTCATGCACATATGAAATTCCTGTACACACACACACAACCACCTGCCACTAATTTCCCTTCATGTCACTTATAGCCCTATCACACACATACAGTTATTCATGTTTTCCTATATGGCTACCTAATGCACAGTCTATATTATGACTCTATCTATATATAATGCAATGTGTTTATATTGTAGGTTAATATATACATTGTGATATATATGTTCCTATGTATGTGAGTGTGGTTTACATATAGATATATATAGAGTATGGGGGGAAATGCCATGATAGTATACATATGGGGTTGTATGGGTTATGCAAGTTCATGTTTGTGCCATATGTGTATACTTGGATATTACTAGATATAGGCAATGTATTCACTTGTGTTGAGAATAGGCCTAGGCAGTTTGGTATAGCTTGATAAGCCTAGATAGGGCTTGTTCTATATTATTAGACTTAGTATAGCCTAGTTTAGACAAGGTTGACCTAGTTTGACTTCTAGGGTTGACCAAAGTTGACCAAGAGTTGACTTTGGCCTAGATTGACTTAGAATCATGTAGAATGCATAGTAGGACTCCATTTTACTATTCTGGACTTGTTGTGACTTGTGCTGTTCTGATTAGGAGCCAGACACCACTCCTTGGACAGTACGTTTCATATTGGACACTCAGATACAGGCGAGTACATTCTCTGATCATTTCATATCCTGCTTAGAATTAATTCCTGCAGTAGATTACTTTACTTGTACTGTCATGATGGTCACACGGATTGGTACTATATGGATCCTTTCTTGAGATGTTATCCTTATGGAGCATCGGGTACTACGTGTTCTGTGCGTTTCACTTACATGGCGTATCACTATGCTTCTTGGTTCTTTGATCACTTATGACATATACTCTTATGATCGTAGAATCTTCCTAGAATCTTACACTGTTGGGTAACCCCCAGAATCACCCATTTATGGGCATCCATGTATCACCCTGCGGGGCCATTGCATGGAATCATAACATAACCTGGCTGGATCCTTGTGTATTGATTGGGGGTATGGGCACTACAAGAAATAGGGCCTACGATAGCAGCTTTTCTATAGCATTCAGGTGTCCCCGCTATAGAATATTATCAACAATAGCGTTCTTTCAGCATTGTTATAAAATTTTTGAATGTATAGCGTTTCCTGAATGCTGTAGCATATGTAACATTCATATTTGTATTTCAATGCAGTTCTCATGTTCGAATGCTTGGAGAAGCAGCATAGAAAATTTTTTTTGGTTTGTTTATATAGCAGTTATAGCATTCTTCTCCATTTAAAAAAAAAAATTAACAACAGAACCAAAGGTTGTA
This sequence comes from Iris pallida, assembly GCA_029216955.1. Taxonomy (NCBI): domain Eukaryota; kingdom Viridiplantae; phylum Streptophyta; class Magnoliopsida; order Asparagales; family Iridaceae; genus Iris; species Iris pallida. The sequence goes on along the minus strand of JANAVB010004000.1, from coordinate 4,363,012 downwards.
GGTTCCTTTTTTATACTTTGCTTAGTTTAAATAGCATTAATAGCATTCTTCCCTAATTTTTAAAAATATTATGTAATCTAACAACACAGCCTTTGTTTTTCAGAAAAGAAAAAAAAACCAAATTATATAACCTAGCAACACACAGCCAAAGGATTCGAACCTTTAACCTTCCATATAAGCACTCAATGACCCAACCGATTACTCTACAGCCCACTTGATTTAGTTTATGGTAGATTGGTTATTAATCCTAGTGTTAGCTTCCACCACTATTACACACGAAAAGTTTTCCCACAAAAACTACCCATGCATCCCAGACTTCCCATTTAAGCACCACGAAAAATTATCCTTCTGCGCGCGAAGGAAGCTCTAGGGACATTAGGGTTTGCTGATCAAACCCTAATCCCTCTCTCGCGAAGGAAGCTCTAGGGACATTAGGGTTTGCTGATCAAACCCTAATCCCTCTCTCGCGAAGGAAGCTCTAGGTATCTCTCTCCCCCACGAAAATTTTTTCTTAATCTTTTTTTGCCGAGTTTTCTTCTGCACGCGGGGGAGAATTTTTGGGTTTGATCAGCAAAGTTTTCCTCCCACAAAAACCCACGAAAAGTTTGATCAGCAAAGTTTCCTTCTGCGCGCGAGGGACATTAGGGTTTGCTGTAGGGTTAATAGGTTTTGCTGATCAAACCCTAATCCATCTCTCCCTCCTTAATTGTTTTTCGGTTTGCTGATCAAACCCTGAAATTCTCCCTTTGGGTTTGCTGATCAAACCCAAAAATTCTTCGATCTTCTTCGCTTTCGAGAGGGCGTATTGGCACGATTCTGACATTCTTACGGACAGAGGCATCTGCCCTAATTTTTCAAAAAGTTTGGAGAAGTTATATTTTTAATTTTTCAGTATTTAACTTGTTTTTCTTTTCTTTTTTAGGTTTATTGTGCATCTACCAGTCATGTCTTTCCAACCAAGGTATGGCAGAACAAACCCTAACATTTATTTTAAGTCTGAATATATGCTGTTTTGCAAAGTCTGAGTTATTTTTCTGGTGTTGTCAAGTTGGATATAAGCACGTGGTGGGTGTCATCATGATGAATAAAGATTGGGTTCATCATAACAAGTATTGAAATCCATCGCTATACTAATGTGTTCACCTAAATTAAATCCATTTGTATCACTTATTTATTTAATTATTTCTTTGCATTTGTTTTTAGGAATACAACTTTGTATAAGCAATCTGTCCGTCAGTTTGTGGAATTTGCCAAGTCAAATGCAAAGAATATAGATTTTATGTTATGTCCTTGCATTGATTGTAAGAATTTGTGTCGTGGAAATGAAGATATGATTTTGCTTTATTTGCTAAGACGTGGGATGGATATGTCTTACACCACTTGGATTTGGCATGGGGAAGGGTTGAACAATGAAATTCCAAATGTGGAACAGACTGAAATAACTGAAATATTTGAAGATGAACCCAATACTGAACCTATTGAAGAGGAAAGAGAGGATGGATTGACAACCTTATTGAAGGATGCAAATAATCCATTATACCCAACTTGCACAAAATATACTATGTTATCAGCAACCGTTGTTTTATACAAGCACAAGTCTATGTATGGAATTTCTGATAAATGCTTTAGTCATCTTTTGGAAATATTGCATGACATGTTACCTGCTGAAAATACAATTCCAGAATCTTCACGTTCCGTTTTTTCAATGCTTAAGACGTTTGAGCTTGATTGTGAGAAGATAGATGCGTGTCCCAATGATTGCTGTCTATATAGAAAAGAATTGAAAAATGACGAAAAGTGTAACAAATGTGGATTGGAACGGTGGAAGAAAGATAAGACAGGTAAAATTCAGAAAGGAGTTCCGACAAAAGTACTAAGGTACTTTTCGATAATTCCAAGGTTCAGAAGGATGTTTCAGTCAGCTGAATCGGCTGAAAACTTAAGGTGGCATTACAATCACAAAAGTGAAGATGACATCATGAGTCATCCTGTGGATTCCTTGGCATGGAAGACCATTGATATGAAGTGGCCCTCTTTGCAGAAGAGCCACGCAATCTTAGACTTGGTCTTGCTGCGGATGGGTTTAATCCTTTCGGCAATCTTAGTTCTTCATATTCTTGTTGGCCAGTGATGCTCACGACATATAATCTTCCACCGTGGCTATGCATGCGAAAAGAAAATATAATGTTGACACTACTAATTCCTGGACCGAAGCAACCTGGAAATGATATAGATATTTATTTACAGCCACTCATAGATGATTTGCTAGAGCTATGGAATAATGGAGTGCATGCTTATGATGCATTCACCAAATCTTTTTTCAACTTGAAAGTAATTTTGATGTGGACGATAAATGATTTTCCGGCTTATGGTAACCTAGCTGGATGTACTACCAAAGGAAAATTAGGATGTCCTATATGTGGAGTGAATACATGTTCAAAATGGTTAAAATGTAGTAGGAAAACCATTTACATGGGACACAGACGTTTTCTTCCATCCAAGCATCCATTTCGGTCGAAAAAAAGTTGGTTTGATGGTAACCAAGAGCACAGGGAGCCACTTAGACTAATGACTGGATCAAAAATTTTAGAAGGGCTGAAAAATATGAGAAATGATTTTGGGAAAGAGAAAAACAATGGCAAAAGAAAGAAGGAAACTCCAGAGATGTGGAAGAAGAAGTCAATATTTTTTTCACTACCGTATTGGGAGGTAATATCATATTATTTTTCTATGTTTTTTGTAAATACTTTCAATTGAGCTTTCCATTGTTTTAACAATTTTTGTAAATATGTTTCTTTGTTTTGTAGCATCATATTTTATGTCATAATTTGGATCTAATGCACAAAGAAAAAAACTGGTGTGATAGCATTGTTGGTACGTTGCTAAATTTGAAGGGAAAATCAAAGGATGGCATAGAAACGCGTATGGATTTGGAAGATATGGGAATCAGACATGTTTTGCATCCAGAACGACAAAATAAGAGAATTTTTCTTCCACCAGGACCACACACACTTTCAAAGAAAGAAAAAGAAACTTTTTGCAAGAGATTATATAACTTGAAGTTGCCCGATGGTTACTGTTCAAATATCGGGAACTGTATATCAGTGGAAGAATGCAAAATAATAGGACTCAAGTCTCATGATTGTCACGTGTTAATGCAACAGTTGTTGCCTGTGGCATTGAGAGGTCTTCTTCCAAAAGGACCAAGGAATGCAATATTTCGAATATGTGCATTTTTTAACGTCTTGTGCCAAAGAGTCATTGATAGAGAACAAATAGAGAAATTAGAGGAAGAAGTTGTTGAGATATTATGCTTGTTTGAAAGGTACTTTCCTCCTTCATTTTTCGATATCATGATTTATTTACCAATTCACTTGGGACGTGAAGCAAAATTAGGTGGCCCAGTCCATTATCGTTGGATGTATCCGTTTGAAAGGTGATTGTTTGCTTTTCTTTCTATTGATTTTTATTCATTAATTTGCTTACTTTAAATAAGAATTGTTTTTTCGTCTCCTAGGTATATAAAGGTGCTGAAAGGATACGTTAGAAATCGTGCATGTCCCGAAGGTTGCATAGTAAAATGTTATCTTGCTGATGAAAGCATGAGATTTGTTAGTTGGTACATGAAACAAGTAGCTGAGGTGGATAATCGTCCAAGTAGAAATGAAGATATTCAGAATGATGCGATTTTTGATGGCCGACCAATTTCGAAGGGGACAATAATGACATTGGATAAACATAAACTACAAAGTGCTCACCGTTATGTATTGTTCAATATGGCTGAAGTTGAACCTTATCTAGAGTAAGTTATTAGTAAACATACAACTCCAAAGTAACTTCTCTATATTTGTAATTAATATCAAGTTAATAGCAGTTTTTCCTATTAGGATGCACTTGAAGGAGTTGAAACTTTCAGATAGACGCCTTATTCAAAATGAAAATTTACTTCAAGATCGCCATTCCAAGGAATTGTCAAGCTGGTTAAAACAAAAGGTCACAAATTCGAATATGTGTACCCTTAGAAGTATATTTTCAAATGTTGTTACCTTATATTTTATTTTGATTTTGAACAGATTGAGGGACAGTCCAGTGGAAACATATCCAACACGTTAAGAGGGCTTGCACATGGCCCTTCAAAACATGTTATATCTTATTCAGGATTTGTTATCAATGGTAACCGCTTCCATACGAAGGACGCTGAGAACTCTAGACAGAACAGTGGTGTGTTACTTGAGACAACAACTATTTGTAGATCCAGCTCGAAGGATAGGAACCAAATCACCGATACAGTTGCCTATTATGGAGTGCTCAAGAATATAATTTGCTTGGATTATCATACCTTCCATATTCCTATTTTTGATTGTGATTGGGCTAGCACAACAAATGGTGTCAAAATAGAAGATGGGTTTACCTTGGTTAACCTTCCCAAGGAAAACACCACTTTGAAAGAGACTCATTTGTTCTAGCATCACAGGCAACCCAAGTATTTTATTCTAAGGACACTGCTTCATCTAATTGGTATGTTGTATTAAAGGCACTACAAAGTGGTTTTCAAGAGATGGATATGGAAGTTGATCAAAATGTCTATACACCATCATTAGCACCGGTGGATGTATCAAAACTAGATGAGAATGTTGAGGATGGTAGTGATAGTTACCTTAGAAATGATTGTGAGGGCGTTTATGTATAATTAGTCTTTTTTCCCCTCTATCTTTAGTCTAATTAAACCAATACATTTATATCAATTATCTTATGATTGGATGCTTTCCCCTCTATCTTTAGTCTAATTAATGTTCAGTTCTCATATATATTTGGAATGCTTTCCCCTCATATTTATTCTAATTAATGTTCAGTTCTTATGATTGGATGCTTTCCCCTCTATCTTTAGTCTAATTAATATTCAGTTCTCATATATATGTTCAGTTCTCATACAGTTGGCAGTCCTTGATCAGAGTCTATTTGGAATGCTTGGATGCTTTCCCATCTATCTTTGTTAGTTTTTTACATGTTAGTAAGATAAAGGGGATTGTATTTGGAATGCTTGTATTTGGAATGCTTGAATGCTTGGATGCTTTTCTTTCCCATCTATCTTTGTTATTTGGAATACAGTTGGCAGTTTTTTACATGTATTTGCAAACAAAGAAGTTCTTTACATGTATAAAGGGGATTGCACCCATCATACAGTTGGCAGTTTTTTACATGTATTTGCAAACAAAGAAGTTCTTTACATGTATAAAGGGGATTGTACCCATCATACAGTTGGCAGTTTTTTACATGTATTTGCAAACAAAGAAGTTCTTTACATGTATAAAGGGGATTGTACCCATCATACAGTTGGCAGTTTTTTACATGTATTTGCAAACAAAGAAGTTTATAAACTCTGATGCTCATATATTTCAGTTTTTTTAAGTTTTGGAATGCTCATATACAGGAGTCTGTTGCTAGTTGTGTCTGCTATACTTAGGACACATGAGTATACAGGAGTCTGTTTCAGTTTTGCAAACAAAGAACTGCATTGCTAGTTGTGTCTGCTATCTTAGGACACATGAGTATACAGGAGTCAGTTTTTTTAAGTTTTGGAATATGCTCATATACACGAGTTTTTTTAAGTTTTGGAATGCTCATATACAGGAGTCTGTTTCAGAAATTGTAGGAGTCTGTTGCTAGTTGTATACTAGTCATGATCATTTACAGGGGTGTATTTTTGTATTCTTAGGTGGTTCACAACATGGCTCATGCTGAGGTAAGTACCCTTACATGTATTTGAAACTAATTTAGAGAAATCTCATTTAATTTAAATGTTCTAATTTGTTGCATATTCATAGAGTTCAAAACGTGCAAAGAAAAGAGCAAAGAAGCAGAAACAAGGCGCTGAGGCTGCTATTATGAATGATCCAAACGCTGGATTTCGTATAAATGAGCCTATAGAAGATTCAAATGTGGTAACTTAGTCATTTTTTGTAGAGTGCAAATCAAAAGGAAGATTCAAATGTGGACTTCATATAGTTGAGCAAGAAGATTCAAATGTATTTGTATTTCTAATATATGTTTTTCTTGCATATTTGTAGAGTGCAAATCAATCAAGGAAAAAAGAAAAGAAGAAAAAGCAAGGCAAGGAAAAAGCTTGTGAGCAAGAAGAATCAAATGATGGATTAGACAAGAAAAAAGAAAAGAAGCAAAAACGAGGCAAGGAAAAATCTTGCGAGCAAGAAGATTCAAATGATGGATTGGACACTAATCCATCCAATGAATCCGATGTGACACACAGAACAACAAGAACCCGTGGGCCTACTAGGTGTGGTGCTTTGCCAGTGGAAAGTGGGAATAGGCTAGAGGTGGAATTGAATGAACTTGGTCAACCCATTGGGAAGAACTCAAAATATCTATCAACCTTTGTAGGATGTTTAACACGTGAAATGGTGTCGATACTATATGATGATTGGAGACATGTACCTAATGAGATCAAAGAATTTTTTTGGCAAGCAGTTACAGTAATCTTTTAAATTTTACAATTTAAAATGCAGTTTGCTTCTACTTTATTGCTAATAATTACTTATGATCTATTATACTTGTAGCAAAGGTTTACATTCAAGGAGCGAGAGGACGAGGCAAAAGCGTACGTCCTCCAACAAATGGGAAGACTAGGTAGAACAAACAAAGCAAAAATGGGAAAATTTCTGAAGAAAAAGCCGAATGACGTCGACCCAGCGGATTGGGAAGTATTTGTCAAAAAAAATGCTCAAAACAATATAAGGTAAGGCTTTGGTTAAGTCACACTGATAGTGGACGAGGCAAAAGCGTACGTCTTCCTATTTGATTTCTCATTTAACCAAGTTCTGATACTCTAGTTCCCTGTATATTTCCAGTATTCTAAAATGAGTTTTGTCATTTAATTAATCCATTACATGCTATTAATTACCTGTATTGAAACCCTAATGTGGTACCCCCTATGTATTTCCTAAGTGTGTATCAAAATTTGTATGAGTTGGTGTGAGTTTGGTTCACTTTCTGTGAATACCTGGGACTGAAACTGTGTGTAGGAATACTATGGACTGATTTCCTTTTTCCTTGTCATAAAGTGTTATTCAATTTATGAAGGGAAAAAAACCTGGGTTGATGTTCACTGAGATTGAACTAAACTTGAAAATCTGGAAAGGGACTAAGGGTGAAAAAAACTGAGTTTGTGATCTATTTTTTTTAACTGTACTTGGGTTATGATGTTCCAGATTTTATGTTAACTAGGACATAGTTACTGCCACAGTTAGATATGTAGACTGTTTTGAATTGAATTCCTTTTTGCCTATTTATGAGATACCTGAACTGTTAATGAGTGCCATTCACTGAATTCATGTTCCAGAAAACTGAGATTGAGGGGGAGGACAATGAATTGATTTCCTTTTCCTTTTTCTTCTTACCTGAGATTAGTGCCTATATTGTATCAACTATGGAGGAGTTAATTTCCTGAAAACTGGACTTGACAGTCCAATTCAACTTATTTTTTTCCTTTCCTGTATGTTCCCTACTCATAGCTTAAACTACTTACTTGAGCATTCACCCTTACATGTATACACACCACACACTTTCCCTCTCCTTCACTGTTTGTGTTTCCTACACATATACATAGTCACTGTTGTATACACACATGCTTCCCTATTTTTATGTAGTTCATTCATTAGTTTTAGTTCACATTATGTAGTTCATTCATTAGTTTTAGTTCATATCTACCTATTGGTTCAGTCAGCATATAAATGCCCTGTCCATGCATTATGGGTTTAATGATCAAATACTCTTCATTCTTCTTGTTCAGCCAAAATGAATATTCTTTTAAATCTGGAAAGTTTTGATTATCTAGGGAATAAATCTGGAAAGTTTTGATATACATTTCCTGATACATTGCTCTACATTTCCTGCACATTGCTCTACATTTCCTGTACATTGCTCTACATTTTCTGCACATTGCTCTACATTTCCTGCACATTGCTCTACATGTCCTGCACATTGCTCTACATTTCCTGATATACATTGCTCTACATTTCCTGCACATTGCTCTATTTTCTTCATTCTGCAGTTACTGTACTGCAATTTATGCATTTACTGCACATTGTAATGTGCAGGGAACTCTTGCAGTGCACACTGATAGTGCACTTTCTGCTCTATTTTCTTCATTCGAATGTTTTATATAAAGCTCTTGTTTTTATCTAATAATATGCATGTGAGTGTACGTAGGAGAAATCTACAAAGTTCAAGCAAATGAGAGAGAAACAAACTATGCCTTACCTTGGAAGTCGAAAAGGATTTGCTCGCATTGCGGATGAAATATTGGTACGTGTAACACAATTATTTGTTTCAAATTTTATTTATCCACTTGTCTATTTTGTCTTATACAACGCAGAAAGTAGAGGGTCCATGTCCTAAAGACAAAGCAAGGCTTCGTGCTTGGGTTCGAGGGTATACTAATCAAAAAGGTGTACCTAAACACCCAAAGGACAATGAACTCATCGTATGTATAATCCCAATCATGTTTATATTGGCTAATTTACTGTGTTCTTTCTCTGACAATCACGCTGTGTCAAAAGGAGACTAATTTGAGTATCATTTATTGTTATTTCAGCAAAAGGCCAAAAATATCCTATTTGCACCGTCATCTGAGGGATCGACAAAAACAGGTTGTGATGGTGATGCACTATCACAAGTAATTACACAACCCGAAAAGCGTGGTAGTCTTAGAGGAGGCGGAGCTGGAGCAAGTCAATCTAAAATAGTGGCTAAAGCGAAGAATTCAGCTACAGTAGTTAGGCTTGAAAAAGAGATCGAGTCAATGCAGCAAAAAATGGTCTCAACGTCAACGTTAGTTGAAGACCAGGCAAAGTTGATAAATTCTTTAATGAAAAATCAGGTAAGTAATTCTTATTTTTCCTTTGATATTTTTTGGCACATATTACCACTGAAATCGTTGCCTTCGTTAGAAATGTGATCAACAGGAACAAGCTAATGATGTTGAGGTGGGTGTCGATGAGGACAAGAATTCCCAAAGCAAAGTTGATTCAATGCAAGGGCAAATTAACTCAATATCGAAGCTACTTCAACAACAAAACCAATTGATTGATAGTTTAATGAAAAGTCAAGTAAGAAGTCTACTTCTCAGCAGAATTCTTCAATTTGACATGAGGAAAACTTCAATTTTTTCTAACAAAAATGGTTATTCCCTATAGGAAAAGGATGAGGTGAATAACGATAAGGATGGTAATGAGAAAAATGACAAGGAGGACACTGACGATGATGTGGAGATTGTAAAATCAAATGAACCAGATATCGTTTCTAAAACTCCATCTACTACTCCACAGGTAAGATATACTAGTAACAAGTAAAAATATTTTTTCTCATATGGTTACTAGTATCAAATATAACATTCTTTCGTTCTTTGTTGCAGTCACATAGTGGAAGTAGTCGTCGTTGGTTGAAAGACCAAAAATGTAAGTTGCTAAATTGGATGGAACCGAATGAAATCGTTGCAATTGGACGATGGGTGACAGATGATCCGAAGCGGTGGTTCATGGTACACCTCTTGGAAAAGATGTCTCTCGGGTTTGGGTAGATATTGCTTTACAACCCAAAGCACTACTATTTCGACCATGTTTCGGTAATGACACAATAGAAGACATCGTTGGAAGTACTACTGCATGGCCGACCGAACACATTACGATGTTGGATGACTAGGTACTTTTTATGAGCCTGTTACTTTTTATGAGCCTGTTGCTTTAGTTGATTTCATTAACCATGCACATTCACATACTCTTCCTCTCACTGCCTTTACAATATTTAATCATTGCATTCAATTTGGGTGCCCTGCATATTGCATACACTGCCACAGCACATAGCCTCCTTGCACTTTACTATCACAAGTAATTACACTGCTGTCTTTCAGTTGTCTGCAACTGAAAAAGTAGTATTCTCAATGTTAGACCACTTCTACTTCATACACCCTTTTAAAGGATTGTAGATTGTAAGGATGCCTCCTTAGATTGTAGATTGTAAGGATTGTAGATTGTTCAATATCATGATTTAGTAATGTCTTGCTATCTTGTGTGCTGTTTGGCAAATTGGATAATGCCCTGGAATTGTGAATAAATGTATTATATAGAAAGCTAAATTTAGGTCTGGTTTTTTGATTGCTGCTTGCTTTTTCAAAATGGTTTTTGATTGCTGCTTGCTTTTTCAAAAGAAACAGCTTTGAAAGCAGTCTTACACCTGCTTTCTACCCAAAAATTGAATTAGTTTCTAAAATCTTTTTGACTAAGGTGTGGTTACCAAACACATTTTGCGAGTGAATTTGATCTTGAAGCATGTCATTTGTAGATTTATTTCATCTGCTGTAACTACTTATAGGAAGTAGAAAGAAAAATATATTAATATGTTAATACAAAGCATGTCAGATAGTTGTTATTGTATGAATTTGAGGAAGCTGGAGAAAGTTTATCTAATTGCTTATTAAAAAATGTTGGTGCTACATTTGATCCAGGATCTTATTTTTTTAGCTGATTGTTATAGTATCAGGTAGTTGTTATTGTATAGAAAGTTTATCTATAGGCTTTTAGCTGATTTTTCTGGCTGATGGGGGTCTTCATTTGATCCAGGATCTGACATGTACTACTACATTCCATGATCCATTAATATGTTAATACAAGTAGCTTTAGTTCAGCCACCACTTTCTGGTGAAAGGAATCTAACTAGTATTTTGTTTTCCTGTGATTGTAGATTGCAGCATTGTAGATTGCAGAAATATTTCTGATACTTCACATTTACACACTGCATGCCTCCTTAGCCAGCCACTGAACATACTTGAGTATCAGAAATATTTCTATCTTATTTTTTATATCATAATGTGTTTTCTTCTCAATTTTGTGTAGGTTGGCGTATATGTTTCTGATGATTGTGGATAGCTGATAGAGGGAAGGAGGCGAGCTGTTTTTTGGCCCACAAATATTTGTAAATGGAATGGTTTAATTTGGACTACAAATACTTTGTAAAGGAAATGGTTTATTTTGGCGTACAACTACTTTTTCTACAACTTGAATGTTTTAATGACTACTTTTGGTACATCTTGAATGTTCTAATGAAACATTTCATATTTTGGCAAATCTTTACTATATCTTGATTGATCGAAATGCAAGTTGCGATTGAAATTGTCTGCGATTGAAATGTCTACGATTGAAATGTTTGCGATTGAAATTGTCTGCGATTGAAATGTTTGCGATTGAAATTGTCTGCGATTGAAATTAATCGAAATACAAAACAGGTGGATATGAAATTCTGTAGCAGGTGGATATGAAATTCTGTAGCAGGTTTATAGCACTGAAAATGTCTAAATTGCTGCTACCACGATAGCATATGATGAACGCTATAATAAATCAAACCATTAATCAAACGCTATAAATCATCCACAGCATTCAAAAACGCTATAACTAATCTACAGCACTCACGAACGCTATAAACAATCTACAGCGTTCTAGAATGCTATAAAATCTTTACAGTATTCATAAACGCTATAAAACATCAACAGCATACATGAACGCTATAAACCTTCTACAGCATTCAGGAACGCTATAATGTTATAGCGTTCACATGTCTGGACTTTCTATAGCGTGGGCGATCATAGCAGACAGAATATGCTATAGAAGGCTTTCTATAGCGTTCATCGCATGCTATCGTAGGCCATATTTGTTGTAGTGGGGGGAGTATAAGTGGACATGTGAATACTATCCAAGTAGTGTAGTATCAGAATCTCTTCCATAGTGTAGTATCAGAATCTCCTATGCCATTTACATGTTCATGTTGTACTCTGACTCACTAGTCACTGCTAGTTCTCTATGTATAGTAGATATTTCTATTACAGTTCTCTCTCTGTTTACATACTGCATTTCTTTCAGTACCTGTATCTTACTTTACTGCATGCTTATATTTCTAACCTGCTATGATCAGTTGAGATGTACTGTACTCGCTCCTGTCCTGACTGGACCTGTTGAAATATAACAGAGGACGAGGAGGAGGCCTGCCTGGACACTTACTACGCGGCAGCCTTAGATGACACCTGCGAGCTGGACCCTCAGGAGGACCCAGCTCTAGCTGAGGAGACCACCCCGATTGCCTAGACTAGACTAGTTAGGCTTATCTTACTTTTGCAGTCTTGAGACTTGTCTTAGTTAGACTTTATTTGGAGTTATGAGTTGTATATATTCTTTCATCTGAGACCTTGTACTGTTGGATATTGCTGGGATTATCTTAAACTGCTTTTATCTATTTTATTCCTTGAGTTCTATTTCATATCGGGCTATCTCTTCCTTAGTTGTGATTGAGTTTACTATTGCTATGTTACCCCCATTCGGGGAGTATAAACTGCTTAGAGATATATTGTTAGATGTTGTAACCTAGGACAGCGTTCTACCGCCGACACTGCGGCGTAGGCTGGACGTATTTACGTCTCGTGCCCTTACTCTAGGGTGCGGGTCGTGACACGTTTTTAGTGGTGGCCCATGCAGGTCTAGACTAAAAGTGTAGTGGCACTCGAACTAGAGTGTCACTACAGCCTGCTATAGATATAGGATATAGAATTTTAAGATACTCAATCACTTTAGGAAAAATTTCTTTTATTGCCATCAAAATCCTTTGTCAGCTAATCCTTTGAATTATAATTGTCCGCCTTTGTTATTTCGCTTCTTTCTCAGAAATTGATACTCTTGTTTGTCTATCTTCAGGATGGTAGAGACTAGATCGCAGCGTGCCATTCATGAGGATGCTATAGAGGGGACTGCTACCTCTCAGCCAGCACGGCGAGGCCAGGGGACTGCAGCTCCTGCCACCTCAGCTCGTGTTGAGACCTCGGCAGCCATAGCAGGGGGTATGCATCCACCGACTGGGAGGCAGGACCCGGTCATTCCAGAGGATCCCTTCCAGCCTCCACCGCCTCCAGGACATTTGGACGCAGCTCAGATGTTCGCGTATTTCCAGCAGTTCATGGACCGACAGCAGGCTCGGCAGGACAGAGGCATGGAGTTGGCCGTCACGACAGCCGCAGCTCGACCAGGGGTGCAGCAGCCGAGGACACCGGGGATCGAGAAGTTTCAAAAGATGAGCCCCAGGGACTTCATAGGGACAGAGGGGATCCTGTATGCCGACGAGTGGATCGAGCATATGGAGGAGATCTTTCGCTTGGCCAGGATACCAGCAGACCTTCAGATCGAGGCCGCAGCTAGCCGGATGCGAGATCTTGCTCGCACCTGGTATCAGTCAAACCCCAGGGTGGGGGTACCAGGGCAGACTTGGGAGTAGTTCAGGGGCTTATTCAAGAAGATGTTCTTCCCAGATTCAGCAGTCAGAGCCTTGGAGACGTAGTTTGAGAGCTTGGTCCAGGGGAGCCTCTCAGTAGAGGAGTATGCGAGAGAGTTTGGCCGTCTCGGCAGGTTTGTTGAGGGGTTGAGCGAGACGGCGAAGGCCCAGAGGTTCCGGAAGAGTCTGGTCAAGGAGGTCAAGTCCCTGACCAAGGGGAACAGAGATGCTACGTTTGAGGAGATCTTGACGGGAGCCCTGTTAGCAGAGGATGATCTTGAGCTTAGGCTCAAGAGAGGTAGAGACCCAGTTGGGGGCAGTAGCAGCAGCGGAGGCCAGGCCAAGAGGCCTCACTTTCAGTTTCAGCAGCCGAGGCAGTTTCAACCTCAGTCGATTCAGCAGAGGCCCGCTCATCAGCAGCAGCCGAGGTAGCACCAGCAGGGTCAGAGGCAGGGTAGCACTTGTGCCTACTGCAAGAAGCCTGGGCACGTCTTCCTTGAGTGCAGGAAGAGGCTGGGCCTGTGTATGGTGTGTGGTTCAACAGATCACCAGATGAGAAAGTGCCGTATGGGACGAGCAGCTCCGGAAGGTGGAGCCAGAGCTCCAGTGGGCCAGCAGCGGGGACCAGCCCTGCCGACTCAGCAGCAGAGGTTTGTCCAGCACCAGCAGCAGGCCAAGGGAGGCCACCAGGGGCGAGCCTTCGCCATGGCAGCTGGAGAGGCAGAGGTGACTGGAGAGCTGATTGCAGGTACGATTCTTTTCGACTCCAGTCCAACATTTGCATTATTTGATTTTGGTGCATCGCATAGCTTCATATCAGTATCTTTTGCGATTAGACACGGTATCATAGCTGAATCGTTACCTAGGACTTACAAGATCACGACCGGGGGTGGTATTATCCTCGTGAGTGATGTTTGTAAGGGTCGGAGAGTAGTTTTAGGAGGCCGTGAGTTGGAGGTGAGCCTGCTCGTAATGCCATTGCCGAACTACGATATAGTACTAGGCATGGATTGGTTGAGCAGACACCACGCCAGCATTGATTGCAGAGGGGGTAGAGTTCTCTTCAGAGCGCCGGGGGAGCCAGAGTTCGAGTACTCCAGACGTCAGGCAGAGCAGAGCAGCGGAGTCTTCTGTGGAGTCTCGGTCGAGGAGCAGACGATTCCACACCCCTTGATAGCAGATTATATAGATGTTTTCCCAGAGGAGTTGTCGGGATTACCACCAGACAGGGACATAGAGTTCTCGATAGACTTGGTTCCAGGAGCGGAACCCATCTCTCAGCATGTCTATCGGGTGAACAACAGCGAGCTGGTGGAGCTGAAGAAGCAGGTGGATGAGCTACAGGACAAGGGCTTCATCCGCTCGAGTTCGTCGCCATGGGGTGCACCAGTGTTGTTCGTGCCGAAGAAGGATGGGTCAGTACGCATGTGTATTGACTATAGGGTACTCAACAACCTCACAATCAAGAACAAATACCCACTGCGGCGGATCGACGATCTGTTTGACCAGTTGAGCGGAGCTCGGGTATTTTCCAAGATTGATCTGAGGTCGGGATATCACCAGGTGAAGGTGAAGGGGGCGGATATTCCCAAGATCGCTTTTAGGACGCGGTACGGGCAGTTTGAGTTTTTGGTTATGCCGTTTGGGCTAACCAATGCACCAGCGGTGTTTATGAACCTTATGAACAAGGTGTTCCACCAGTATCTGGATCAGTTTGTGGTGGTGTTTATTGATGATATCTTGATTTATTCTAAGACTGAGGAGACACGAGGAGCATTTAAGGATAGTACTGGAGATTCTCAGGAAGGAGCAGCTTTACGGGAAGCTCTCCAAATGTGAGTTCTTCTTGGATCGGGTGGACTTCTTGGGGTATGTGGTAACTGGAGATGGTATCTCAGTTGACCCCAAGAAGATCGTAGCAGTTGAGGCATGGGCAGCGCCGACTTCAGTTGCAGAGATTAGGAGTTTCCTAGGGCTGGCAGGGTATTATCGGAGATTTGTGCAGGATTTCTCCCGGGTTACAGAGCCGTTGACACGGTTGACCCGGAAGGATGCTGAGTATGTTTGGTCAGAGGAGTGTCAGGCAGCTTTTGATGAGTTAAAGAAGCAGCTGACGACAGCTCCGATTCTGACGTTACCTTCAAGATCAGGTGGTTTCACTATTTATAGTGATGCTTCAGGGAAGGGGCTGGGTTGTGTGTTACAGCAGCATGGAAAGGTGATTGTCTATGCTTCCAGGCAGTTATGTCCCCATAAGAAAAACTACCCTACCCACGACCTGGAGCTGGCAGCAGTAATATTTGCTCTGAAGCTGTGGAAGCATTATCTGTATGGTGAGAGGGTAGAGATCTTCACAGATCACAAGAGTTTAAAGTATGTGTTCACTCAGAAGGAGTTGAACATGAGGCAGCACAGATGGTTGGAGTTGATGAAGGACTTCGACATTGCACTGTTGTATCATCCAGGAAAGGCCAACGTTGTTGCCGATGCCTTGAGTAGGTATCTGACAGCCATGTGTTTGACCATGGATCGACATTTGCTTGCCGACTTGGAGAGCCTTGGAATTGAGGTGATCGTGCCCGGAGTGCAGATACAGCTATGGGGGATGCAGATACAGTCGGACTTGATAGACAGGATCAAGGCAGCCCAGTTCGAGGATGTGGCTTTGCAGAGTATCAGAGAGCCGATCAGTATAGGAGTGGGGGATGCTGAGTTTTCTCTTGCAGAGGATGGTGCCTTGAGGCACGGTTCCAGATTATGTGTGCCCAGTGGAGATCTCAGAGAGCAGGTTATGCAGGAGGCCCAAAGATCTCAGTACTCTATACACCCGGGTGCCAACAAGATGTACGGAGATCTGCAGGAGCATGTTTGGTGGTCAGAAATGAAGCGGGAGGTGTCCCACTTTGTAGCTAGGTGCTTGGTCTGTCAGCAGGTCAAGGCAGAGAGACAGAGGCCCGGTGGATTGTTGCAGCCGCTGCCCATTCCCGAGTGGAAATGGGAGCATATCACGATGGACTTCGTTTCAGGATTGCCGCGTACTCCAGGAAGAAAAGACGCGATTTGGGTCATCGTTGATAGGTTGACCAAATCGGCCCACTTCTTGCTATTGAAGGTGGGTACGTCTACAGAGAGACTGGCGGAGATGTATATGCAGCAGATAGTCAGGATCCACGGAGTTCCGATCAGCATCGTCTCAGATCGGGATAGCCGTTTTACTTCCCATTTCTGGAGGAGTCTGCAGACCAACTTGGGCACTCAGCTCAAGTTTAGTACTGCATACCACCTCCAGACGGACGGACAGTCAGAGCGGACTATTCAGACCCTTGAGGATATGCTGCGGACGTGCGTCCTAGACTTTGGAGGTTCCTGGGAGGATCATCTTCATTTGGTGGAGTTTGCCTACAATAATAGTTTCCAGGCCAGCATTGAGATGTCACCTTTCGAGGCTCTGTACGGGCGTAGGTGCCGTACACCTTTATCTTGGAATGATGTTGGTGAGCGAGCTTTACTGGGGCCAGAGATGGTTGTTGATGCAGCCGAGAAGGTGAAGCTCATCAGGGACAGACTTCGCGTGGCGCAGGACAGACATCGGCACTGGGCCGATAGCCACCGGAGGCCCTTGGAGTTTGAGGTACAGATTAGAGTAGGATTAGATTTAGGTTGTTGTTTATGATTTTGATCATGTTTGTTTATTATAATTAATTGAGACCTTACTTGTGATTAGGTCGAAGACCAGGTTTTCTTGAGGATATCTCTGACTCGTGGTATGATACGTTTTGGTGGAGGCAGAAAGCTTAGCCCGCGCTTCATCGGCCCTTTCGTTATCAGCGGGAGAGTCGGTGACGTGGCTTACAGGCTAGACTTACCGCCTGTACTTGTGGGGGTCCATAACGTATTTCATGTATCACAGTTGAGACAGTACGTGGCTGACCTTAGCCATGTGCTCGATCATTCAGAGATAGAGGTTGGGCCTTCTCTCAGCTATCCAGAGCAGCCAGTGGAGGTGTTGGATCGACGGAAGAAGGTCCTGAGGAACCAGGTGATACCTTTGGTACGCATCGCATGGAGGTATCATTCTCCATGGGAGTCTACCTAGGAGTGGGAGGATAAGATGCGCGAGCGCTACCCTTATCTTTTTGGACCGTGAGGTATGCTTTCTATCCTTCTCATCAGTTATATTTTGCCTTTCAATTTCGAGGACGAAATTCTTTTAAGGAGGGTAGATTTGTCACTACTACATTTCTAGTTTGAGGGTAAATTTGTCATTTTTGGGGTAATTTAAATTTATTAGTATTAATTTAAATTTATGGGAATTTTTAGGAATTATTTTGGAATTATTTGGACTAGTTTGATTTTTTGACTAGTATTGACCCTTGTAGACCAACCTAGGAGCTAACCCTAGTTAGTTGGACATGGTTAGGTCAAGTGACTCTAGTCTAACCTAGTATGACTTAAGTTAGTGGTTTTTGATTCATTAGAATTTGAATTAGGAATTTTGAAATCAAGTGATTTGAGAAATGGCTTGTGATTTCATAAGTGATTTTGTGACTAAACCTAATAGGACTAGCTAACCTAGCTCGAACCCTACCCTAACCCAACTTGGCCGGCCACTATGGATAACCTAGGGATTCCCCCAACTATAAAATCCCTCCTAGATTTTAGGGCTAGCCTCTTTTAGGGTCTATCCAAAGTTCTAAGGAAAGAGGTGAGTTCCATCTTCCAAAATTCATTAAAAATCCAATTTAAATCCTTTCTTCCCTAAACCAATTTCATTAGGACCTAAAATTAATGCTCTTGCTGCTGGTATTGGTTGTTTGCAGGGAAACAACAATTTGTGAGATTTTGGATGGCTTGAGGAATCATTCTATTTGGAGATTTTTCACCCATTGTTCATCAATAGGTAATCTCTCCATTTCTCCATGGATTTTCATTGTGTCTTCATCAATAGGAAGCCCTAGGTGTCCTTGTACTGTAGGAATAGGGTTTGCTCGATTTCGTGTCCTGTACGTGTCCGTATCGGACACGTATCAGTGAACAGCATAGGTGTTCGACGAAATGCCACAAAGGGCATTTCGATCGAGTTTTCGATTTATGTTTGAATAGGAATGTTAGTTTTACTATTGCTTATGCGTTTTTAATCTTCTGTGGTAGTGTTCGTGTCGCTTTGTGTTGATTTTGTGATATGGACACGTGCGTACACACGCTCGTGCGCGTGCTACAGTGCTCTCCTGCCTATCGGGGTCTGTAGCGGACACGACACGACACTTTTTGGGCTGAAACTTTGGTGGCACTTAGGACTCGTGACTGACATGTCACAGACCAATTTTCAGCTCGTCTTATCGAGCGGTTTGAGAGAAATCTCAACCGCACCGATTTTCCAGTGCACTGTACAGTATTGTTTATTGCCACTGATACGGGTCTCGTGTCCGACCCTGACACATCGTGGACACAGGCCAGTGGGCCTATGAGGTAGCCCTATAGGTGGGCTACCCGTGTGTATGACCACGAGATTCCCTCGTGTCTTGTGTCGTGCACACGACACAAGTGCACGTGTGCACGAGACAGTGCACTGACAGTGCACTGTGTGTGTGTCATTTTTGAGTTCTTGATGTGGACACGCCATGTCCGGCCATGGGTGACACGAAATGGATGTGTGGGGTTGTGCACAGGGGTTGCTTTCAATTACCAACCATTGATAGCTTATTTTAGTTTGATTTTAATCATCAATTCCAAATGTTTTTCCAAAATCTGATACCTATTTTCTTCACTGATTTTTCCCAGTTTTTGGATATGACTTTTGACAGTCTTTTTGATCAATCTAAATGTTGTTAATTACATGTTTAAGTTCATAGTATGGTTCTCCTATTAGTCATCTATCAGTATGTAGGGTTGAAATTGATGTGTGTTGGCTTCGAAATAGAAGGAAATGGTTGGGACTGTTGTGAAGTCTGATATTTGCAAAACCTGTGTATCACTGTCATTTTGATTCCTTCTTTTCTCACTGAGATATGTTAAATCTGGGTTTGGTTTATGAGGAACTGAAGTGGGGTATTACTAACATGAACACTGTTTGGCTGAACATGGGATTACCCTGTCATTAGTTGCATTGTTGATATTTTATCAAACCTGAAATTGCTTTAAGTCAAACTGAGTTCTTGATATTGAAATCTGAGAACAAGTTCAACCTGGAAATTGTTTTACACTGTCCTTCCTTACACTGATTGTTTGTTCCTGTGACACTGGAACACAACACACACATTTTTCCCCTCCCTTTCACTGTTTTATTTTTTGCTCACTGTCTTCCTGTGAACACTCACACACACTGTCCTCTTCTTCACTGATTTCAATTCCTGCATATATATGTGATCACTGTTTTGTATTACACACACACTTCTCTTGACACATACTGCCTCTTTCTTCCACTGTTGTATTTTCCTGCACACTACTTGATTGTTGTACTGTTTTCATGTGCCACATTACACACACACACCACAGCAGTTTTCACACTGTTTTTTTCCACTGTTTTACCTTTCCTGCACATATGAAATTCCTGTACACACACACACAACCACCTGCCACTAATTTCCCGTCCTGTCACTTATAGCCCTATCACACACATGCAGTTATTCATATATTCCTATATGGCTACCTAATGCACAGTCTATATTATGACTCTATCGATATATAATGTAATGTGTTTATATTGTAGGTTAATATATACATTGTGATATATATGTTCCTATGTATGTGAGTGTGGTTTACATATAGATATATATAGAGTATGGGGGGAAATGCCATGATAGTATACATATGGGGTTGTATGGGTTATGCAAGTTCATGTTTGTGCCATATGTGTATACTTGGATATTACTAGATATAGGCAATGTATTCACTTGTGTTGAGAATAGGCCTAGGCAGTTTGGTATAGCTTGATAAGCCTAGATAGGGCTTGTTCTACATTATTAGACTTAGTATAGCCTAGTTTAGACAAGGTTGACCTAGTTTGACTTCTAGGGTTGACCAAAGTTGACCAAGAGTTGACTTTGGCCTAGATTGACTTAGAATCATGTAGAATGCATAGTAGGACTCCATTTTACTATTCTGGACTTGTTGTGACTTGTGCTGTTCTGATTAGGAGCCAGACACCACTCCTTGGACAGTACGTTTCATATTGGACACTCAGATATAGGCGAGTACATTCTCTGATCATTTCATATCCTGCTTAGAATTAATTCCTGCAGTAGATTACTTTACTTGTACTGTCACGATGGTCACACGGATTAGTACTATATGGATCCTTTCTTGAGATGTTATCCTTATGGAGCATCGGGTACTACGTGTTCTGTGCGTTTCACTTACATGGCGTATCACTATGCTTCTTGGTTCTTTGATCACTTACGACATATACTCTTATGATCGTAGAGTCTTCCTAGAATCTTACACTGTTGGGTAACCCCCAGAATCACCCATTTATGGGCATCCATGTATCACCCTGCGGGGCCATTGCATGGAATCATAACATAACATGGCTGGATCCTTGTGTATTGATTGGGGATATGGGGGAGTATAAGTGGACATGTGAATACTATCCAAGTAGTGTTGTATCAGAATCTCTTCTATAGTGTAGTATCAGAATCTCTTATGCCATTTACATGTTCATGTTGTACTCTAACTCACTAGTCACTGCTAGTTCTCTATGTATAGTAGATATTTCTATTACAGTTCTCTCTCTGTTTACATACTGCATTTCTTTCAGTACCTGTATCTTACTTTACTGCATGCTTATATTTCTAACCTGCTATGATCTGTTGAGATGTACTGTACTCGCTCCTGTCCTGACTGGACCTGTTGAAATATTACAGAGGACGAGGAGGAGGCATGTCTGGACACTTACTACACGGCAGCCTTAGATGACACCTGCGAGCTGGACCCTCAGGAGGACCCAGCTCTAGCTGAGGAGATCACCCCGATTGCCTAGACTAGACTAGTTAGGCTTATCTTACTTTTGCAGTCTTGAGACTTGTCTTAGTTTGACTTTATTTGGAGTTATGAGTTGTATATATTCTTTCATCTGAGACCTTGTACTGTTGGATATTGCTGGGATTATCTTAGACTGCTTTTATCTATTTTATTTCTTGAGTTCTATTTCATATCGTGCTATCTCTTCCTTAGTTGTGATTGAGTTTACTATTGCTATGTCACCCCCATTCGGGGAGTATAAACTGCTTAGAGATATATTATTAGATGTTGTAACCTAGGACAGCGTTCTACCGCCGACACTGCGGCGTAGGCTGGATGTATTCACGTCTCGTACCCTCACTCTAGGGTGCGGGTCGTAACACCATACCCATTACTGAGACCTGTAACTGCCCCATAACTATCTCAGGATGCAAATTCTTAGCACCCTTACTTGTGATGCCCTTACCTAACTATGATGTAGTCCTAGGAATGGACTGGTTAAGTAAGCAGCATACGCTGATAGATTGTCATAGAGGATGTGTAGTCTTCAGCCCACCTGGAGAGCCGGAGTTTGAAATCTCTCGAGCTCTGGAAGATATGGAGGGTATTACCTACTCCTCTATCACCGAAGAACCCGGACCTCCTCATCCTATCATAGCAGAATTCATGGACGTCTACCCTGATAGTCTTCCAGGATTACCCCCAGATCGAAATATAGAATTCTCCATCGACCTAGTTCCCGACTCTGCCCCTATTTCTCGAGGATGCTACCGAGTTAACCCTAAGGAGGCCAAGGAAATGAAGGACCAGATCAATGAGCTGAAGGCCCTAAGATTTATCAGAGATGAAGCTTCACCCTAGGGAGCACCTGTCTTGTTCGTGCCCAAGAAGGATGGGACTGTGCGGATGTGCATTGGCTACCGGGCGCTGAACAACATCACCATCAAGAACAAGTAACCTCTGCCCCGGATTGATGACCTGTTTAATCAATTAAGTAGAGCTAAAGTATTTTTAAAGATAGACCTTCGATCTGGCTACCATCAAATCAAGGTCAGAAAGGAGGATATTCTAAAGACGACATTCAACACAACATATGGTCAGTATGAATTTTTGGTCATACCGTTTGGACTGACGAATGCCCCTGCGGTATTCATGAAACTTATGAACAAGGTCTTCCATGAATATATGGATCAGTTTGTTGTTTTCTTCATCGATGACATCCTGATCGACTCGAAGATCGAAGAAGAGCATGAAGAGCACCTGAGGAAAGTTCTGGGAACCTTAAGGAAGGATAAGCTCTATGGTAAGCTATCTAAATGTGAATTCTTCTTAGACAAGGTGGATTTTCTAGGCCATGTTGTCATAGGAGAAGGAATTTCGGTGGATCCAAAGAAGATAGCTGCTATTGAGAAGTGGAGTACACCAAGTTCAGTTGCTGAAATCAAAAGTTTCTTGGGCTTAGATGGCTACTACTGGAAATTTGTGAAAGATTTTGCTAGGATTGCTGAGCCGATGACGAAGCTCACAAGGAAGAACGAATAATTTGTGTGGACTGAAGCTTGCCAGTCAGCATTTGAGGAACTGAAGAAGAGACTTACAACGGCACTGATACTTGCGCTACCCGCAGGTACCGGCGGTTTCTCAATTTACAGTGATGCTTCTGGTAAAGGATTTAGTTGTGTTCTTCAACAACACGGAAAAGTAATTGCTTATGCATCTAGGCAATTACGGACTCATGAGAAGAACTATCCCACGCATGATTTGGAGCTTGCAACAGTTATTTTTGCACTGAAGCTGTGGAAGCATTACCTCTATGGAGAGAGAGTGAAAATATTTACAGACCACAAAAGTCTTAAATATGTTTTCACTCAGAAGGAGCTGAACATGCGACAGAGGCGATGGCTGGAGCTGATGAAAGATTTCGACATCGACCTGCAGTACCATCCGGGTAAGACTAATGTTATTGCAGATGCACTCAGTCGATACCCGATGGTAATATTTTTGACCAAGGAGCGGCATTTACTGGAAGACATAGAGAAGCTTGCACTAGAGATTATACTGCCTGAGAAGGAAATAAAAAAACTGGGAAGAGAAGCAATTGTACTAGGAGTTGAATCATCAATGATGCAGTTGCAAGTACGTTCAAGTCTGATGGATAAAGTCAAGGAGACACAATTTCAAGACGAGACTCTTTGCAAACTCAGAGATCAAGTGCTGGCAGGAACACTTGAAGGATTCTCAATCGCCAGCGACGGAGCATTGAGGCATGGTACGAGGCTTTGCGTACCAACTGGCGAACTGAGGAATGAGCTGATGCAAGAAGCGCACCAGTCACAGTATTCCATACATCCAGGAGCTATTAAAATGTATCCGAATATGCGTACTGTAGTATGGTGGTACAAAATGAAGAAGAACGTATCCAGATTTATGGCTAGATGCTTGATTTGTCAATAAGTAAAAGCTAGCAGATAGAGACCAGCAGGACTGTTGCAGCCGCTAGATATCCCGGAGTGGAAATGGGAACACATAACGATGGACTTTACGTCAGGATTGCCTCGATCCTAAGGAGGGAAGGACGCCATTTGGGTTATTGTGGAACGACTGACGAAGTCAGCTCACTTTATCCCCTTCAAGGTTGGTCTATACACAGAAAAGTTGGCAGCACTGTACATGCAGCATATCTACCGGATTCATGGAGTTCTGGTAAGTATTGTACCTGACAGGGATACCAGATTCACCTCTCACTTCTGGAAGAGCTTGCACGACAATTTGCAAACACAATTGAAGTTCAGTACCGCCTACCATCCCCAGACTAACGAACAATCGAAGAGAACCATCCAGACGCTAGAAGACATACTGGGATCTTGCGTCTTGGAATTTGGAGGGTCTTGGGAAGACCACTTGCACTTGGTAGAGTTTTCCTACAATAACAGCTACCAAGCTAGTATCGGTATGACTCCGTTTGAGGCACTTTATGGACATCGTTGCCGTACTCCACTTGCTTGGGACGACATAGGAGAAAGAGCATTGCTTGGACATGAGATGGTGAACGATGCAGCAAAGAAGGTAAAGGTGATTAGAGACAAACTCAGGATTGCTCAGGACAGACAGAAGCATTGGGCAGATAGCAGTCTTCGACCACTAGAGTTCGAAGTAGGAGATAGTGTCTTCGTTAAGATTTCCCCTACCAGAGGAACTATCAGATTTGGCAGAGCAGGAAAGCTGAGCCCCAGGTACATCGGCCCATTCGAAGTTTTGAGCCGAGTCGAAGAAGTAGCGTACCGATTAGCTCTGCCAGCTAATCTTGAGGGTGTGTACAACGTCTTCCACGTTTCACAGCTCAGACACTATATCCCGGATTCGAGCCACATCTTGGACCATTCGGAGCTGGAGATTGGACCCAACCTTACAGTACCAAAGAAGCCAGTGGCAATTTTAGACAGGGGTAAGAAGAAAACCAGGAACTCTGTGACGCCCATAGTCAGAGTTATGTGGCGACAGAATTCCCCAAACGAGTCTACCTGGGAGCGAGAAGATGAGATGTAGGAGTAGTATCCGTATCTATTTGAGACCTGAGGTAATTCCTAACCCTATCCTTTAATTTCGAGGACGAAATTTTTCTAAGGAGGGAAGGTTGTGAAATCCATAATTTTCGGTTTCAATTAATTGGATAATTTGTTTGCTAAATTATTATTATCATTATTAATTGTTAATTTAGAAAAGTCATATTTTTTAAAAAAATAAAAAATAAAATTATTATTCATGGAATTTTATTTTTAGCTTGACCCGTCCCGAACCCGTCTCGAACCATTTTCGAAACCGAACCCAAACTCGATTTTTAATTTAAAGTTATTTATAATTATATCCAGATTAGTTTTAATAAATAAAATTTGATTTATATAAGTTAAAACTCTCTCTCTCTCATTTTCCAAATAACCAGTCGACCTTTTCTTTCTCCTTCCGTTCCCGACCGACCGCCAACACCCCTCCACTTTCAAAACTCCCGAGACCTCTCCTTTCCTCTCCCGTAACCCACAGATCCTCACCCCTATAAAACTCACCTTCTTCTCCACTCTCCATGACTCCCCTCATCCAAACCCACTTCCCAAATCCCTAGCCCTAACCCAAATCCGGCCGCCCAAGCTCCCGCCCAAGCTCCCGTCGGCTCCGCCCAAGCCCGGCGACCCACCTGCACGGCGACCCTGCTCTGCCTCCCTTCGGCGCCAGCCTCCCTGCGGCCCCAGGCCGACCGCCCGACCACCTCGCCCAGACCCAGCGGCCTTCCGCCGCTGCTGTTCCTGTTCGCAGCATCTCGCGAGCCTCGATCCGTCCGCCCGTGCCCTGATACTCTGTCCGTAGCACCTTGCGGGTCCCGATCCTCTCCCCGTGGCCGCGTTCGCGCTATTCCAGCGCTGTCCGTTTGCTTCTGGAGTTTTTTGAGTTCGCGTGGATTTTTCTATTTCCCTATTTTGCACCTGAGAGCTCTAGCCAAGCATCCGATGTATATTTTCTGTGTCCCTGTGTCCCTTCCGTTGAGTCGATGATGACACGGTTTCGATCCCGCTATGGGATTCGATTGTTGATGTTTGGTTCTGATTTCTAAATCAGAATTGGTTCGTTGGATTTTTCGATTTTAATTCGAAATTTACGCTGTGAATTTGGGTTTCGTATTCTGGTTCCTATTCGGATTTGGTTCTGATATTTTCGACTTTGATTTGGAATAGTCGGGCTTGTTTTCGATTTCGAGTTCGATAGATTATGAGTTCGGATTCTCGGATTTGGAAATTTAAGCTTTGTTGATTCATTCTTATATATATATGGCTTTGAGATGGATTTTGGTTGATTTTCCCAGTTATGTATTTTTGATGTTGGAGTTATTCCTGGTTTGGAATATTTTGGTTGTTATCTTCCCATTATTGGGTTATCCCGATTACAAAGGAGATGTTGCCCGATTTTTCTAAAATATTTTGAAAACCTTTCGGTTTATTTCTTGAGTTCGACTATAGTGCTTTTACAGTTATTGTTTGGCTTTTGAAAAATATTTTGGGTCCTAGCGAAATGCAAACTTAACCGAAATTTTCGGACGTTGAGGCATAAGCTAGAATACAACATGACACTTTGGACCAAGTCTGAGACTTACCATATTTTTATATTTTAAATTAAATTACTATTTTTGAACATATTACTGGCCAATAGTATTTGAGTGCAGGGCCTCGGCCTGCTGAATGGACCGCTTCCCGACGTTCAGAGCTCACCAGCAATTTAATTACTTTTAATTCAATTAATTTATGTAAAGTGTTGTAAGGACATAAGCCCAGCCTTTATTTCTTTCTCTGTGGTTTTGTAATTGCGTAATATAGTTTTGATTTCTTTTGGTTTGTTTTTCTGGTTTCGTCAAGTTATCGATAAACGCGTAGAATAATAAATTAAATATTTATTTTACATAGAAAATTAAATAATTTTCCCACATTTAGTTAATTATAAAATATAAGTTTGTATTATTTAAACAAGTTCACGTTTTTTCTTATTTAAAGAAAAACCTAGTTTTAGATATATTACGAAATACAAAGTTTTGCCAAATAATCAGAAAATGCAAATTTTCTCAATAAATGTTAACTTGACTTTTATTTCAATAAATTAATGATTATAAATCGCATCGATACGCATGTTATGATAGAATAACATAAAACTTGACTAGGATAAATTTTTGAGATTGTAACTAGTACACCTAGATATGGTTCAAATATGTTTCTAAGAAGGGATTCTCAACTGTAGGATTTCGAAGACGAGTCTGATTTCTTTCCCGGTACTGATTTCAAATCTAGTCATAAACCAAGGCAAGTACGGTTATGTTTATTTTTCAATTTAATTAGTAATTATAATATTGCAAGATTAAACCACATTGTTACACGGAACTCTCTCCTAGAGTATTGATTGTTATTTATTGTGGGATTGGGGGAGTAGTGTAGTGTTCTATGACCAATACCTTCATATTGCATAATTGTGCGAGCTTACTCCTTTTCACACGGGGATAAGCCGTATCGTATCACTAGGATACTATTGTACAACCCAAGCCGGTCATAAGCACAAATCACATTGTTCTCAATTATGGAAAATATTGTTCAAGTATTTCAAACTGTTTAAAATTATAAATTTCTAATTATTAGTTGAATTGTTAGATTTTCATAATTGTACTTTGCTCCTTTTCTGACTAGATTCCCCACCCCCAATAGGTTCCACTGATGAAGCTGAGCTATTGATTAATAGCTATTATGATCCTGAGCTTTATCCAGCTGTGCTGCCAGAGTCCCAATCGGACGATGTTGATCTCGGGGCTGATGAGCCAACTTTCTAGATGATGACATTCCTTTTTAGTTTTGATGTTTGAATTTAAGACAGTTTATTTCAGTTTTAAATTATCAGATAAATCAGATGAAACTTTCTGTTGGACAAGATTTTAATATTCGTAAAATTTAGAAGTTATGACAAATATATATTGTGTTATTGAGATTACCTGTAAGTGGATACAGCTTACTGCCGCCATCTCACGATGGTGCAGGCTGGGCATGATCCAATTCGACCCAACAATTTGGGACTGGATCGTGAGAGCGTATCCCTTTTACGTGTACTCCTTTACGCGTAAAGATATCCTTATCCGCGTACAATGTTTTATGTGCGTAGAATGTTTCATGCGTAACATTATTCTTTACGCAAACTTCTCGCATGCGTAAACTTTCTTACGCGTAATTTATTGAGCGTACTCCTTTTTACGTACATGGCATTTCCCTATAATCATGATATGTTAATATTGTTAATACAGATTGTATGTGGAATATGCCTTGTGTCTCGATTGATTCATAGATACCCAGAATGACTGAAACTTAACCCTGAGAGTTATAAACTCGACCATACTAAATACTAGTTTGACTTTCATGCCTTGGCACGAATTGACATTGATTGTTAAGTTGACTAAATGATTGATCATGCGTTCATAGTTGGAACTAAAGAGACTGGCTAGTCGTCTTACTAAAACTGAATGAGACACGTTCATATTAAGCATGAACCATTGCAATCGACTAGCCGATCCCGAACATTGGCATATGGACGCGTGCAAGCTTCAACTGATTTTCTACAAAAGCGGCATGTGTACTTTACAGTCAAGGCATGATTATTCCGTGGCTAGGTTTGATTATTGTATTAAGCTATGTAAGACCTACAACCTAACCGCACGGGCATCGTTGTAGAGTTATGTATATCGTAATCTGTACGGAAGTACTCATTCTGAATGACCATAATCTACGACATAGAATTTTACTTAACATAAAGACTACTTAGTTAAATAAAATAACGATTGCATGGAGAGAATGGATTCCCGAGTTCTTACATGGCAGCCATCCTTGGGACAATTATTGTTCCAACATGCCGGCTGGTTCCCACAGATACAGCAAATCTGCCACATGGGCAGGGAGCGGTATCTGCTTATATTATTTATTGTATATTGATGATGGACGTCCCACTGGGACTCGTCTAAATTCATGATTGGCGCAATTGATTGATTGGATAGACTAGCCTTGCTTGTACATAGTAAGAACTGAGGAATCATTATTGCATACTTCCAAGGTAACTTAGAACTTACAGTAGCAAGCCGTAGTAGTTGTATGGCCGCTTAAATTAATTTGTTTGTGTACTGT
Source organism: Iris pallida (assembly GCA_029216955.1). NCBI lineage: Eukaryota > Viridiplantae > Streptophyta > Magnoliopsida > Asparagales > Iridaceae > Iris > Iris pallida. Next base: position 4,334,039 of record JANAVB010004000.1, on the reverse strand, counting down.
ACCTACTCTGTTAACTACCGAGATGATCAGAATGTCAGGACATGACGGGTCAACTTCTGTCCTTGTTTGGTTGGGAAGTTGGTTTGAAGTATCGTGATGTTATGTGAATTCCAGTAGCAAGCAGAGACTAATTATTATATTCTTAATTCTTTTCACTGGTTTTAATTCTCATGTCGTGCTTCCTTGTGGTACTTGCTATTAGAGGTCTAACCTCTCTGGTTTTGCATGGCCAGATTTAGAGCCAGTTCCCGAGGACTCAGCTTACTTCTACCTCCAAGATGGTCAACACTAGAGGGATGATCGCAGGAGGACACGAGTGGGTTCCTTACTTCCCCGTTCGTTTTGCTACTTACTTTATATTTTGTCGCTTGGCACTGACATGTTAGTCGGATTGTCTTGTACTTACTTCTACATAATTGTAACTAAGTCAGACTGCAGCTGATAACAATTATGTATACTTTACTATGTCATCTGGCTATGTTTTGTAAAGCCAGGCCTCAAGAACATTTTGACTGAACGTTTGGGATGCATTAATGCTTTACCTTACATGTACTCTATTACTGTTTCTTGTTTGAATGATTGAGACAATAGATGTCGAGTAACGCTAGTGAGACCTTCATATAGTATGCACCCCCTCGTCTTTTAGACAGTATTGATCGTATTATACGGTATTCACCTACCCATAATACGTAGCTGGCTGAGTTACTCCTCCGCTCTCCGGTATTCTAGTTCTGGGGCGTGACACCTGTACTCCAAACCGAATAAGGCGATCCTTCGTAAGAAGTCTACCGTGAATCAATTTGAACATACAAAGTTGAAATTTGCTGGTAGCTCCTTTAACCCAAACGAACTCATGATGAACCATCTTTGGGTACGAGATCCTTATGCTCTCGTATACCAGCTTATGAACGAAACCACCTGTAGCAGAACCCGCCCACCGCCAAGCATCCTCCTGTAGCAGCGGATCCACATGGACTCTCATAATGTCCGCCCTCACAGGTCGGGAGCCGATATGTGTTTCTGGTTTTCACTCACCTCCGTCAAGTATGGTGCTTACCCGTTTATTCCTCCTCAGACGAATAGTTGCATCACTTTCTCTGATCTCTACCAAGCTTTTGTTCTGTATCCAAGGGTCATACCAGAGACTCTGTCACTCTTCGTTCCCAGAATATGTATTTTAATACGTGTACTGTTTGAATGTATTTATTTAATATTTATCATGCAGTTGTTCTGTATTTAATTCTTTTTATTTATTCTATAATTTCATGCTAGTTAATTGTTTGTATTTTATTTTCTGCTTTTGCTTAAGCTCTTGGTTTATTTTGTTCATGTTGAACCAACTTAGTTTAGCTTGGTTCATCATGATCAGGGGTGGATGGCCTAGATCTTGTAGGAAGGAATGGGTGGTAGAGATTTGGACTTGGCTTGATATTTATACCCCTTTACTTTTCTCTCTCTTTATTACTCTCATTTACTCTTCTTCATCCTCCATTACTCTCCCACCAACCTAGAGAGCTTAGGCAAGTACAACTTGCTTCATGATGGATCTCAAGTATTATTGTTCCATTCTCTTCCTTACTTGATTTTAAGTCTCTTTAGAACTTGGAGTTTTTGGTTTTCATGGGTGTATGTTTGTAGATCTAAGTTTATGTTACTTTCGGTTTTTTCTTGGTTTTGACCTATCAAACTTCTTTGTTTTCAAAATCTAGTTGTTCTATGTTGTAGAGAATTTCAATCTACCCAATTTTGACCTGTGGAAGTCCAGATTTGGCTTGGATTGTTTGGTTGGAAAGTCTGGGACCCCCAACTCCCTAGGTTTTTCTTCTCGAAAAAGTTGGAAAAGAAGAACAGTGTTGGCCGTATAGGCATTCCAGTCTTCATGTGGCTCCTTTTTGGCCGCATAGGCATTCCAGTCTTCATGCAGCTCCTCATTAGCCGCATAGGCACTCCAGTCTTCATGCGGCTCTTTTTTGGCAGCATAGGCATTCCAGTCTTCATGCGGCTCCTCATTAGCCGCATAGGCATTTCAGTCTTCATGCGGCTCCTCATTAGCCGCATAGGCATTCCAGTCTTCATGCGGCTCCTCATTAGCCGCATAGGTATTCCATTCTTCATGCGGCTCCTCTTTGGCAGTCTTGCCGCATGGCCTTGTTGCCCCCTTGCCGCATGGCTCTCGGTAGTCTTGCCGCATAGACCCCGTTTTCCCTTTGCCGCATGGCTCTTAGCTAGCCTTACCGTATGGCCCCTGTCCCCCTAGCCGCATGCTGTATGGCCGTTTGGCCCTTGCCACATGGCGATCCCTGCCGCATAGGCCATGGCACTTGACTCTGGCCGTATGGGACCCTGACTTACTATGGCCGCACAGATAGACATCCATCTACTGTCGCTTATAGCGCCTTTTGGCTATTTTTTTGTCCCAAATTGATATTGATTGTTACTTTGACTAATGATTGATCATGCGTTCCTAGTTGGAACTAAGAGACTGGCTAGTCGTCTTATTGAATTGAATGAGACACGTTCATATATGAACCATGAACCATTACGATCGACTAGCCGATCCGAACATTGGCATATGGACACATATTGACTTCTATTTTTCTACAAAAGCAGCATGTGTATCTTACAATTAAGGCATGATTATTCCGTGGATAGGTTTGATTGTTGCATTATGCTATGTAAGACCTACAACCTAAACGCACGGGCATCGTTGTAGAGTTGTGCATATCGTACTCTGTACGGAAGTACTTATTCTGAATGACCATGATCCACAACATGAGATTTCAATCAACATAGGGACTATTAAGCTAAATAAAATAATGATTGCATGGAGAGAATAGATTTCCGAGTTCTTATATGACAGCCATCATTGGGACAATTAGTGCCCCGACATGCCGGTTAGTTCCCACAGATACTACAAATCTGCGACACGGGCAGGGAGTGGTATCTGCATGTACTGTTACATATACTGATAACGGATGTCCCACTGGGACTCGTCTAATTCATGATTGGCGCAATTGATTATTGGATACACTAGCCTTGCTTGTACATAGTAAGAACTGAGGAATCTCTTATTGCATGTTTCCAAGACAACTTGGAACTTACAGTTTGCAAGCCGTAGTAGTTGTATTGCCATTTAAATTGATTTGTTTGTGTACTGTACCTACTCTGTTAACTACTGAGATGAGCAGAATGTCAGGACATGACGGGTCAACTTCTGTCCTTGTTTGGTTAGGAAGTTGGCTTGAAGTGTCGTGATGTTGTGCGAACTCCAGTAGCAAGTAAAGATCTATTTATCATATTCTTAACTCTTATCACTAGTTCTATTCCTCATATCGTGCTTCCTTGCGGTACTTGCTATTAGAGGTCTAACCTCTCTGTTTTTGCATGGCCAGATTTAGAGCCAGCTCCCGAGGACTCAGCTTACTTCTACCTCCAAGATGGTCAATACTAGAGGAATGATTGCAGGAGGACATGAGTGGATTCCTTGCTTCCCTGCTCGTTTTACTACTTACTTTACTTATTGCCGTTTGGCACCGATATGTTTGTCGAACTATCTTACACTCACCTTTACATAATTGTAACTAAGTCAGACTACAGCTGATAACAATTGTGTATACCTTGCTATATCATCTGGCTATGTTTTGTGCAGCCAGATCTCAAGAACATTTTGACTGAGCGTTTGGGACGCCTTACTGCTTTATCTTACATGTTCTCTATTATTGCTTCTTGTTTGAATCATTGAGACAATATATATTGAGTGACCATAGTGAGACTTTCATGTAGTATGCACCGCCTCATCGTTAGACAGCATTGATTGTATTATACGGTATTCTTCTACCCGTAATACGTAGCTGGCTGAGTCATTCCCCCGCTCTCCGATATTCCGGTTCTGGGGCGTGACAAAGTTTTATTGGTGGCCCATACAGGTCTGATTTCAGACTTGTGGGGTGTTTTAATTTATAGAATGTCTCAATCACACATGTTTCCTCCTTGATCTTATGATTCGTTATTCTCGACCGTAGCTTGACATTCCAGTATCCTTTGACTTCATTGATCTTTCCTATCCGATCGTTTGATTGTTCTCTTGTCCCTTTTCTTAGGGGCACTTCGTCCGCATCTGTCAGAGCTGGACAACAACAACAAGGGCAACACGAACAACATGACCATGTTGGTCAGCAACAAAGGCCGGTACTACCTCAAGGGACCATCCAAGAAGAGGTGATAGTGGAACCAACAGCTGGACCGTAGTATCCGAAGGTTCCAACACTACCAACAGTTCCACCTACCCCTATGGCAGTAGACACACCAGCCCTTCTGGAGATCATGAGAGGGATGACGGCTACTCAGCAACATCAGATATTGGCCCAGCAACGCATGCACACTCAGCAGCAAGAGCAGAATGTACTACTCAACCAAGGATTACAGTCGGCTTTGGATAGAGGGGTGATGACAGATTCAGGAGCATCAACCAGATTTTGCAAGTACAACCCCCGTCATTTCGAGGGCATGGAAGATGCCATTTCAGTAGATGCATGGCTTAAGGACATCGAGGCTATTTTGACAACGGCTAAGGTTCCGATGGAAGAACGTGTGGTTCTAGTGAAGCTGTTGCTTCAAGACCTCGTATATAATTGGTGGGAATCAGAAGAAGTGGGCATCAGACGTCCTGTTGCTTGGAACGATTTTACTGCAAGATTCAAGGCGAAGTACTATAGAGTTGTGGTGCAGTTTGAGCTACAACAGAAGTTTATCAACCTCAAGCAGGCTTGCAAGACAGTAGATGCTTATGCAGTAGAGTTCTGCAGACTGAGTAGGTTCGTCCCGGAGATGGTAGCAATGGAGAGCCAGAGGGCTATGAGGTTTCAGCAAGGATTTTATCTTGAACTCTTGCAATTGATAGAGGGACACAACTACCAGACTTTCGATGAGGTATTGACGGCAACCCGGAGGCATGAGATCACCATCCAGAGGATCACATCTAGGACTGGAGGTCAGAAGAGATCTTACAATCAGATTGAAGGAGGAGGGGGAGCAGCGCCGCTAGTTACAGCAACCCCTGGCATTCGCATTCACGATGTGGTAATGCGAGGGCCAACACCACCAGCAAGGCAACAACAGCAACAGAGGAAGAACCAGCAACCCCCAATGGGCTGCACTTATTGTGGGAAGACAGGGCATACTAGAGATGTGTATTGGGCATTGAACGGACAGTGTTTGATATATGGAAGTCCAGATCATCAGATTTTCACCTGTCCCATGAGTTCGAGGTCAGGAGGACCAGCAGTAGCAGTGAGACCGCTGGCACAACGCCCGTTGATGTCACAGGCTCAGATGTTTCGGCAGCCGGGACCGTCAATGCAGCATCAACAACAAAGACTACCCCAGCATCACTAAGGCAGGGGCCAGCAGCAACACCAGGCTAGGCCGCAACATGGGAACCAACAAGGAGGCCGAGGGCAGGCGTTCAATCTATCCTTGGAAGAGGCATTGGCATCGGGGGATGTTGTGGCAGGTAACATTCTCGTCGTCTCATATCCTGCAGTAGCATTGTTTGACTCGGGAGCATCACACTCATTTATATCTGCACAATTTACGACACGACTAGAAATAAAATTTGAAGCATTGCCAGGGAGGTTGAATATACTCACTGGTATTGGGCTCGTAGGAGTTAGTAGAGTTATTCTAGCATGTAGAGTTGTAGTGTGCGGGCGTTCCTTACCCGCCAGGTTGATAGAATTTTCTATAAGGAATTTTGACATTATCCTAGGAATGGATTGGCTGAAAGACAGATGTGCCACAATAGATTACCGTAGAGGGAGTGTATCTTTTAATATTCTAGGCATGGAGCGATTTACCTTAGTCAGATCAGTGGCAACTCAACAAGAAGAAGGAATAGTAGCGACAATGGAAGAAGTTTAAGTTCCGAAGATAGTTGAAGAGTTTATTAACGTATTTCCCGAGGAACTTCCAGGTCTACCACCCATTAGAGATATTGAGTTCCGTATAAAATTAGCACCTGGAACTAAACTGATATCGGATCGAGTTTACAGAATGTCGGATTCAGAGCAGGCCAAGGTGTATCAGCACGTAGAGGAACTGAAGACGAAGAAGTTTATTCGAGACATCGAGTCACCATGGGCAGCACCAGTAGTACTTGTAGGGAAGAAAGATGGGTCATCAAGATTGTACATTGACTATAGAAATCTCAACGCGGCAACAGTAAAGAACAAGTACCCACTACCAAGGATCGACGACTTGTTTGATCAGTTGATCAGAGCAAGAGTTTTCTCTAAGATAGATCTTCGGTCAGGGTATCATCAAGTTAGACTTCGAAAAGAAGATATTCCCAAGACAGCATTCAGGTCGAAGTACGGGCATTACGAATTCTTAGTAATGTCGTTTGGTTTGACCAATGCTCCAGTAATATTTATGGATTTGATGAACCGCATCTTTATGCCGTACTTAGATCAATTTGTCGTTGTGTTTCTCGACGACATTCTCGTATACACAGCTAGTGAAGAAGAGCATGAAGATTACCTCAAGAAAGTGTTTTTGGCTAGGTTTGATTGTTGTATTACGCTATGTAAGACCTATAACCTAACCGCACGGGCATCGTTGTAGAGTTGTGCATATCGTACTCTGTACGGAAGTACTCATTCTGAATGACCATGATCCACGTCATGAGATTTCAATCAACATAGGGACTATTAAGCTAAATAAAATAACGATTGCATGGAGAGAATTGATTCCCGAGTTCTTACATGACAGCTATCATTGGGACAATTAGTGCCCCGACATGCCGACTGGTTTCCATAGATACTGCAAATCTGCCACATGGACAGGGAGTGGTATCTGCTTATACTGTTATATATATTGATGACGGACGTCCCACTGGGACTCGTCTAATTCATGATTGGCGCAATTGACTATTGGATAGACTAGCCTTGCTTGTACTTAGTAAGAACTGAGGAGTCTCTTATTGCATGTTTCTAAGACAACTTAGAAATTACAGTTAGCAAGCTGTAGTAGTTGTATTGTCGTTTAAATTGATTTGTTTGTGTACTGTACCTACTCTGTTAACTACTGAGATAAGCAGAATGTCAGAACATGATGGGTCAACATCTGTCCTTGTTTGGTTGGGAAGTTGGCTTAAAGTGTCGTGATGTTGTGCGAACCCCAGTAGCAAGCAGGGATCTATTTATCATATTCTTAACTCTTGTCACTGGTTTTATTCCTCATTTCGTGCTTCCTTGCGGTATTTGCTATTAGAGGTTTAACCTCTCTGGTTTTGCATAGCCAGATTTAGAGCCAGCTTCCGAGGACTCAGCTTACTTCTACCTCCAAGATGGTCAATATTAGAGGAATGATTGCAGGAGGACACGAGTGGGTTTCTTGCTTCCCTGCTCATTTTACTACTTACTTTACTTATTGTTGTTTGGCACCGACATGTTAGTCGGACTATCTTGCACTCACCTTTACATAATTGTAACTAAGTCAGACTGTAGCTGATAACAATTGTGTATACCTTGTTATATCATGTGGCTATGTTTTGTGCAGCCACATCTCAAGAATATTTTGACTGAGCGTTTGGGATGTCTTACTGTTTTATCTTACATGCTCTCTATTATTGCTTCTTGTTTGAATGATTGAGACAATAGATGTTGAGTGACCATAGTGAGACTTTTATGTAGTATGCACCCCCTCGTCGTTAGACAGCATTGATCGTATTATACGGTATTCTTCTACCAGTAATACGTAGCTGGCTAAGTCATTCCCCCGCTATCCGGTATTCCGGTTCTGGGGCATGACAGACTCGTAGACTCGCCATCCTTCATTATTCTTTCTATACGACTTTGGACGAATCTTTGATACTTGAGGATTGTTTTAAAGGTCACCGAGGCATTGTTATTGCTTCAAACATGCCAGAAGTTATCGTCTTTGACGTATTTAGCCACCATCTATCTCGCTCATAATGACTCACATGTTACTAGCTAACTTCCAAACAAGCTTTATAGTTGCAACATCTCGAAGTGTACTTAAGGAACATAGACCAACTCCTTCTTCTCGAGGATGGCAAAGCTGAGTTCAACTGATCGAATGAATTCCACCATGCCATATGAAGTCAGCGCATATTTTTTCTATCTTCTTGATGGTCGCTTGTGGAAGCATAGTCGATTGGAGCCAATAAATCACTATCGCATTCACAACCGAACGGACAAGCTCTATTCGACTTCCAAAGGAAAGTCCTTGTGCGTGCCAACCCTCTGTACGCCTCTGAGCGAATTCTATGATGCTTTTACATTCAATATGGCCCGCATAATTTATAGAAAGTGGAATACCCAAGTATTTCATGGGTAACTCCTTCCGTTCGACTCCTATAATCTGTGCTCGGGAAACTTTATTAGTACAATGGTGATCAAAATAAATCTTACTTTTATCACAATTCAATTGTAAGCCAGTATATAAACCAAATGTTTTCAGGATAGATGCTAACTATGTCAATCCTTCCTTGGACGGTTTCAGGAATACGAGAAGATCATATGCATAAATCAGGTGAGACACATGTGGCTCTATCTTATGCTGAAGGGGAGTAATACGCCGCTCATATAAGGCTTCCTCTATGAGATAAGAGAAAAACTCAATTACTAGAGTAAACAGATACGAAGATAGCGGATCACCTTGTCTCAAGCCGCGAGAACTAGTCATAAAACCATATGGAATTCCCTATATGAGTATTGAAAAGGAAGGAGTGGTAATACATTTACGTACCATAGCAACCCAAGCAGGAGCAAACCCGAGAGCCGTCATAATGTGACAGACGAATTCTTGATTAATAGTATCATACGCTTTTTGCAAGTCCAATTTAATGCACGCTCGTTATCCCCCGGGCTTGTTGAAGTCGCACACCAATTCATGAGCCAGTAAGTTGTTATCAGCTATTGCTCTGCCTTTGATAAACGCCGCTTGATACGGAGAGACGAGATGTGGCATGATTCCTTCCATTCGATGGCACATCAAATGGGTGATGATCTTGTACAGATAGTTACAGCAGGCAATCGATCTGTAGTCAGCTAGCGTTGAGGGATTCTCAGTCTTCGATATCAAAGAAAGGTACGTATGGTTCATCTCACGCAACAACTGTCCATTAGTGAAAAGTCACCAACCATATCGAGCACCTGCGCTTTAATCTCCTTCCAGTGTAATTTGAAGAACTTGCTACCAAAGCCATCAGGCCTTGGCGATTTATTAGGATCAGCTGCTTTGACAATCCGCTCTATCTCGTCCATTTGTACCAGTGCAAGAAGTATATGATTGCCAAGAGGTGACACTAGCTTCCTGCAAACGATGTCTGGAAAAATGGACACATAATTTGGTTGGTTAAAAAGCTCCGAATAGTACCTGACGGCCGCAGACTGAAGTTCGCTGCACTTGGTAAGTTCCTTCCCATCTGGTCCGAGTAGCTTGTCGATATAATTGCGATGATGGAGCATATAAACCACATCGTAAAAGAATTTTGTGCAAGTATCACCAGCTTGTTACCACGAGCATTTCGCTCATTGGGCTACCTCGACCTCTTCTTGCAAGCAAAGGTGGCTAACTTCTTTTATCAAATTCTGCTCCTCGTTGGTGTGACGCCCCAGAACCAGAATACTGGAGAGCGGGGGCGTACATAGCCAGCTACGTATATTGAAATGAAATCTACCTCGCTATACGGTCACGGCTGTCTAGATATGAGGGTTTACTACAAGCCAACGGTCTCTTAAGGTCCAGCCTATTATCTCAATCTCAACAAGTAATATAGTTACAAGATGTTAGATCACCAAATATACAATAAAAGGCGTCCCAAATATTACATATTCAGTTGATCATGAAGCTAGTCATACAAAATACGAGGACTAGCAAGAGTTAAGTCATACATGATCAACCCTAGGATTTGTTAATCATGTTTACAGCCCGTAGGCAGACAGTAAGTAAATGTGTATCGAGCTAACAGGTGCTCGTCGGCTAAACGCCTCAAAAGAATAAATTTACAATGCATGGGTGAAACAAAATGGAAAAAAACCCACTCGTAGCCCGGGTTCCTTCTAGTCGCCACCATCGGGCTGGAGGTTCGGTAGATCCTCGGGTGCTGCTCCAAAATCTGGCCACACAAAACCAGCTGGGTCAAACCCCAGAAAGAGCAAGTGCCACAAAGGAGGCCACGAAATAAAGACAAAAGCCAGCATATCAGAGCATAAAAAATAGAAGAAAAATGCAAGTAATAAAAGTACAGCAGGACAATAAACGACTAGGGACATGGAACCATTCCGGGAGCCAGATTACAACCCGTAAACCAAACAAGGACCGGGGTTGTAACCCTTCGCCTGAATAGCACTTGTCTCTATCCATTTATTGTTATGACAAATAAAACAAACATGTTCGGGAGGAACCAGGTACTGGGACTAGACAAGACTTAGACAGGGCTAGACAACATCCGTTCACAAGCGGCCAAGCAATTACTACGGCTTACTACTTTAACTAACTAGGGTTATCACAAGCCTAATTACTAACAAGATGCAGTGAGAATTTTCCAGTCCCAAGCCCTGCAGACTATCTAGTTATCCTTCCGCGGATTGAGAGTATGGTTGGGTACATCGCCCAGGAGACGATATACCCTTAGGTGACTTAGAGGTGCAACACATGACAGTGTGCTGGAAATATGCTCTACTCGTCGGCAAGCTACAAGTCCATTAAAGCGCCCAAATAACGAGATTGCTTGTGACTGGAAATTCTCTATGTTCTAGTTTAATCTAATCATTTGCCTATTCCAATTTAGCATGAGTCCCTGGCCGTGGTACCCAGGAAGTCACGTCCTAGACATGATACAAGACAAGACAAGTAGATTTGCACAACGCAACAAGAAAGAACACCCATGGTGTCAGGGCAAGTCAAGTACGACCAGTTATCAAGTCGAGTCGAGTCAAGAGTGCGCCGAGGCGGCCACTATCAAGATGTCAAGATACAGGGGATTAATTACAGGTTGCAGGTTACAAGTTAAAAGCCACAAGTTACAAGCACCCAACAAGTTACTGCCAAAATCAGAGAATGCTAGCCATAAATTAAAAACACAGAAAATCGTGTCAAGGCGTGTCGGGTTAGTCAAGTCGTGCTGTGGTATCAAGCTCCTAGAAGACAAATTCAGCAAGAGAAAACCGAGAACCCAGGGAAAACACCAAGGGTCAGGAGGGAAAGCCATGGCACAGGGTGTGCCAGGCAAGGGGCTCGGGCAAACGGCGCCAAGAGACGCGCTCGGGAACGGTCGCAGTGCGCCAAGGGGCGCGGGGAGCCAAGCGCGCAGGGGCGCGGCCAAGTGCGCAGGGGGGCCGTGCGGCCAAGTGCGCAGGGGGACGCGCGGCCAAGTGCGCAGGGGGCGCGGACAAGTACGCAGGGGGCGCACGGCCAAGTGCGCAGGGGGCGCGGCCAAGTGCGCAGGGGGCGCACGGCCAAGTGCGCAGGGGGCGCGGAGGCCGAGTGCGCAGGGGGGGCGCGGCCAAGTGCGCAGGGGGCGCGGGGGCCGAGTGCACAGGGGGCACGGGGGCCTGAGTGCGTAGAGGCGCTGGGGCCCGAATGCGCAGGGGGTCGGGGGCCTGAGTGCACAGGGGGCCGGGGAGCTCAGCGCAATCGGACGGGGGGCAGCAGCGCGCTAAAGAGCGCGCGCGCCAACGGGTCAGCGGCCAGCGCCAAAGGGCGCGGCGCATAGGCAGCACAATGCAGCCAAGCGCACGGGGCGCAAAGCGGTGAGGCGCGCAGGTCAGCAGCACGCTAAAGAGCGCGCACGGGGGAGGGGGTCTTCTTCTTCCTCTTGCTAAGAGGAAGAACACCCATGGCTTCAAATCTTAGGAACTTCACAACTTGGTCCGCAAAACTCGAAATCCGGATTTTCAAGAGTCTAACTTGTGTAAAATTCAATTCTCTACAACATAGAAGCATCAAAATAAGCAAAAATCCAAGTTTGGTAGATCAAATCCAAGGAATTCCAAAAATGATAAAAACTTAGATCTAGGAGAATCCAAGCTCCAAATCCAAAAATGTCAAGTTCTAATGTTGTTCCAAATCATCTAATTAAGCTAATAGACAAATAAAATTTGGTCTTCTTGTGGTGGCAAGATGCACTTGCCTATGGGTAGGGTGTTGTGTGGAAGAAGGAAGAAGCAGAAGGAGTTAGAAATTAATGGGAGAAGTAATGAGGAGAGAGAATAGTTGGTGAAGATTTAATGAAGGTGGTTGTGGTGGAATGAGGGTGGAGTATAGGTTAAAGTGTTCCATTGGGTTTAAAATCAAACCAACACAACTAAAACCGAGCCGAGCCGAAACCCAAAATACGAGAAAAACCCAAAATTCCGCAAGTCGAGAAAAATAAAAAAAATACATGCCAAAATTCAATTACAAGTATAAATATGAAATACGGGAAATGAGGGTGACAACTCTACCCACCTTAAAAGAATTCCGTCCTCGGAATTTAATCAAGGAGCTAGAGACTGCCACGGCAAGCTACACTAAGTACCAACAATTACACTAAGTAGTTCAATCAATCATACATGCAAGCAAGGGATGGAAAGCATAAGGCATAAGGAAGACATTATACCTTACGAGTCAAACAAGTCGGGATATCGCGATCGGATGTCGTCCTTACGCTCCCACGTTGACTCACCTAGAGAGTGATGACCCCAAGCAACACGGACTAAGCTAATAGTCTTGTTCTTGAGTATCTTCTCCCTCCGGTCCAATATAGACACGGGCCTCTCCTCATACGAAAGGTTGGTACCAACAACCAATTCTGAATGGTCTAGGATATGGATCGGGTCCGTGATATACCGTCGTAATTGGGACACATGGAATACATCATGCACCTCACATAGCGACGGCGGAAGAGCGAGATGATAGGATACATCTCCTACTCGCTCCAGGATATTGAACGGCCCTATATACCTAAGACTAAGCTTTCCCCGCACGCCAAAGCAAATGACGCAGCGGTTAGGCGAGATCCTAAGGAATACATGGTCGCCGATAGCAAACTCTAAGGGACGCCGATAGGCATCGGCCCAATGTCGCTGGCGATCTTGGGCGACTCGAAGATGATCCCTGACTTTTCTGACAACTTCAACTGTCTGGGCAATCATTTCTGGACCGAGCATCTGCCTCTCTCCGACATCGTCCCATGCTAGCGGGGATCTGCACTTCCTGCCATACAATACCTCGAACGGGACCATCTGAATACTGGCCTGGAAACTATTATTGTACGAGAATTCTACCAGGTACAGGTGATCTTCCCACAAACCACCAAAGTCAAGTGTATAAGATCTCAACATATCTTCAAGTGTTTAGATTGTACGCTCTGACTGACCATCTGTCTGCGGATGATATGCTGAACTGAACTGGAGACGAGTTCCCAAACTCTCTTGCAGGCTACGCCAAAAGTGTGATGTAAACCTTGAATCCCTGTCCGAGGTAATACTGACGGGCACTCCATGAAGCCTGACAATCTACCTAAGGTAAATCTCTGCTAGCTGAGCCGTAGACTGCCCAACTCTGAATGGGAGAAAATGAGCCACCTTCGTGAGCCTGTCAACTATAACCCAAATAGCATCTCTACCAGCTGGGGACCTAGGCAATCCAGTCACAAAATTCATGGTCACATGCTCCCACTTCTATTCTGGAATCGACAAGGGCTGAAGAAGTCCAACGGGCCTCTGATGTTCAGCTTTAACCTGCTGGCAAACCAAACACCGAGAGACAAACCGGGCTATCTCTCTTTTCATGCCATTCCACCAAAAATGCTGACGAATATTACGGTACATCTTCGTGCCACCAGAATGAATAGAATACTGTGAACTGTGAGCTTCTGCCATGACCTCCTGTCTGATATTTCCACTGGGTACACAAAGACGAGTGTCGTGTCAAAGTGTACCATCTTCATGAATGCACAACTCTGGCCTCCTCCCTGCCTCACACTCTGCTCTGAGTCGCTGAATCTTGGAATCTGTAGATTGCGCCATCCGGATCCTCTCAACTATGCCGGATTGAACCTGTAGACTGGCCATCAACGCCACGTTGGTAGGAAGAACCACTTCAATACCTATCTTCTGAAGATCTGCCAATAATTCTGGTTGTACCGTTAGGAAGTAAACTCCGGCTCTCCTGCTCAACGCATCTGCCACAACGTTGGCCTTTCCTGGGTGATACTGCAAATCTACATCATAGTCCACTAGTAGCTCGAGCCATCTTCTCTGCCGTATGTTAAGGTCCTTCTGGGTGAAAACATACTTCAGACTCTTGTGATCAGTAAATATCTCTACTCTATCTCCGTACAAGTAGTGCCGCCAAAGCTTAAGTGCAAATACTACCGCTGCCAGTTCCAAGTCATGGGTCGGGTAATTCTTCTCATGATCACGAAGTTGACGTGATGTATAAGATATTACCTTCCCATGCTGCATCAAGACACACCCCAATCCTCTGCCTGAAGTGTCGCAATAAACTGTGAATCCTCCGGTCCCATCTGGAAGTGTGAGAATGGGAGCCGTTATCAAACCTCGCTTCAACTTCTCAAATGATTCCTGACACTCTGTTGTCCAGGCAAACTGCACATCCTTGCAGGTCAACTGGGTCATTGGCGCCGAAATCCTTACAAAATCTGATACGAATCACCGGTAGTAGCCGGCCAATGCAAGGAAGCTGCGAACCTCTGTCGCTGAACTAGGTACTGGCTATGACTCGATAGCCACAATCTTCTGGGAATCCACTTCCACTCCTCCTCGGATAATGATGTGACCCAAGTACAAAATGCGATCAAGCCAGAACTCGCATTTACTAAACTTGGCGTACAACTGATGCTCTCTAAGCGTCTGAAGGACAATCCAGAGATACTGCTCATGCTCCGCTTCGCTCTTGCTGTAGACCAGGATATCATCTAGGAACATGATCACGAACTGATCCAAGTAAGGCATAAAAATGTGATTTATGAGGTCCATAAATACGGCTGGCGTATTGGTCGCTCCAAAGGGCATAACAAGGAACTTCCAATGCCCATACCTCGATCTAAACGCTGTCTTCAGGATGTCCTGCTCTCTGACTCTGATCTGGTGGTATCCTGACCGCAAGTCTATCTTCGAGAACACTGAAGCCCCTCTGAGTTGATCAAACAAGTCATCTATCCTCGGGAGAGGGTATCTGTTCTTGATTGTCACTGAGTTTAAGGTACAATAATCTACACATAACCTGGACGTACCATCCTTCTTTTTCACAAGAAGCATCGGGACTCTCCAAGGCGATCCACTTGTACGAATGAATCCCTTGGTCCTTTAATTCTTCAATCATCTTGTAAAAAATCTCCAACTCTGAAGGCGCCATTCTGTAGACTCGCTCTGATACTGGTGTTGTCCCGGGAATCAAGTCTATAGTGAACTCGATCTCCCGCTCTGGCGGCATCCCTGGAAGTTCCTCTGGGAAGACATCTGGGAACTCTTCAACTATTCGGGATAACTGCACTGCTGCTACGGCCATCCGCAATACTGGAGAAGATGGTTCCACTGCGCCTCTGAAAAATAAAAACTCTAGCTCGCCTGGAATACTAAAGACAACCCTGCCAACATGGCAGTCGATCCTAGCATACTGGTTCCTCAACCAATCCATGCCTAAGACTATATCATAGTCTGCCATAGGGAACTCTATAAATCTAGCGGGGAACTCTCTACCGCTAACTACGATTCGACACGAGAAAAACACTCGATCTACTCCCACAAGACCATTACCAGTAAGTATATTGAGCCTCACTGATAATGACTCGGGCTCCAATCCTATACGTGTTGCGAATCGTGCAGACATGAATGAATACGATGCACTAGAATCAAATAATACCGATGCTGGAGAGGAGTTGACGAGAATAGTACCTGCCACTACCTCACCTGGTGCAACTTCTTCTTCCATAGTCATCATCATGGCCTGACCTTGTCCTCTTGCTGTGGGTCCCCTCTGCTGGAAACCTCTCTGCTTGCTCTGCACTTAGGCTTGGGTGTACTGCTGCTGGTTCTGCTGATAAAATACCTGGGCCTGAGGTAACAAGGGCCTCGGGTACTGCTGCTGCTGCATAGGTGCTGGTCCCCTAACCGATGGACTGGTTGGGTTAGAAGAGGACGAACTACCCCTATTTGGGCAGGCTCCTATCTTGTGATCTGCCGCTCCACAAGCCAGGCATAATCCCTGCGCCCTACGACAATCCGCCACTATATGGCCTGGCTTTCCGCAATGAGAACATCCCATCACGAAAGTCTGCTTCTGCTTCTGCTGTTGCAGGTACATCGGGGTTGAATGCTGAACCGACGTCACTGAGGCCACCCGCCTCAGAGTTCCAATGGTCAAACTCCTAGCTGCCGGGGCCGGAGCTGATGATTGGTGCATCTGACTGTGGGACCGCTTCCTACCTCCGGTCCTATCCACGATCCTCTGGGAGGTGTACTCATGCCTCCTAGCTGCTCTCAATATCGCATCGAACGTCTGCTACTCGAACTACTCAACTGCCAACAAGATCTTCAAATGTAGTCCCTGCTGGAACCGCTGGGCCCTATCAAACTCGGTTGCCACCAAGGTGGGGGCAAACCTACTGAGTCTAGAAAACTCAGATACATAACCGTTGACCATTCTGCCTCCTTGCTTCAAGTTGGTAAATCTCATCTGTAGGTCGTACCGAGCTACAGCATCGAAATACTTCGTCTGGAATCTTTCTCTAAACACTGCCCAAGCAATAGGTGCCACTAATCCCATGGCTTGCGCTGCCCACCAACTGCGAGCCAAGTCTAACAACTGCAGGCGTACCACCGCCACCTTCTCATCCTCAAGTGTCCTAGCTGCTTCAAGAATTACCTCGGTATCCTGAAGCCAAGCGTCCGCGGCAATCGTATCCTCGCTGCCGTCGAAGAATGGAGGGTTCAAGCGCTTAAAGTTATTGGCCACGCTATTCCCTGGATGACCTCCTCTGGTCAAGGCATCTGCCACTACCTGATACAAGGCGTCTCCTCGACGATCCTGGGAAGCTATCAAGGTCCTGATGAGGCCTACCAAGGTGCCATCGTCAGGCTCTGCAGGCTGGACGGGCCGAACTGGGGGCTCTCCTCCGGGAGGTACAACTCTGGAGGCTACTCCGGAATGCTGGGCTTGATCTCCGGGTTGTTGCTGGTCCACGGGAAGTGCTCCACCTTGCTGATCGACGGGGTCAGGTACAGTGCCGCTGAAGAAGACGACATAGGAAAACAATAAGGAAGGACCAGGACAGATCAACGATACAAGCACATGATCAGGACAAAAATCCAGAGATTCAGAGGATATGAACGGAGATCAAGGACGAGTACTGATTGAGACATCTATCCGGTAAACCCTCACATATCTTGAATGTCAAGACCTGCATGGGCCACCATTTAAACCATGTGATGCCCCAAAACCAGAATACTGGAGAGCGGAGGCGTACATAGCCAGCTACGTATATTGAAATGAAATCCACCTCGCTATACGGTCACGGCTGTCTAGATATGAGGGTTTACTACAAGCCAACGGTCTCTCAAGGTCTAGTCTATTGTCTCAATCTCAACAAGTAATATAGTTACAAGATGTTAGATCACCAAATATACAATAAAAGGCTTCCCAAATATTACATATTCGGTTGATCATGAAGCTAGTCATACAAAATGCGAGGACTAGCAAGAGTTAAGTCATACATGATCAACCCTAGGATTTGTTAATCATGTTTACAGCCCGTAGGCAGACAGTAAGTAAATGTTCATCGAGCTAACAGGTGCTCGTCGGCTAAACGCCTCAAAAGAATAAATTTACAATGCATGGGTGAAACAAAATGGAAAAAACCCACTCGTAGCCCGGGTTCCTTCTAGTCGCCACCATCGGGCTAGAGGTTCGGTAGATCCTCGGGTGCTGCTCCAAAATCTGGCCACACAAAACCAGCTGGGTCAAACCCCAGAAAGAGCAAGTGCCACAAAGGAGGCCACAAAATAAAGACAAAAGCCAGCATATCAGAGCATAAGAAATAGAAAAAAAGTGCAAGTAATAAAAGTACAGCAGGACAATAAACGACTAGGGACATGGAACCATTCCGGGAGCCAGATTACAACCCGTAAACCAAACAAGGACCGGGGTTGTAACCCTTCGCCTGAATAGCACTTGTCTCTATCCATTTATTGTTATGACAAATAAAACAAACATGTTCGGGAGGAACCAGGTACTGGGACTAGACAAGACTTAGACAGGGCTAGACAACATCTATTCACAAGCAGCCAAGCAATTACTACGGCTTACTACTTTAACTAACTAGGGTTATCACAAGCCTAATTACTAACAAGATGCAGTAAGAATTTCCCAGTCCTAAGCCCTGCAGACTATCTAGTTATCCTTCTGCGGGTTGAGAGTATGGTTGGGCACATCGCCCAGGAGATGATATACCCTTAGGTGACTTAGAGGTGCAACACATGACAGTGTGCTGGAAATGTGTCACGCCCCAGAACCAGAATACTGGCAAGTAGGGACGGACAAGGCCAGCTACGTATAGCAAAGTACTCCAGTACTCCGAAACAACGTATAAGCTGTATAGATGGGGGTCACTGCTACAAACCAACAGTCAATCCTAGGTCACATGATCCTAGATATCTCAGTCTCAGACAAGAAGTAAAGTACAAAAATATGATCATCATGCATATAAGACAGTAAAGCATCCCAAACCATAATATATAGATGATCATGAAGCTAGTAATACAAAATGAAGAACTAGCAAGACTAAGTAATACATGATCAGCTCTAGCTGCAGTCTAGAAATATAATATCATGTCTAAGCCCGTAGGCGGAATGTCAAGTCCAAAACACGAGCTAAACACGTGCTCGGTGGCTAAACGCCTCAAAAGAATATGTACAAAAAAGAGTGGGTAAGAGAAAGAACACCCACTCAAGTCCCCTGGTGCTCCGGGTGGTCACCATCGAGAGGAAGGTCCGGAAGATCCTCGGGCTCCTCAACTAGATCTGGTCAATGCAAAACCAGTGGGGTCAGACCCCCAATAGCAAGTACCACAAAGGAAGCCAATCTATGAACTAAAACCAGCATGCAATTCATAGCAACGGATAGAGACAGAAATAAATAAAAGCAAATCGAGACTCGTGCGCTACCAATGCACTTATCCCGAGAATAGGCAAAACAATGAGTAAAGCAACCTGTAGCATAAGGTAAAGGACATGTGACAGAATGTAAACTGTGTACATATAGGGAAAAGGAAGCATGTGATCATGAAAGATAAACTAGACATGTGAGCATGTTAAGTAGTCGAGACATGTGAGCATGTTATGTAACTGGAGCATGTGAGCATGTGGTGAAACCGAGCATGTAGTAGGAAGAATAGCATGTAAGGAATGACAGGAAGCTAAGTACTACAATAAGATAAACTGGAGCAAGACTAGACTAGACAAGAATGGACTCCATCCATCAATCACGGCCAAGCAATGATTACGGCTTGATACTTTAGCTAACTAGGGTTGTCACAATCCTAATTACTAACAAATGCAAGTCTGAGAATTCCAAGTCCAGTTACCTGCCTGCTGCCACCTATTGGTCATGTCGGGAAGTGATTACAAGTGTGACTTTGTGCTCCCACGCGATGGTGAAGCTGGGAGAGTGTTCATCTCGACGGATAGCTCCAAACCCTTAAATTAAATGTTATAACGACCTAGACCAAAGGCAACAGGTAACTGGGAAATCCTCCCCACCCATGTTCTAATGATCAATCTAATTATATAATTCTTATCATTTTCTTGGATTCTGGGTGTGGCATTCCGCAGAATCCATCCTAGACATGAGCATGCAAGACTGGACAAGACAAACAAGATTGTGCACTATAACAAGCCACAACAAGACATGACAATATCAAGGCAAGAGTGCGCTACGACGAGCCACTATCAAGGAGCTAGACATGTACTAGAATCAAGAGTGCGCCATGACAGGCCACTATCATGTAAGCAAGAAAAAGATATGTTCAAGAGTGCACCACGACGGATCACTATCAAGTACGCAAGAAGACATGGCAACAATTATCATAGCTTGTAAGAAAGAATCTATCAAAAGACATATCATGGCATGTGAAGAAGAATAGTCAAGGCTAAGTACATTTCATAAAATAGTTGAACATGTGCTAGTATCAAGTCTATATAGGGTGTACAATCATTTTCTAACTATGCAAGATCATCTAATCATGTTAAGAAATCATTACAATCGAAGAAAATATCAAAAATGGACAAAAACGGGCAGAAACGGACAAAAACAGACAAAAATAGCCTAACCGATTATCCGGCGGATTATAGCGGATTTTCGGCGGATTTTCCGGATTGAAACAGCAAGTTTTGTGGTGCAAGTTCGGATTTTTCGACGGATTTCCGCGGATTTCCGACGGATTTTCCGAACCGTCACAGAAAGTTGATTTTTGAACTCAAAACTTGTTTCGGCCATAAAAATTTCGTTTTAAATCGAAATTCAGATTTTCAAAAGTCAAAATTGCATAGAATTGAATTCCCTACAACATGGAAGTATTAGTTTTCATAAATCAAAACATTTGATAGATCAATACCTCAAAATACTCCCAAATAGAGGTTCTCGGGACACCGAAACGGGTTCCGATTGCCACCAAACTCAAAATCCATGATATACAAACTATGTGAGGGCCTCATATATGTACATGTTACCAAGATCCATGATGGTAACACTAGTATCACTCTTGATACCAAGTTTTCTACTAAGTCCATATTGGATTTTAACAGAAAATCAAATCTTGCTTAATCAAAATTTTGAAACGTGCATATAGACGAGAATCATAAGAAAAACATATTTAACAAAATGAGTTTAAGGCAATTCTAAACATTTAACACCAAGAAAAACAAAAATGACAACCAAATAATATGGTTCATGGATTTGGCAAGATGTACTTGCCTAGGTTAAGCTCCAAGCCTAATCTTCTACTCCTCCTCCTAGGGGGTTAGACACCACACCCAAGGCCTCAAGGCCAAGCTCTTGGCAAGCTCCAAGGGGGAGAGAAGGGAAGAAGAAATAAAGAGAGAGTGAAGAGAATGAAAAGAGAGAGGAGAGAGAAAGTGAAATGGTATATATATAAGGGGGAATTAATCTTAGCCGTTGGATCATGATCCATGTGAAAATCTAGGTCAATCATGGTCATTCAAACAAAACCGAAGGTCCATTGGATAATAGAGTGCATCTACACTATTCACGAAAATATCTAAACACTATTCACGAAAATATCCAAAACACTATTCATAAAAATATCTGAAATCGAAAATATCCAAAATGTGGAAAATCCGTCTGGACGATATGCCGTCGGTATACTCCGGTATACTGGCGGTATGCCGGCCAAGAAGAAAATCTATAAGTTTAGGAAAAAAATTTAAAGCATTACGAAAACCAAGGAAATACGAAATACACTACAAAATACGTATCCGTATATAAATACCGATACTGTTAGACGAGTCTCACAAAATGTGCTCTACTCGTCGGCAAGCTACAAGTCCATTAAAGCGCCCAGATAACGAGATTGCTTGTGACTGGAAATTCTCTATGTTCTAGTTTAATCTAATCATTTGCCTATTCCAATTTAGCATGAGTCCCTGGCCGTGGTACCCAGGGAGTCACGTCCTAGACATGATGCAAGACAAGACAAGTAGATTTGCACAACGCAACAAGAAAGAACACCCACGGTGTTAGGGCAAGTCAAGTACGACCAGTTATCAAGTTGAGTCAAGTCCAGAGTGCGCCGAGGCGGCCACTATTAAGATGTCAAGTTACAGGAAATTAATTACAGGTTGCAGGTTACAAGTTAAAAGCCACAAGTTACAAGCACCCAACAAGTTACTGCCAAAATCAGAGAATGCTAGCCATAAATTAAAAATACAGAAAATTGTGTCAAGACGTATCGGGTTAGTCAAGTCGTGTTGTGGCATCAAGCTCCCAGAAAACAAAATCAGCAAGAGAAAACCGAGAACCCAGGGAAAACACCAAGGGTCAGGAGGGGAAGCCATGGCATAGGGTGTGCCAGGCAAGGGGCTCGGGCAAACGGCGCCAAGAGACGCGCTCGGGAACGGTCGCAGTGCTCCAAGGGGCGCGGGGAGCCAAGCGCGCAGGGGCGCGGGGACAAGCGCGCAGGGGGCGCGGCCAAGTGCGCAGGGGGACGCGCGGCCAAGTGCGCAGGGGGCACGGCCAAGTGCGCAGGGGGCACGCGGCCAAGTGCACAGGGGGCGCGGCCAAGTGCGCAGGGGGCGCACGGCCAAGTGCGCAGGGGGCGCACGGCCAAGTGCGCAGGGGGGGCGCGCGGCCAAGTGCGCAGGGGGCGCGAAGGTTGAGTGCGCAGGGGGCGCGCGGCTATGTGCGCAGGGGACGCGGGGGCCGAATGCACATGGGGCGCGGGGGCCTGAGTGCGCAGGGGCGCTGGGGGCCGAATGCGCAGGGGGTCGAGGACCTAAGTGCACAGGGGGCCGGGGAGCTCAGCGCAATCGGACGGGGGGCAGCAGCGCGCTAAAGAGTACGCGCGCCAACGGGTCCGCGGCCAGCGCCAAAGGGCGCGGCGCATAGTCAGCGCAATGCAGCCAAGCGCACGGAGCGCAAGGCGGTGAGGCGAGCGGGCCAGCAGCACGCTAAAGAGAGCGCGCGGGGGAGGGGGTCTTCTTCTTCCTCTTGCTAAGAGGAAGAACACCCATGGCTTCAAATCTTAGGAACTTCACAACTTGGTCCGCAAAACTCGAAATCCGGATTTTCAAGAGTCTAACTTGTGTAAAATTCAATTCTCTACAACATAGAAGCATCAAAATAAGCAAAAATCCAAGTTTGGTAGATCAAATCCAAGGAATTCCAAAAATGATAAAAACTTAGATCTAGAAGAATCCAAGCTCCAAATCCAAAAATGTTAAGTTCTAATGTTGTTCCAAATCATCTAATTAAGCTAATAGACAAATAAAATTTGGTCTTCATGTGGTAGCAAGATGCACTTGCCTATGGGTGGGGTGTTGTGTGGAAGAAGGAAGAAGCAGAAGGAGTTAGAAATTAATGGGGGAAGTAATGAGGAGAGAGAATGGTTGGTGGGGATTTAATGAAGGTGGTTGTGGTAGAATGAGGGTAGACTATAGGTTAAAGTGTTCCATTGGGTTTAAAATCAAACCAACCCAACTAAAATCGAGCCGAGCCGAAACACAAAATATGAGAAAAACCCAAAATTTCGCAAGTCGAGAAAAATAAAAAAAATACATGCCAAAATTCAATTACGAGTATAAATACGAAATACGGGAAATGAGGGTGACAGTTGGCCAGAGATGCATCATCTGCGTTAAGTTGAAGAGCTGATTGAACCTGAACCAGCTTGGCTTCTTGAACATCGAGGCGCTTACACGACCTCGTTCGGTTACAGGCCTTCAAGCCAGCCTTGACCGCCTTGAGGCACTAGGTCAGCTTGAACTGGAAATTGCCATGGACATTAGCGATGAACCCACGTTTAACAATCTCACTATATCCTTCTATTAAGTGTCATTTATTATTATATCTAAAAGGTCTGGCTCGCCTTTGATCAGGAGACAAAAATCGGATACAAAAAGGAGAATGGTCACTTGTACCCGCTACTAGGCCTTCGACGACAACATCAAGGAAGGTTTAGAACCATTCCCTATTCTCCAAGGCTCTGTCCAGTTGGCACGCCACCCTTTTATGGACCGCCTTACTATTCCAAGTCCAAATATGCCTCCTTCGCTCCAGTTGCTGTAATCCAGATTGAAGTAGACAGGAACAAAACTTCTGCAATATAGCCTCCAGGACAGGATGCCCCCCAATCTTCTCGTGCCTATATAAAAGAGCATTAAAGTCACCTATAAACACTAGAGGAAGCTTGAACTGGTCTTTGGCTTTATCCGCCATAAGAATGATCTCCTTCCAGAGCGCCTCCCTCTCTTTACGATCATTATGACCATAAACAGCACCAAGAATAAATTGCATACCTCCTTTATTACTAATTTAACGACGATAAGTTGATCAGATATACTTATTGTGTTACCATCCCAGCATCTACTATCCCATTGTAGCCAGATACGGGCCATCATACACAGATGCAGATTGTGTACGTGATCCCAATACATCCTTTACTGACGAGATAGCATCTTGTCAGTTTTGATTTTCGTCTCTAACAATGCACAGATGCTATGTTGTCCCTTCCTAACACTACTAAAATCTGTCTAATTGGCGACGTAAATTTAGCGACGTTACAAATACGTCGCTAAATTATGGACATTAGCGACGTATAAACGAAACGTCGGTAACCGTTGCTACTAGCGACGCAAATAGCGACGTGACAACGACGTATACTAGTTACGTGAGCTAGTCGTCGCGAAACGTCGCTAATTGCGACTGATTTAGCGACGTTAATAATAACGTCGCTAAATTTCTAACTAAATTAAATCCCCCCCCTCCGATTCATTTCCCCCATCAATTTTACTCTCTCACTCTCTTCCTCTGGCGCTCTCGCTCTCGCTCTATCCGGCGCTCTCGCTCTCGCTCTCACTCTCTCCGGCGACTTCACTCTCTCCGGCGACTCTCCTCTGGTATGTGACTCCCTCTCTCTTTCTCTCTTTCTCTCTCTCTCTATTTGTTGTTAATGGTTGGGGGGTGCTGGTGGCTCGGGGGAAGGGGCAGGGGGTACGGGTGGTTGGGGGTGAGGAATGGTTGGGGGTGGCTGGGGGTGGGGCAGGGGGGTGAGGGCGGCTGGGGGTGAGGAGGGAGGTAGGGGTTGGGGGGCTGGAAAGGGAAGGGGGGACTGGTGGGAGAGGGGTTAGGGATAGGGTTCAGGTTAGGGTTAGGGGTGGTGTAGGGGAGGGAGGGAGAGGGGTACGGGGGGGGGGGGGGAGGGGGGGCTGGGTCAGGGACACCGATAGTGCCGAAAAAACTGATAATTTAGTAATAGTTATTTATTTTTTGACACCGAAAAATATGATACTCCGATTCGAAACCACGTACCGATAGTGCCGATATTTGTAACACGTAGTTTTGTTGGTTGGTTAATTTATAACACGATAGTGCCGATATTTCTAACACGTACCGTTAGTGCCGATATTTGTAACACATAGTTTTCTTGATCCCGATACTCATAGGAATGGTCCCGAGTCACGGCCGTAGTATGTAGTATATTCGTTTTAATTTGTAGTATATTCGTTTTAGTTTTGAAGTTTATTCGTTTTAGTATGTAGTATGTAGTAGGAATGGTCCCGACTCATAGGAATGGTCCCGAGTCATGGCCGTAGTATGTAGTATGTAGTATATTTGTTTTTGTTTGAAAGTTTATTCATATTTGCAGATATCAAGAAATGGCTATATCCATGTATCTGCTAGGCCGTTCGTGGATGTACAACCGTATTCGAGATGACAGGTGCGGTGTGCGAGATGAATACATCGCCGACGTAGAACAATTCCTCCAATTCGTGAAGGTGTTGCCTCAATCCATGGACGGCATAGACATTAAGTGCCCGTGTGCAAAATATCGAAACATGAAGTTTCAACCAGAATTAGATGTGACGTATCATTTATACACAAAGGATTTCCTTCCGAATTACTACCAATGGACCGCACACGGAGAGCTTGTACCTTTAGCATTCCAAGCGGAGCCTTATGTGGAGCCTTATGTGGAGCCTTTTGTGGAGCCTTATATGAATGTCTACAACCGAACTGGTGTCGACAACGAGTAAGTGAACATGGTCTTCGACGCTGCGGGGCCTAGTTTCGATCCATACAATCGTGACGCAGCTGAGGAGGCACCGAATGCCGATGCCGCGAAGATCGTGGAGTTGCTGGAGAATGCAAGGACTCCTTTATACCCTAGCTGTGAGGACCATTCACCGTTAGAGGTGATCACTCGGCTCTTGAGCATAAAGTCTGACTTTAACATGTCCCAAGAATGCTACAAAGAGTGCTCGAGTTGATTACCGATATCTTGTCGGAGGGTGCCAAGTTACCGAAAGACTTCTACCGCTCTAAGAGGATGGTGAGATATCTCTGGATGGGATACGACAAGATCGATTGTTGTCAGAACGGATGCATGCTTTACTACAAAGATCACAAGGATGCAGAAGTGTGCGGATTCTGTGGTGCTGATCGCTACAAGCCAACTGCTGCAGGCAAGTCTAGAAGACTGACTGCTTCAATGCACAACTTGCCGTTGACACCGTGGTTGCAGAGATTGTTCATGGTGAAAGAGACTGCCGAAAATATGAGTTGGCACAAGCAACAACAGACCGAAGGAGTGTTGGATCACCCATCTGATGGAGAAGCGTGGAAGTGCTTCGATCGAGCATATCCTAACTTCGCTTCTGATGCGCGTAATGTAAGGTTGGGGCTCTGCTCTGATGGTTTCACCCTATTTGGTCTTTCAGGCTTCCAATATTCATGCTGGTCGGTAATCCTCTCTCCGTACAACCTACCGCCTTGGATGTGCATGAAGATACATTACATGTTCTTAACTATTATCATCCCCGGTCCGAACAACCCAAAGAGGAACATCGACGTGTACTTACAGCCGTTGATAGATGAGCTAAAGCAGCTGTGGGAAACAGGGGCGTACACGTATGATGCTTCGAAAAAACAGAATTTTCAGATGCGGGCAGCACTAATGTAGACAATCAATGACTTTTTGGCTTATGGAATGTTATCTGGATAGAGCACTCATGGTCGGCTTTCATGTCCGTATTGCATGGACCGTACCAAGGCTTTTCGTTTAAGACACGGAGGAAAGCCATGCTTCTTTGATTGTCGCCGGCAGTTCTTGCCGAAAGACCATCCGTACCGTAGGAACAGAACTACATTCCGTGCCGGAGCTATGGAGAAGGGCGATCCACCGCCAATGTGGACCGGAGAGGACATATGGGAGCAAGTAAAAGAAATCTCAAGTGCTATTGTAGATCCTACAACGAGCAGCCGTTGCGAGGGATTTGGCGAAGATCATAACTGGACCAAAAGGAGTATATTCTGGGATCTGCCATATTGGAGCATAAATTTGATTAGACATAACCTTGACGTCATGCATATCGAGAAGAACGTGTTTGATAACATAATTAATACTGTAATGGACGTCAAGGAAAAGACAAAAGACAAAAGACAATCAGAAGGCTAGATTGGACTTAGCCAAAATATGCAGATGCCCTATATTGCACATGATAGACAACGGAAAGGGAAAGCTTTTGCGGCCTAAGGCAATCTACTTGCTGGAAAAGGAGGACAAAGTGAGACTTTGTAGATGGATCCAGGACTTGAAATTTTCGGACGGATACGTCTCCAATCTAAGAAGATGTGTCGACGTAAAGGAGTGTAAACTGACCGGAATGAAGTGTCACGATTGCCACGTATTCATTGAGAGGTTAATTCCTGTTGCATTTCGAGAATTATTACCGCCGGTAGTCTGGGATCCATTAAGAGAGCTTAGCATATTCTTCAGAGATCTTTGTTCTTGCAAGTTGCTCGTCGATCGTTTAGAGAAGCAAGAGAAGGACATTGTGGTAACACTTTACAAACTTGAGAGAGTTTTTCCTCCTGCATTCTTCGACTCAATGGAGAATTTGCCGATTCATCTTATCCATGAGGCTCTTGTTGCTGGACCTGTCGGTTATCGTTGGATGTACCCGTTCGAGCGACAGTTGAACCACCTCAAGAGGAAGGTAAAAAATAAGGCACGGATGGAGGGTTCTATTTGTGAAGCATATGTCCTTGAGGAGATTTTAAACTTATGTTCCATATATTTTCAGCCTCATATTGCTACAAACAGAACAAGGGCTCCCAGAAATGATGACGGCTATGAAGTTGGTATTGAGGCAAAGCTGAAAGTATTTACTGCCTACGGAACACCATCTGGTAAAATAAAAAAAAAGATATCTAAATGACGACGAGGTTAGCGCTGCAATGTTATATGTATTGCTCAACTGCGACGAGGAAGAAGTGGACAAGCTAGTGGGGTAAGTAAAATTATTTTGTGTGCTTCGTTGCTTCTGAATATAACTAATATACCTATGCTTCGTTGCTTTCCAGCATGTTTAAGGATGAGGTAACGTCCAACAATCCATACATAACCGAGGAGGAAGTAGAACGGCAAATGAGACTTCATTTTCCTTTTTGGTTGAGAGCATATGTACGGACGTAGTCACAATTTACTTTTTCTGTACATTTATACTTGCACATAATAATTAAGTTAGCATCGTTTCTATGTTATTTAGGTTGATCGTCCGGAGGCAATCCTTGTGAATGAGTATATTAAAACTCTAGCCAAGGGGCCAATTTATCAAGTGAAGACCTGGCCAAGTTACTGCGTAAATGGTTTCAGGTTCAAGTCAACAAATGCTCGAATAAGAGACGACTTCTTGGATTTGGATTCTACGAAGAATAGTTGTTTGTGCATAAAATCTTCAAACTATAAAGACGTCGACCCAGGCAATGACTTCTTTGGTGTCTTAATGGAGATTATGGAACTGACATACAATTATGCTATAGAACCTTGTAAGATCGTCTTGTTCAGATGTGACTGGTTCGATCCGATCCAGGGTCGAGGTTGGAGAGTTGACAAACATGGTCTTGTTGACATAAATTATCGTCGTCGATATCAAGCTTATGAGCCGTTTGTTCTAGCAAGCCAGGGTCAGCTAGTTTACTTTACCAGCTATCCAAAATAAGGAGCCGGGAGATCGGATTGGTGGACAGTCTATAAGACTAAAGCTCGAAATACTTTCGATGTTGACGAGATAGCTTATCAGGAAGACGAACTACCTCTTATTACAAATATTGTCGATGTGGACTCAACGAAAGTTTCTCATGACATGTTTCATCAATTGGAAGAGGTAGAAGTATCAAAAGAGGAAGAGGAAGTTGATAGAAGTTAAGAGGAAGAGGAAGAGGAATCGGAACAAGATGAATTTTCAGAAGAGGATTGAATATGTTTAATTTTCAGATGTAGTATGGTTTACTTTTGTTTTTTTCAGATGTAGTATGGTTTACTTTTGTTTTAGCAACGTTAATAAGCGACATTTTCAGATGTAGTATGGTTTACTTTTATTTTTTTCAGATATAGTATGGTTTACTTAGCGACGTTCCCTGGCTGTAGTATGGTATACTTTTGTTTTTTAAAGATGTAATATGGTATACTTCTGTATTTTTTCAGATATGGCTCGACGTGGATCATTTGGTTCCGGTGCTGGTGGGAGTCGACGACCCCGACCGTCTCCATCTACCACTCCTACCGACTCCTCATCCCCCCGTACTCCAGTATACACGAGCGGTCTAGTCGCCGGCAGTGCCTCCATACCCGGCTCTAGCAGTTCTAGGCTAGGGCCTTCTTCTTCTACGCAGCCAGAACCGTCGAGTATTCCAGAGGTCGACCCCACTATTGAGGAGCAGACCGAGGTCGAGGCCCACGTCGAGGTCGAGGGCGATGGCGAGGCCCACGCCGACGGCGAGGGCGATGGTGAGGCCCACGCCGACGGCGAGGGCGAGGCCGAAACCGAGGAGCAAGCTGCGGGCAGGGGCAGGGGCAGGGGCAGGGACAGGGGGCGGGGCAGGGGCATAGTGCAGCTCCCATTTGAGACGGATCCTCCGTGTCGCCCGGAGGGGGATCTGAGGTTGGAGATTTAGGCCTGTACTCGGACCAGGCGGTAAGTAAAATTATTGTATTTAATTTGTTTAAATTTATTATAAACTTGTTTAATAAATTTTAATTTCTATTTTACAGGTATTATCCCTCCTCCGTACACCGGTCGCTGGGTACATTCCTGCGACAGAACTACGGGGGGGCCTGGATCAACTGGAGGGATGTCCCGGCCGACAGGAAGGCCTTCTGGTTTGAGCACTTTTCGGTACATAAAAGTTTATTTCCTTTTAACATTAATTATGTTATGTTATAACTTATGTACTTCTATAATTTTTTTAGCGGACTTACTTCTTCCCTCCCCACCGTGCCGTTGCTGTCGAGGCTATATTTTTCGGCATTGCCAGCAAGCTCATTAGGGACGCGATCATCGACCAAAAGGATCACGACCGTCGGGGAGAGCCTATTCAGGGTTGGATCTCTGCCGCCGACTGGGCGGTAATGAAAAGGAGATTCGAGGAGGAAGCTTACAAGGAGAAGTCTGCGAAGTCTAAAAGAGCACGACAGGCGGGGTCGCAGTGGTGTGGTGGATCAAGGTCCATCATGGATTTCTTCACCCATATGGTACGTATCTCGCCGTATACCCATAATTAATACTTTATAGTAATATATTTCTTTCAACTTAACTGACAAATCATATAATAATTTCGTAACAGGTTGAATCGGGAGAATACCCTAATATGGTGTCCTTGTTTCTCGCCACGCACATGAAGGGGGAGCGGTTCGTAGACAACAAGGCCCGGAACACCTACGTAAGTTTTACTTAATGCTAGTTCATTAATATTAATTTTTAATTACGTAGAAAATTTATCTAGATGTTATTTCTAGGC
Organism: Iris pallida; assembly: GCA_029216955.1. Lineage (NCBI taxonomy): Eukaryota > Viridiplantae > Streptophyta > Magnoliopsida > Asparagales > Iridaceae > Iris > Iris pallida. Next base: position 4,303,477 of record JANAVB010004000.1, on the reverse strand, counting down.
CGAGTTTTAGAAGTTTTACTTAATGCTAGTGCATTAGTATTAATTTTTAGCGACCACGTGAGAATTCATATAGATGTTATTTCTAGACCGAGTTTTTGAGGCTTAGGGACGCCGGGCCGACACGGTTAGAGGAGGCTGGTGCTATCACTTTCCAGCAACCCCCGGCCGCCGCAGCTCAGTCAGATGATGAGCTGTGGATGAGGGCCGTTGGTGGCATGCATAGGGGTACGTACTATGGTACGGGCTCCTATGGTGCCTTTATTACGTCACAGGCCTCTGCGACCGCCACTAGTGTGCCCGGCCCCGCACATACTGAGGAGTCGCTCCGCCAGCAGCAAAGTGACGTCCTTGCGCAGATAGCAGCTCTGCGTGACGAGATGCTGGAGAGGATGGGGGCGCCGCATACAGATGATTCTGCGCTCATCTCACGCTTTGAGAGACTGGAGGAGACGGAGGCGCTGCAACAGATGACCCGTGCTACACAGGAGGCTACGCAGCGGTTGGTCGAGCAGATGCAGCATTTCCAGGAGATGGCAGCGGAGCGACCGTCTGCTAGTATGCCGGGAGCATCATCTACATCCGGCGGTGCACGGGAGGACATGCTCGTCTACCTGTTGTCACCGGAGGAGTATCAGACGATCCTGACGTTGCAACGACAGTCATCTGGTGGCGCTCCTCCTCCAGCACCGGGTCCAGCTCCAGGCGATCAGTAGTTTTGTTTTTACATTTTTGGACTGTACTATATTTTTCATTTTGTACGTATTTGGGGATATTCAGTTTTTTCGTTGAGGATATTGGGTTTGTACGTGTTTGGGAATATTGATTTGGTTTGTTCAGGATATTATATATTGACATTGTTTGTTGCGGATAGTATTTTTTCTTTATATTTTTTGTATATTCTGGAATGTATTGTGCGTGCTGGTGTTGAGTGTTCCACCGAGGGGGTCGGCGAACCCAAGGATTGGATTCTGTATTTTGTGTTTTGTATTCTGTATTTTGGCTCAGGCTCCAGCTCCATTTGCATTCTGGAACCTATTTTTTTTCATATTTTTTACCTTAGCGACGTTTTAAGCGACGTTATTATTCGTCGCTAAATTTTAGCGACGTTAGTAAATGTCGCTAAAAGCGTCGCTAAATGCTGACGTGGCACCACGTGGCACCATAATCTGATGTCAGCTTGTCGTCGCCAAAACGTTGCAAGAGTGTCGCTAAACGGCGACCACACGATAACGTCGCCTTATACGTCGCTAATTAGCGTCAACGATAAAACGTCGCAAATAACGTCGCTACTTAGCGACGTTAATAACGTCGCCAAATGACGTCGTCCTAGCGACGTTTTGCGACGTTTTCTCGTTTAGCGACACGTTTTTTTCCGTCGTTTCCAAAACGTCGCCCAAAACGTCGTTAAATAAACTTAGCGACGCTTTCATCGAGTTTAGCGACGTAATGTAACGTCGCTAATCTGACAAATTTTTGTAGTGTAATACTTTCGCTAATCTCCCTCCAACGACTCAGCGAACAGGCTCCGCGAACATTCCAAGCTATCAACGTCATCTATTAATTATTAATTTCCCCAGTATCAACACGAGCATCATTCTCTGAGGGAGGAACGTGCCCGACAATATCACTATCTATCTCAATCGTCTCGGAATTAGCCACCAAGTTTGTCTCCTTCGCCTAAGATTTTTTCTGCCATCTGGGGTCCATACATAAATCATTGCCGCTGTACGTAGACAATATTATAGGCTTGTTCGAATCCTCCACAACAATTCCAGCATGTCTTTTCCTGCTGCCCATGATTGGCAACGTACTCGCCACCCCTTTGTTTTTGTGTACCGCTGCCTTCCCTCGAATCTTCCTCTTAGTATCTTTGTGCGTCGATTGATGCTTACTTTTAGAACTAAATGAAACCTGCTGACCACCCATCGCCTTTTTTGACAAGAGACTCCCTAATGAGATTCCCGACGAGAATGGATTACTCATGCCTGTGTTTCGAGCATTGGCCAGATTGATATCAATTTCCAAAAACTTATTATTTATGTTATTCAATAATATTTTTATTGATATATACACATGTTAGGTGTCGTCGACATTAATTCCTTGATAATTCAGTTTTAAAATTATTTTGAGAAAAGCTTTCTTCTAGCTATCAATATTTTTCTCTCATTTTCACGACACTTTATTAGCACATCGCTCAATGAAATCCAGAGCAGACCAGGAGATATTTTGAGAAGAGTCCATACTCCAAAACCAAGTTCACAGATTACACAATTTTACTAATAAAGAACATCACTAGGCTATGTTCAATGGTGTGTAGTTTTTGTACATAGAAATTGTTCCACCAAACATCCGGTATTCATTTTTTTATACGGTGGTAAAACGATTTTAAAAGGAAATACTTATATTTTCTCCCTTTTATCCGTATTTCCATATTTATCTCGTCCTTGTATTTGTTTACTCTTATGTAGCATGTTTGTAATTCCCTAGCACCTTGCAGGTAATTTGAACTGGTATATCTTATCCTTTTATTTATTAATTCTCATATAGCATGTTCGTGATTCCTTAGTACCTTGTTGGCTGATTTGAACTTGTAACCGATTCATAATCTACTCTATTGCATTAATTGACTTATAGTTACTTGGCATCCTGTCCATTAAGTTGGTTGATGACTGATCATACTTAACGGTAGTGTACACCCATTTTTTTAGTGTTTTTTTTTTTTTTTTTTTTTTTTTTTGCTTCAGTAATCTCTATAGTCAAGATAGGACATGCATCGGCTGGCCATTAGATGGACATAAATTTGTTGTTGTTAGTTATTTTGGATAGACCAAACTTTATGTACAATCATCATATATTAGTTCTGAACTTTGGATTTGGCACCTGACCGGTTGGCCGCTAACAGCCCTGAAGCCTATTACAAACATGATAATGCATAAAACATGATAGTTCCATATTACGAAATTCTGCTAGACAATTATTTGTTTTGATAATACATTAAAATACTTAAATGCAATGACCAAACTTAAAGGGTCGGTCAACAAGGTATTGAATCATGTATAGTTAATTCTACATATACTTCACCTCATAATTTATACTATTGTTGTTTATGACGACATTTATGGACCATGATTAACATGGATTTCATAGATTGGGCCTATTTTTATCATAATGTCCTATGAATTGCAATTAAGATCTATTTAATGTGCAGGATATTAATAAATTTTGATTTGACATATTTTTAATCAGATTCGTCATACTTATGATCTACATCACATTGCATGCTTAGCATAATAACCGATCCGATTGTGGCTTATGATAACTTTTCATTCTACTTATGTCGAGTCCATGAATTTATCCATATATGATTAGTCTTAAAGATACAAATTGCTTGCTTGAGTTTCCACATCAAATGGGTGCATACATGACAGGTGTTGTGCTGCATGTCCGAAAAAAATCAGTCACCTGAAAATTAATTTTGTAGGTCGCAGCGGGTTGCTGGCCCCCTATAGGCCAAAATTTGACAATCAATATATAGTTGACAATACTTTAGATGTTCTAACAAAACAAAACAAAAGTTGTTGTCTAATTGTCCTACAAACTATCATAGACCTGAATTTCTATGTATAAATAACTTAAAACCTACTTAAGAATTATAGGACACATAAATAATACAAAATTTTCTTTCTCCCCAGATGTCAAACCTTACCAAATTGGAATTCTCTGTCCCAGAAGTTAATTGGAAACAATTATCTCGCTTGGAAGTTAGATGCTAAGCTTCACCTCAGCCCCGTTGACCTGGTACACACACTGAGTACTCCTACAAAAGAAAAAACAATTAGCCCTATAAGTAGCTTTTATATATATATATATATATATATATATATATATATATATATATATATATAATCCGCATCAAAAGTGATCAAAGTCCTACTGCGGGAGCCCCTCATGATATTATATATATTATATATATATATATATATATATATAATCCGCATCCAAAAGTGATTCAAAAGTCCTACCGCAGGAGCACCCCTCATATATATATATATATGATATATATCTATATTATGATATTTATATATATATAATATAATAATCCGCATCAAAAGGTGATCAAAAGTCCTACCGCAGGAGCCCCCTCTATCATATATTATATTATATATATATATATATATATATTAGATAAATATATGTACATCCCGCATCAAAAGTGATAAAAGTCCTACCCGCGGGAGCCCCTCATATATATATTATAATATATATATATATTAATATATAGATATATCAAAGTGATCAAAAGTCATAAAGTCATATATAGATTATATAATATACTTATATATATATATATATATATATATATATATAGAATATATATATATATATATATAATATATATATATCAAAAGTGATCAAAAGTCATAAAGGCATATAATATATATATATATATATATATATATATATATAGATAATATATATCTATATATTATATATATATCTATATAATATATTATATATATATATATATCAAAAGTGATCAAAAGTCATAAAGTCATATATATATATATATATATATATATATATATATATATATATATATATATATATATATATATATATATTTATTTATTTATTTATTTTTTTTTTTCATAAAGTCATATATATATATATATATATATATATATATATATATATATATATATAATCCGCATCAAAGTGATCAAAAGTCCTACCGCGGGAGCCCCCTCATATATATATATATATATATATATATATATATATATATATATATAATCCGCATCAAAAGTGATTCGTCAGGCAGCACATGAATCTGCCCTAAACGAAACTGGACTCCTACCGTCGAGTAGTAATAGTGATTGAATGTAGAGCTCAATTGAGTTGATCTGTTCAAGGAAAATATTTTAGAGGAGAAGAAAACCAAAATTGTTGCATATTAAATATCAAGGATAACTGTGTGACCTCCACAATGCCCATCTACCCCTACATTAGATAGTTACAGCCTCCAGCTTTCTAAACAACTGCTGGCAACACTTCCACATACTTGTAAGCATAACCTCGGCACCGAAGAGCCATCCCCAACACTCAGAAAACAATTAGGATGTGACCAACGCAAAGCATCCCAATGACTCCCATAGCCCAAGTCGTCCACCTGGAGGATCAGGAACACGGAAATGGTGAACCGTTATGATATTACACAAGGGAGACTCTTAAATTATTAAGTAACATGAAATCAAAATAATAGACAGCCAGAGAGAGGTTGACATATAATTTTCAAGCAAAACAAGCCCAAAATCACTATATTCAGAGTCAAAGGTAAAACCTTAAACATAGCTTCTCGTGTCTGCAGCATCATAAGCTACCAAATTACATACAAGTCAACACGACTGGGATTGTTGTAACTCCAGTTCCTTTTAAATGTAATCCTGGGATTACGCTTACTGAGGTAAAGATCACACGTCACGGTAATCTTTTTCCATTTCAGTTTGATAAATTACTAGAGAATGATGAAAGCCAATGACAAGACATTTAGTTGTGCAGTGTTTCCTTGACCCCTTTTGAATTCATAGCAACTCCTCCTTTAACAATACTAAAAGAAATACCAAAATCTGACCACATTTTGCTGACCACATAATGTGGCAGCATGTGTTGATCATGTGTGGAACCCCACATTAATGTTATCGACACATAGGCTATCACATCATGTGACCAACAAAATGTGGTCAAATTTTGGTATCCCCTTTAGCATTATTGCTCATTTGAAAGAAACACACAAAATTGTAAGACAATTCATCTAAATTAAGGAGATCTTCATTGCTAATCCTATGTTACCCGGACTCTCCACTTTAAGGAGAAGTATCAGTGTCGACCCGATAGGACATGGGTATAGATATGAAATCCGTATCTGATCCTCCATAGTAACAATCGGATCCTTCATGGTAACAATCGGGAGATTGGTAGTGAAGTAGATAATTTATTTTAATATGGTAGTAAAATATATAGTTTATTTTAATATGGTAGACTGGTAACAAAGTAGTAAGAAAGCTGAAGGGACGGTCTCTTAGGGACTTATTCAACTAGTTCAGTAAAGTTCACGAGCAGTTTATAATTATAAGTTTTTTTATGAAACCTTAGTCATATCTACCCGTATCCAAAATTGAATCATTTTAGCCGATTCCGTGTGTCGTTCAATTATGAGTTTGAAGAACCAGACTCTTGGAGATGTACCGTATCCGACACTCGTACCCGAGTCCAGGTAAAATAGTGCTAACCTATCCAAATCAAGTAATAAATTTAACCTTTGTGAACTAAAACCCAAATAATTTGAAGAAATTTCATATCTGTAGTGCTGACACTAAACATACAATCAATTGGCCTCAGACATCTTTAACAGCATCTTTAACATAAATACAACATGATAAATCAAGGAAATCACCGATTTAAAAGGACCACCATCTGAACTGGTATTATCATGCATGGACACTGCAAAATGATGACAGTATCCCTATTGTGTATGTATCAGTGCCCATTGTGTCCATATTCGAGTGAAATAGGTTACTTTTGTACCTATCTGACAATGTTTGCATCCCGTATCTGTGTCTATATTTGTGCAACATAGTCGAATACATAAAGTTGGTCATCTCCTGCTTCATACCATATGGATATTTAACACCTCAATCCAGGTTCAATTTGGTTATTTCATGGTACTAGCAGCTCCATCAACTATGATCCTATCGTTCCAGCTAGCCATATTGTCTATATTGCCAACAATCTAAACCAACATAACGGAATTTCCGTTCACGCAGCCAACGCCACAAATTTAGGATAATATAGGAGTTATTAGCCAGCATTATTATCTTCATAATCAGATAGTCTTCCATCAACAGTGGACGTGTGCGCGTATGGGTGCACACTTGCACGTGAATGTGTTCATACGCTAGTCCAAATAGTTCCTTACATTAGGTTGCATGTGTACCACAATTTCATAACTAGTACTGAAATTAATATTGTAGATTCCTACTGTGATATATTTTTCAGTATTAATAATGTAAATTAAGTAGACCAAATTTATAGGAAAGATTAACTTCAATACAATTCCAAATTTACAACAGGATGGCCTTAATATCACATAGTTTCTTGTTTACCCAAGAGGAATTCAGCTTCCGTTATTAGTTTCGTCACAAGCTCAGTCCATCCACCAAATAATTACATGTGGTCATGTATCAGAAAATGTCATCATAAATACTAAAAACTTATTAAACAAGCACTAGTACTATTCCTCTATTAAAAGGTATTTTCTAGTAAACTAGCACAATGCAGACATAAAGCGGATATTGTATCTTGCAGAAAATAGCATTTGTTATACATCACAATCTCCATAAACTAACAGTTCTACTTGAGGGTGTAATTGTCTAGACTTGGGACCTCCATATCTGAAGAAAAAGACCCACAGGTTCAAAAAAATCATACGGTTAAACAGCACTGCATATGCTATAACTATAAGTTTTTTTTATTTCTTCGAGATATATGCTACTATTAAATTTCTATCTTTATTTTCTTAAAAATTAAAAGCAGGTCACATTACGTAAAAACCTTTAACCAAAGGGCTCTTAGGAAGTTTTGAATAAAGTATAACAGGTGTGCTTAAATTTTTTGAATTAGTTAATTATCAACATACACTTTTGTTAAACTTTACCAAGACTAAATAAATGTTAATAAAATTATGATAGTCTGTAGACGTAAAGGTTATATTAACTCTTGTAACAGACAGCAGAAGCAACGATATCCAAAATGCAGAACCTATACATTTTCATTATTCTGAATTCAGAATCAAGATGCAATCACATTATTAAAAAAAGAAACAAAGAAAAAAAATCTTAAACAACTGCTAAACTTTAGTTTTATGTTCAAAAGTAATCCTGAATGAATTTCTAAGGGGTATAAATCTGACAATGACAGGATTTAAATTCAGACAACGTACTACAATCTTTGAAGATGTAAGTCTCCTAATCTAAAGCCCATGATATTTTCAGTGAATTGTATCCTGCCAAACAAAACAACATTCAAGATTTGCAAATGTATATTCCTTGAACTAAGTTCAAATTCCTTGAACTTGAACGTTTCAGTTAACTAGATCCTACAAAATCAAACAACATTACAAGCTTTGAAGATGCATATTCTCTAATCTAACACCCTTGCCAAAGGAAGCACAGGAGATATCAAGGAAGCAAGGTTTTGTAAAAGATAATTTCAAGATTGAAGCATTTCTTTAGCTTTCCAAGCATATGTATGCATATAGGAAAAGAAATCAATGACAACTTCTTTCAGGGGAAACGTGGAATAACCATCATCCAATCATCTCAATCCTACTTTGATGTACCGTACCAACAACATTACACAGAAAGAAACAATACTCATAACTAAACTGCTCTTGAAAACAAACCCTTTAATTCACCAAAATAACATGTCAATTGTCATTATCCCCTTAATATTCTCCAAAACTCTCCAAGTTGTTCATTAACTCTCTCTTGAATAAAGGATTTTAAAAAAATAATGATAAAACTTTTGATGAATAGACAACCTTTGGCCTGGTTACTTGAATAGGTTTAATGGCACATGACAAATTGTACTAACAAAAGATATTTGGAGAAGAATAGTTGTCATAATTTGTGGAGGTACATAAGTGTTACTAATTCTAATATATATATATATATATATATATATATATAGAGAGAGAGAGAGAGAGAGAGAGAGCTACCTCAAAAAAAAGCATGCATGTACCTTTTGTCCGCACTTGTACACCCTGAGACAGGTGAGCTAGAGAATGGGCCCAATAAAATAGTAGCATTTTAAGGGAATTGGCACGTGACATGTTTTACTACAATTGTGGAGGTAAAACAAGAACAACCATGCCAAAGCCTAGCGATAAATCCAAATTGTGAGATTAGATTGGAATATGATTTATTATGGTGTAAAAAAGTGACAGAAAATGCTATCAGAACATTCGATCCAGAGTATGTGTTTAGTTTAAAGGAGGACGTGTGTTGGAATATAATATTATTTGTATTTAGGAATGATTTCTTGCCTAGGTTAGAGTTCTTATAATTTGGGGAGTTTAGTATATGTTGGAGTTCAGAATTGTGATAGAATGTCTAGTTTCCCAATAGTTGACCTGAAGATTGTAATTTTTGAAGACTAATTTTAACTCCAGCTACTGGTTCAAACTTTTGTTTATTGTTTCCTAGTTTTTCCACATCAACCACGTATGAGACATTCTACATCTTGAGGTCCTATAGTAAACTTGTGCCAGCTGAGATAGAAATGGCCTGATATGTTTCCTCCCTATGCCTAACAATTGGATTAGTAATAAGTGTTGGGCAGACCAACAGGTTACCGGTAGGAAACTGCCACTTCCCCTTTAGTCCAGGCGGCAGCAAGAACGAGGTCACAAGGTGTAATATAATATAACATATTTTGTCACAATTTGATTTAATATTAAAAAAAAACTTTATGGCCTAGGCTAATTTGCAGTTAAATACCCTGAACTATCAACACTTTTGCAACTTACTCTACCCTTTGTTACTCTTCTGTCCAACTTAATGGTCACATGCAAGGCGCATGAGTATATTAGACTTTTGCCATAAACATAAAAGAAGTTAATTCTCTATTTATTATTTAAAATAATTTAATATTCTACCCTAAACTTGTCCTAACCCTAACTATGGCCTCCCCCAATCCCTCCCACCATTGCTGCCAGTGTGGGATGGAAAGAACAGACTTATATGGCTGATTTTGGATTGGAAGAATAAAATGATTTATTTATGACATTTTTCTTGCTACTCGTTTGGGAATCTTTCTAAGTTGGCTTGGAATAGATTTTATAGATGGTTTTTTCGTAGAATATATAAATCTTGGGAGAATTTAATGTTTCAAGATGTTTTAGAATGGTTTTCTTTGGAATTTGGATAATGTTGATTCAATTCTCATTTTTGATCTCCCAATCTAAGCATTATTCCCTACTGACCATAGCCTTGAATTGCTTGCTTCATTGCAGGGCTAGTCCTAAAACTAGCAAGTTTAGCAGTACAATGATCTCAAGGTACTGGAGACAGTGACCTTATCGAACATCAGGCTTCACCATATACCTTATTATTTCTACAAATTAACAAGATATAGTCCTTGGTCGAAATCTTCTTCCATTATCTCACCTGCTTCAGCCAAGAAATTCTCGAAGGTGATTCCAACCAATTAAATGCATTACCTAACTAATCAAGTAATAGTGATGTTAGAAATTCAACGGAGAATGAGGGAGTGAAGATATGTGCTCGAACTGTGAGAGACCAACAAACATATATATAGTAAAGAAGAGGATGTAATTAGTTCTCTTCTGATCTAGACTCTCTCTCTAGATTTAATATCTAGTGTTGGTCTCATCAACTTTAAAATGGGTACATGTAGATTGGGTTAAGATTAATCTTAAAATTGCGGTTTCAAAATTATGATTGAGTTGACTGGCTCCAATCTTGGTCAGTCTAGCACTTGTTATATTAAAAAATGGGATCACCACATTAGCATATAGTATGACATATATTACCATATCTACATCAAACTTAGACTTCCCTTCATACGAAAAGGACGATGTTTCTGCTTCAGAGCATTTGACTATCAGTTACCTTGTGCACTAATCTGTCTTACTTGAACAGGTTGAAAAACTTACATGGGAGTTATCAATAGCTTGCTACCATTAATAATAATAGTGTCTTAACTTTCAGATAAAATATTTATTTGACAAACAGCTTTGTACTTGTTATCTAAGCAGTATGCAACACACTGCAAACCTGTGTTTCTCCATCTGACAGGAAAAAAGATAAAGGGAAAATAAAATTGAAATAGCAATAAGAAATAAAGTTTGGTGGATGAACTAGACTGATTAGAACTTGGCTGGGATCCCCTTGATCCCAACCTTTTCTCTAAAAAAAAACTATGATTAGTTGACACAGACATTGGACAGGATGTAGCCGCAAGTCTCCAAAATCTAGATGGATATTGGGAACTTAATAACTACAAAAAAGGACAATAATAATGAAATCATATTGTATTTGCTACGTAGGGACACGATATTTAAACTGGCATACATTTTATAATTCATAGAAAACACAAGTATTAAACATGGATGGCACATGTTGTGTCGGACACGGATTTACAATGCAAATTCTACTACATATCATAGCTTTTCTATCAGCGGATGCATTTTTTAAAATGTTCTTGGGGCTTTGAGTACTTGAATAGCTCAACTAATATAATACAGGTGATTCTTAGATATATTTCACTTTGGTATTCTATGGTTGATGTCATTTCAAGATATATTACACAGTACTGACATCTCCCCCAAGCAGAGCTTTTCTCTCTTTTACAAGTATTATGCAAATCAGCCCCATATTATGATGATTACAATGCTTTCCTAATTCTTACAAATTTTAATTTCACAAGATTGAAAATTAAGTTGAATCCAAGTAAGTTATACATGACATTGTAGCTAAGTAGCAAGGAAACTCCACAAGCTATCATATCCGTATCGTGTTGTCTCGGACATGTATCGAACATGACATAAATACTGCAAAATACACAAACACGCCCAAACTCCATGTGTGTGTCATCGTGAGCGAATCATTTCATGTCGTACTTGTGCTCTGTACAATATAGCTTTGCAGTGTCTGTTGTTAGAAGGAAGATAAAAATCATAGCAATTTATTTTAGGGTCTGTTTGCCAAATGGAAACATTTGGAAACTAACAAACTTAGTTTCTTATGGTTTCTATATATATATATATATATATATATATATATATATATATATAGGTCGAGGCCCAGGCAAAGACCCGCACATGGAAGTTCTCCAAAGTCCAAACCCACACTCTGCTTATACCCAAACTCCCTCATGTGAGGGTCACGTGGTCTTTTGACACAGCACGGAAACATCAATGGCACCATAGTAGTTATACATATGATGAGATCGAGCCCATATGGTTAAATTCTCATGGGTCCAAACCAGCACTCTGTCGAGACCCGAGCTCCCTCATGTGAGGGTCACGTGGTCTTTTTACACAGCACGGACTGAAAACCAGCAACACAAAATAACAAGAGCTAAAATTCCAATTCTCAAACATTAAAATAAAAAAAAAGAAAACTCTATCAATAACAAAACAATACAATTGAACTTTTTTACAAAGCCCTTTTTGTAAGAAAAAATATAACTTAAACCCTAAGACTCCAAAACAAATTAGGGGGAAAAACTAACAATAGGTTAAAAGCTCGTTCAAATGCTCAGCCTTTTCAGACAATCATGCATTACATGACATCTCGGGTAGTGATAAAACATCATCACATTGGAAACTTAAGGAAACTGAGTTTCTAATTAAAAACCTTGTCTGTTACTTTGTTTGCAAGGAACTAGAAACTAGAAACTTGTCATTAATGATGACATGCAATAATAAAAAATAATTTATGCACAGGATTAGAAGTGGGTGTCTTGGATGGAAAAAAAAGTAGTTAAAAATTGGGTTCATAATTGCTTTCAATAACTTTCCATGAGTTTCCATCCATTTGGATGGAAACTAAAATGGGGACGAGTTTCTACTTTGGTGGTGGGCTCTACAAGTTTCATGACACTTTCTGTCTGCCAAACATGCAAGCAAATAGAAATTGGGTAGAGTTTCCAATAGTTTCCTTTCTGTTTGCCAAACAGGCCCTTAGTGCAGTTATTTTACTTCTCTGTTGGCTTGACCAACTAGAAACGAACTCGGATTTTCCATTTTTTTTAGTTTTCTTTGTCCTTGGACAGTTTCGCCACTACCAGTTCACTTGTAACAAAAGCACAAGCACAAGCCATCTGGAGCAAAACTGTCACTTTCACCAACTAATAGTAGATATTCATAATAGAATTATGGCATCAAACACAAATCAGGTTTTACTATTTGTTTAGAATCTTCAGATACAGTATCAAACTAGTAGGATATGTGATATCGAACTTATCCAAGTCCAATCCATGCAGTTAGACCTCTTGGCTACATATTACAGGATTTCGGAAGGCAATTATAAGAGAGGAAAAGATTTGAATTCTTCAAAGGACATGAGTGTCCTTGTAAAACGAGTTGTTCGGGACCTAGAATAGGCTAGGACATGTTTTTATTCCTCCATTCTGGGAGGCTGTAATTACAAATGTGCATTTATCAAAATTTTGTTATGGTGTCCGTTAATGCACTTCTTTAGTTATTTCGAGGAGCAAATTTACCTTCAATTGGCATTTTGTTCCTATATCAAACTGAATCACTAAATCTCTCACCATATCTACCAATCCGTACTAAAATCAGCATTTGTTTAGGGCCTGCTTGGCAACTTGAAAGTGGATTCCACTTCCTTGTTTGGTTGGAGAGGAAAGTGGAGATGGTAAGTGGTAGCAATTACTTTTTTGGTTGGAGAGGAAAATGGAGATGGTAAGTGGTAGCAATTATTTTTCTTCCGCTGCCAGTCCACTGGTTGTCTCCCTTCACTTTCTAATTTTCGCATCTACTACACAAGTTTGAAAGTGGTGTTCAAGATTGTTTTAAATCCATTACTTAAATAATTAGTAGTTAAGTATATAATTAATTAATGTAATATTAATAACTTAGTAGATAAGTAATACTAAGTAATGGACAATACCAAGGTTCGCAATAGTGTATCAATTTCGGACGCTTCCTATGAGTAACGGTATCGACAATTCCGTTGTTCGGATCGGAGTATCGGGTACTTCATTTCGTAATGATAGAACATATTTTAAAAGACTAGAAAATATATTATACATTTAGACATAATTTAATATATTATATGTTATTTCTTGTTGGTTTTAAATGGAATAATATTCCAATTGCAATAGATGATATTGCTTAATGCTTACTTGCCTTTAGAGTTTAGACATAGTGCTACCACAATAAATAATTTTGAATAGAGTAATATCAATATGGACGAATGTTGTGAATTTATAGATAAACAACTTCAACAAATGATGATGGTTATTGAATTTCATAATTCAATGTCATATTTATTAATGATTGGTTTGGATTATTTTCTTATTTTTCAATTGAATCAAATAAATAGTAGTTTATTAGTAAGGAATCTTATCGACATATTATAATGTTGTTAATGTTTATTGAATCATTATGTTGACACTATTTTTCTATTATTTTTCATTTTTCATTCACTTTTTCTTTGTCAAATTATCTGGAAAAGAGAACCCAAACTCGGAATCGGACAGTATCAATAGCAGACGGTATCGAACCAAACATGCCAAAACCGGTATATAACAGTCGTATCCTATTGATATTGGCCGATAATGCGATCTATGGATAATAGTTAATTAGTGCATAAATAATAATTGACATTTAATTAATATTAAGTAGCGATTACATGCTAAGTAATATTAGGAACTTATGATAACTAATTATTGTCATGAAACTAATTAAGAAAGATAATTAATAAGTAAATGAAATAATTATTTAATATTTAAAATAACAGTTAGTTTTTATATAAAATTAGTTAACAAAAATGATTTTTTAACATTAATTACTAGTACTTCATAATTAAAATTTGTTAAATAAATTAATTAATATTTAATATTATTATAATGCGCTCTCTCATATTCCACTTCTCCATTTTCTTAGCAAAGCACACACATTTTGGAATCATAAGAGTACAAGAAAATGCATACATTCCACACCCTTTCCATCACTTTGACAGTGCAAATACAGATCCCCCTCTTACCATACATGCCCTTACATCCTAAATGCATATGATATACAAAAAGGAATGACATTGACAACAAGGAAACGGAGGCAAAAAGTACATGGATCCCAATCAAGGAGAGATTTGTTTATTGAATTCATGGTTGTTTCTACAATATCTACAAAAGAACTAGCATTCAAGTTAAGCATTAGATTAGGATAGTAGTTATAAAACTTGAGATGATGTATTATTTATACAGCAAAATCAAAGCTTTTTCAACCAAAATTGTCACTCTGTACTACAACTGCTCCAAATTGGTTTAGTTACAATTAAGCAATGTTCTAAAAATCGCTAGGCGGACTCGGTGCGACGGAGGTCTGCCTAGCGTCTAGTCCGCCTAGGCGGCCGCCTAGAATTTTTTTTTTTTTTGAAATTTTTGAAATTTTGAAATTTGAAATTTCAATGTTCTAAAATCCAAATACTATCTTAAAACCCAAACAAATATCCAAAATACAGCTAAGAATAAACAAAATCAAAAAAAAAATTCAAAAAATCCGCCGCCTAGGGACGCCTAGGCCCGCCTAGGGGCCCCTAGGGCCCGCCTAGCCGCCTAGCCCACCGCCTAGGGGGTTTTCGGTGCGGTGGGCGGGCGCCTAGCGCCTAGGCCAATTTTTAGAACACTGCAATTTAGAATCTTAGCATGCTAATTAAGGGTTAGGATTAGGATATTGTCTATGTTTCACGGACATGACATGTCACAGACAACCTTAATTTTGGTGTTACCTAGCGTAATCTGGAACGTATGCAAGAGGGGACAAATTTTTGGCGTGCCCATGCCTCCTAGGGTATTATACTATATTGCAAGTCGTATATTTCTCCATCAAGATTACTTCTTTATACTAAAAATTCTCCAGAATGGTTATTCATGATTAAGAATCTCAACATACTAATGAAGAGTTAGGTTAGTACTATCTACCAAGGACAAGGATAAGACATGAAACAGACATGGCAACTCCGACATGAACACGATACCAATTTGGTATTAACTAGTTACTAGTGTACTTTGTAGTGTAATATATGTGTCCGACATGAACACAATACCAATTTTTATAGTGCCCATGCTTCCTACATATATCATACTATAATGAAAGTAATAAAAAAAAAAAACTCGATCAAGATGATTTGTTATACTACGTCTGCTCCAAAATGGTAAGGTTACGATAATAGGGTTCGGGTATTGCACTATAATGCAGAATCAAGATTTCCCGATCAAGATTACATTTTTATACTAAAATTGAGAGATAGGAAACTTAACATATAATCATATGTTAGATTTGTCAAGAAGATTATAGCTTACATTGCAAATGAACACTAAAATCCTCGGCAATCACCTAACTTTCAAACCATAATTACCTCAAATTGTCTCGTCGGGGTCGTCCTCGTCGTCGTCCTCGTCCTCGTCCCGATCAGGGACCAGATACGCCCCCGGCTCCGGCGGGGCCCGCCGCCTGGTCCTAGAGGGGAGGATGTTGTCAAGATCGACCTCCGCCAGTGGATCGTCGCAGAAGTCGCTGTCGTCCTCCCCCTCCTCCCCTCCGACGAACTCTCCGCTGTCCTCGGAGTCGGAATCCGAGCCGTTCTCGTCCTCTTCTTCCTCCTCTTCCATTATCATCTTCCCTTTCCCCTTGTCCAATTTCTTAACCACTTCTTTCTCCTCCTCCTCCTCCTCCTTCTCCTCGCCATTGTCGTTTGCTTGGAGCTCGTCGACCGCGGAACCAGTCTGCTCCTTCCTCTTCTTCTTCTTCTTCTCGACCTCGTCGTTCTCTCCTTCCTCCACACAGTCGAGATCGGGATTCCGCTTCTTCTTCTGCTGCTGCTGCTGATCTAGGGTTAGGTCGTCGTTTTCCTTAATCTCCGCCATGAGATGGGATTAGGGTTTTGGGAGGGGAAAGAGCTACCGATCGAGAGAATTAGGTTACGGTTAGGTAGGATTTTGGATGCGAACGAGTCGGTTTGAAATCGGCAGTCCGAACTCTATATGGGTTTACGGCCTTTGGCTAATATTGGCCCAATTGAAATTAGCAACATTCCTATATTTTCCATTTATTAAACGGTGCTCACTTACTTTGAAGATAATTATACGGACATTTTCTCTACTCTATGTTGTAAGATTGGTTAGTGTAATAACTCTTTATATAAAACATAAAACATAGAAAGGTCCACGTACTAAACATAAAATATAATTTAGGTGCATTTGGTACACGGTATTTTCTTTTATTCCTAGAAAATTTTAGAGTGATAATCTATTACGATGTTTTTGTTTGGGCTATAAAAAAATTTATTTTCGAGGATTAAAAATATTCGGGTAATTAGTTTACCCATAAAATATGAAAATCCTATGGTATTTTTTTTCTGCCTGGGCAAAAAAAAATTTAATTTTTTTTGTCGTTTTTTTTTTCTTTCTTGTCTTTTTTGTTGTTTTTATCGTTTTTGTCCTTTTTTTTTGTTATATTTTGTCGTTTTTTGCCGCTTTTGTTTTTTGTTGTCTTTTTTTTTTGTCTTTTTTGTAGTTTTTGTAGTTCTTTTGTCATTTTTTTGTCGCTTTTGTCGCCAAACATGAGAATATAATTTTTCAGAAAATTTAATTACTTGGAATTTGATTCCTGAGAATATAAAATTTCTGGCTATATAGTATTCAGCCTACCAAAACCATAAACACATAGAGAGGTCCATGTAATAAACGTAAAATATGGGGAGTTAGTGCAATTATTTATAAAATAAGGAAGGTCTGTTTAATAAACTGAAAATATAGGAGAGGTCAGTGTAAATAACCTTGAGATTATACCCAACTTTGTTACTTACTATCAACTTTTTTTTGAAGAGGATAAGATGGTATCTTTGTATACTTGAGGCATTAATTATTGCACCTATCTTTAGAGCCAAATATATTCAAATGGTAATTTTATTTTAAATATGATATTATTATTATTTTATTTTATTTTTATTTTTTTTTGGGGGGGAGGGGGGCAGGGGTTATATTAGGCAAACGTTAAGAGTACTACAAAAGTTACTAAGAGCAATACACTTTTGGCAGTCTTGTGCATGTCCAGGACAGCCAAATTTTTTTGTAGTCCTTGCTATTTTAGGAGTGCCAAAATTTTGTCAGTTCTAATTTTATATTGTGCCAAAAATTTGGTAGACATGGATATGCACAATGTTGGGAACGCGGTGTGATCCGAACCAGAGTTGGTGCGAACATTAAATTGGGCCCATATATCTTAAAAGAGAATTCTCATGTAAGGCCTGAACCAATTCCAATTATCTACACCACATGATCCCACCTTCTACCCGATGTGGGACTAAATTACCAACACTATTGTCACCCCCCATTTTAGCGCTCAACCGAAAACGAGATGCAATCCAACAATCTCCACCTTAGCTCATTTTTGCTAGCCGAATAACCTTAGCACCCTTGCTACATTTGTCCGTTCCCGCTAGCCGAACAACCTTAGCACCCATGTTATCTTTTGTTCGTTCCTGTCAGCCGGACAACCTTAGCACTCCTGCTACATTTATTCATTTTCGCCAGCCGAGCACCCAAGAGATCCAAAATATTGTCATCTCCTTGAGTGCGTCAAACCCACCTTTGAAGCTAATCCATGTAGTTGCATATGATCCTAACTCAACCTTGAGAAGAGAGTCCATATATTCATGTATACGCATGACCGTTTAACACCATCTGTCTCGAACCAATTAGAGTCGCCCAAACTCGTCCCGTAACCATGGGCTCTGATACCACTTATTGGGAACATGGTGTGACCCGAACCGGAGTTGGCCCATGAGGTGCGATATTGAATTGGGCCCATATGCCTTAAAAGAGAATTCTCATTTAAGGCCTGAACCAATTCTAATTCTCTACACCTCATGATCCCACCTCTTACGCGATGTGCAACTAAATTACCAACACCATTGTCACCCCCTTTGAACGAGATACAATCCAACACAAAGACTACCAAAATTTTGGTAGTCCTATCTTTTAGGACAACCAAACTTGCTACCATAATTTTGGCAGTCCTAGGACTGCCAAAAATGTGTTGTCTCTAATAATTTTTATAGTGCCCTTAATATCTGCCTTATATTTCCATCGTAGAGAGAATTGTTGTACTTAGTTTTATTTAACTGCTTAATATGATTGTGTAAATCAATTAGAGATATGTTTATCCCCTCGAGATACGATTGTTATCTTCTGTAACCAACCCATACATATATATAAGCTAACAACCTCTCCCGTTTGAGGCTTGCTTGCTCTATTGAATAAGCACAAGATCTCTATCCTTTTTCTCTTCTATTCTTCTATAGATTTTTCGAAGAACTCTTAACAAGTTTATATTACAACACATTATTAGCACATTCTACTATGCTCATAAAGAAAAACAATAAGCAAGTATAACATAATATAATATAATATAATATATTTTTCCCTCTTTCTAATTTAATGTTTTCCCTCTGTTTTTTACTTACAGATGAAAAATGGAAAAGTAGCCATGGAAAACTAAAAAATTCTGCAAGCAGGAAAAAATCAACGCAAAGGAAAATTGTACTCACATGAAAATATTTCGCGCATAGGAAAATTTTCATGTGCAGAAAAAAAATCCTAAGGAACAAAATTAGCACAAGAAAATTTCTCACACAGGAAAAATTTAGCGCACAGTAATTTTTTTCACAAATAGTTGAAATTCAGCACACATGGAAAATTTCGTGCACAGTCAAAATTTCACGCGCTTGAGCCAGAAACTCGGTTTCCTATGGAAACTCGGTTTCCTATGGAAACTTTGTTTCCCGAAAAAACTCCATTCCACACTAAGAACTTTGTTTCACACCAGAAACTCCATTTTCCGAAGAAACTTTGCTTCGGACCAGAAACTTTTTTTCGCACAGAAATATAGTTTCCTACAGAAACTCTATTTCACATAGTAACCCTATTTTGTGAACTTTATTTTTTGCAGAAACTTTGTTTTCTGGTAGAAACTTTATTTCGTTCCAGAAATTCTGTTTAGTGACAAAAATCATGTTTCGCAAGAAACCCCATTTCGCGCCAAGAATCATGTTTCCCACAAAATCTTTGTTTCTCGTCAGAAACTCTAATTTGCGCTCAAAACTCCTTACACATGAATTTTTCTACGGGTAGGGGGCTTCTCTCCCCTTCTCCTCTCTGAACATGAAGTTCATAACTGGACTCGAAGTTCATAACTAAAGTCATATTGAACCCGAAGTTCATAATTAATACGAGGTTCATAAGTGAATTCAAGTTGACAATTTGACCCAAAGTTCATAATTTCACCCGAAGTTCATAAATGAGCATGAAGTTCATAATTCAACCTGAAAGTTTATCTTGAACCCAAAGTTCATAATTAAAACTCGTCAAATATTAGCTTCGCCAAAAGCCAAGCTTAATATTAGTAGAGGGCTAGCCTCATCATACTGCTAGCTTTGCCATAAGTATTGTTATAGATAAAGGCCTAGCCCCTCCGTTCCGCCTAAATCAAAGCATATTGAACCTAGAGTTCATAAATGAACTCAACATCCAAAAATTTAGGCTGAAGTTCATATGCCTAAAACCTACAGTTTCCTAAAATTAAAACATTTGCATGTTGAGAACCAGATGTTTCACATGCATAATCCATAATTTCTGTCATAAAATCCTAAGTTCTAATATAGTTGCATGTGGATTTATCTAACGCGCTAGAATCTTGTATCGAACCTAAAAAAATCCCCTTGCATGGAGCAAATAGGATATTTGGAACAAACCATTGGTCTTACACCCGTCATGCACTATTGATACTATTTTTATAGTTGACTTACACTAATTGATGGAAGAGTTGACAAAGAAGGCTATGATATGCCAGAATCAAAATTTTATCACTGGATTAATTTGTTAAATTTTAGTTTGGATATTTTTAGGATAATTTATTTTTGGATAATTAATTGAATTATACATATGGCCAATTCAATTAATTCTTTCTTAGGAATGATTAGTGGGAATTTAAATGTCTCATGAAGTGCAACTATGCACACTATTTTCTTTGAACGAAAATAGTTTTCTAACTTTTTACCTAAACACGATACTCTGACAATGCTATTAGACCCATCTAATCTGGAACATGACATAGCCCACTTCAAGTTTTCTATTAGTATCAAAGTTACCATTAAAGAGTCCTTATATTCTCCATGTACCAAAAGGATATTTTTGACATTCAAGGATATCTGAGAAAATAAATATCAAGTTGAAACCACTAATACAAATTGAGTGGAGTTCCTATACATAATATCAGAAGCATATATTGGAGAAAATAAAAAGTTTATGCTCTAACATGACTATCTGGGTTACTCAGGTCGAGACATGGTGTACCATATCCTAAGTTCCATATGGGCATCACCTTACCCATAGTAAGGATCTCGCGTATTCTAACTACGTTTTTCCAGGCAGGTTCCTTCCTCGTTTCAAAAGTAGATTTTAGTGGGAGATTTATGGACATATCCAACCAACATACAAATCATTTAAAGATTTAATGGTGTTGGTTGGTGAATTGACTCGCTAGTCACATGTGCACTCTACTCAAAAAAGCTGCAACTCTTGGCCGAGTTGATTGAGCTGCGGGTTCACCACCAAAATTATCACATGAAATCCAAAAGATTTGATAATATTGGAGACTTCCTATCATGATAATTATTGTATGTTGCTGGGATTAAAGTTGAATATATTGTCCCCCATGTTCACACCTAGAATGGCCACACAAAAATATAAGTATTTCCATTCGATCATAAGGAATTTGGTGATGTGCACCTAACTTTTCATTTTTGTGTAGAGATATGCAACAGTACATGTAGCAATTTTGGTCCACCTGTCACTACCACATATCTAGTTTGAGGGTATTTTTTGTAATTTTTGAATTATTTGAATTTAATATATTTTATTAGGAATTTAAAATGATTAATCAGAATGGTATGATTTAAATACTAGTTAATTGATTGCCATGTGGTTTAGGTCAGTCTAACCTAGATTGGACCTAACCTAGATTATTCATAGCTAGTCTAGTTGGCAACATTGAGTTTAGTTAGCATTGGTTATGGATTTAAGTCATGGTTAGCTAGGTTGAGTGGTTTGCAACTTGACTAGGAAGGAGCCCTAGATTCTAGGCCATTCATTAGACTTGATACATTGATAGCCCTTGGATGCACCCCCTAAAAACCCTAACCCTAGCTAGTGGCCGACCAAGGACCCCCCCTTGCCTATAAAGTATCTCTATTGGAAGTTGTGCCTCTTTTCACTATTCCATCATTTTCCTAAGAACAAGGTTAGCCTTCACTTTTATTTCTTCATAGTTTAATCATTAGTGCTCCATTTTTATTGAGATTTCTTCCATAGTATTCTAAATGTTGTTCTCCTACTGTTGGTGGAGTCAAATCTCAGGTTTGACACAATTTGGAGACTTTGAGTGGCTTTTGGAGATCTCTTTTGAAGGGGGTTTTTGTTGTGAAGAGCACACCTAGGTAAACTCTATTCCTCCATTGAAATTAGGGTTTTTTTGCATAAACACAAGCCCTAGGTGTCCTTGTAATGTAGGAATAGGATTTGCACCATTTCGTGTCCTGTACGTGTCCGTATCGGACACGTATCAGTAGACGAACGCAGGTGTTCGACGAAATGCTACAGTGGATATTTCGATCGAGATTTTGAAATGTTTTTGAATAGAAAATTAGGTTTTTATATGGCTTATTGATTTCCCATTGACTGAGCTGGATTCGAGTCCAGTTCGTGTCGATACTGGACTCGTGGACACGCCCCGCGCGCGTGCGCAGTGGACTGTCCTGCTACTCGCGTGTCCGTACGGCTGTTCTAGGGCTCGAGGACACGTGTCCTTTTTCACAGGCCTTGGGGCAATATCTGACACGATACCCCCAAGACCACGTGTCATGTTAGTTCGTGTCGAGTGCAGGAGTCGACCCACACTGGACACAGGAACTATCGACTGAACCCAGTCTGTGTGCATTGAGTTTTTGTGTGTGTATGGACACGTTGTGTCCTGTTTTTGGACACCATTTTGTTAGTATGACACACGCTAATATCCACCATTAATTACATACCTAGGTTTCATCATGAATTGTTAATTTGAATGTGGATTGGAAATGCCCAATCGACTGATACTCAAAGTATCAGTGAGAGTACACTGTTCTTCTTTTCCCTGTTTCTTAATGATTAAAATGTTGTTAGCTAGATTAAATTGCTAATTAGATTCCTATACATGTTGTTAATCTCTGATATATTGAGTTTACTTATTAGTTTAGGTTATTGATTTGGAGTTTGAATTCGAATTTGTTGGTTGGCATTCGACTGGTATATTGACTGATACCCAGTTTCCTGAACTTGAATCCTGTTTTAAATTGATTCTAATTGTTGTTATCAGCTCATAAATGATCCTGCAAGTTATTTAATTCAGGATTAGTTCAATGTTTCATTAGATTAGGCTTTTTGATTTGGAAATGGGAATTTGAACAATGGGTTGATTTCGAATATTGACTGATACCATGATATTCAGTTTCTTCCTAAAATTGTTAATCCATCCTAATCCTACTTTAATTGATGTTTTCAACTGTTAAATTATTCCTACATAATTGTTAGTTCATGTTAATGCAATGTTACATTCGAATTAGTTATGATATGAATGGGATTTGGACTATGTGTTTGGCTTCGAAATGCAGGACTGTGAACTAATTTCCTTTCCTATTACCTGAGATGTATTTTCAGTTCCTATTATTACATTGATTCCAGGTTATCCCTCACTGATTCCTATAGTAGTTCACTGATTACCTATAGTTAGCTCACTGATTTCACATTGTTAGCCACTGTTTTGATTCAAATACTGTCAATGTGTTCCAGTTTTCCAACTCACTGTTCCTGTTTTCAGGATAATATACTCTATACTGTTTTTTCCTATTCCTATTGCCCACACACAAATGTTAGCTACTGATTTTCCATAAACTGTTTCCTATTCCCAGGTTATACATTGCCATGCCACTATTCCTATTGGCACATACAAGTATCAATGTACAAACTGATTTTTTCTTGACACTCTCAACACACACACATGTTATTTTACACCCTCAAGTGACACTCTCATGTCACATGACACACACACACACTTGAACACATGCACATGCATTCTCCTATTCCCTATGTATATGTGTATATATATATATATATATATATATATATATATATATATATATATATATATATATATATATATATATATATATATTTTTTTGTTTAAAACCCAGCGGCCGTGTCGAAGACACCTAGCCACCGTCTGGCCCGGGGGCCGTGGGCGAACCACCAAGCCGCCCCCGTGGGGGCTCGAACTCCGTCCAATGCCCCGGGTGCCAAAGGCTCTAGCCGGTAGGCTACAAGGCCATATATATATATATATATATATATATATATATATATATATATATATGTGTGTGTGTGTGTGTGTGTGTGTGTGTGTGTGTGTGTGTGTGTGTGTGTATATATGTGTGTGTGTGTGTTAGACTCACATTTTAATGTATCCTACATATATATGAGTGCACTATATTATATTAGATACATTTATGGACATGTATATATATATATATATATATATATATATATATATATATGTGAGATGAATATATAGGTATCCTATATATTATAATCTGTGGGTGTATTATATTTTAGATATATATTGTTATGTATATATGTGATGTGGTTTGGTTATAGGCATGATATAGCCTATAGCCTAGGGCTCATGGCCTATGGGTGTGTCTGTTTGCCTTGTGAGTGTCTAGTTAGACTTGTACAACTTTGTTTAGACATAGAATAGACTAGTTAGACTAGTATAGACTTGTTTGACTTAGGTTTGACCTAGTTGACCTAGTTTGACTTCTAGGGTTGACCAGAGTTGACCAAGAGTTGACTTGGGTCTAGACTGACCTAGAATCATGTAGAATGCATAGTAGAACTTCATATTACCATTTTGGACTTGTTGTGACTTGTGTTGTTCTGATTAGGAGCCAGACATCCTCGGACAGTACATTTTATCCGGACACTCAGATAGCAGGCGAGTACATTCTCTGATCATTTCATATCCTGTTAGAATTATTCTCCTGCTTTAAATTACTTTACTTGATACTGTCACGTTGGTCACACGGATTAGTACTATATGGATCCCTTCTTGAGATGTTATCTCCTCAGGGAGCATCGGATACTACATGTTCTGTGCGTTTCACTTACATGGTGTATCACTATGCTTCATGGTTCATTGAATCACTTGTGACATATACTCTCATGATCACAGAGTCTTCCTTGAATCCCCCATTTATGGGCTTTCCTAGAATTCCCATTTATGGGACTATCATGTACCACCCTTCGGGGGCCGTTACATGAATCATAACATAACCTGGCTGGATCCTTACGTATTGATTGGGGGTACGGAGGAGTAGAAGTGGACATGTGAATAATATCCAAGTAGTATAGCATCAGAATCCTTCCATAGTGTAGCATCAGAATCATCCTATGCCATTCACATGTCTATATTGTACTCTGACTCACTAGCCACTGTTAGTTCTCTATTTATAGTAGATATTTCTATTACAGTTCTCTCTCTGTTTACATTCTGTACTTTCTTTCAGTTTCCTGTTTCTTACTTTACTGCATGATTATATTTTCTAACCTGCTATGATCTGTTGAGATGTATTATGCTCGCTCCGTCCTGATTGGGCACCGTTGAATGTTTACAGAGGACGAGGATGAGGCTGGTGTTGACACTTTCCATGGGACAGCTCTAGATGATACCCGTGATCCGAATTTCCAGCCGGATCCACTAGTTGTAGAGACTGAAGCTCCCTAGTCTAGGTTTTACTATTTCTGTCATTTGAGATCTGGATTGTATATATTCTTTCATACTCTCTAGTTGAGACTTTGTATTTCTGGATGTTTGCTGAGTTGTTATCTTAGACACTTAGACTTTTCTGATCATCTATATTTCATTTGAGTTCTATATCATATCGTGCTTCTTCTTCCTTAGTTGTGATTGAGTTTACTTTCTGCTATGTCACCCCCATTCGAAGAGTATAAACTGCTTAGCATTATATTGTTAGATGTTATGACCTAGGACAGCGTTCTACCGCCGATACTGCGGCATAGGCTAGACGTACCCACTTCTCGTGCCCTTACTCTAGGGTGCGGGTCGTGACACGTTTTTAGTGGTGGCCGATACAGATCTAGACTGGTAGTATAGTGGTATTCGAACCAGAGTATCACTACAGCCTGCAGTAGGATATAGGACATTAGTTTTCAAGGTACTTAATCACATTAGAAAAAACTTTATTTTTGCCATCTAAATCCTTACTGTCAATTGATTTCTTTTGAATTTTAACTGTCCGCCTTTGTTATATCGCTTCTTTCTCAGCAATTGATACCCTCGTTTGATCTGTCTTCAGGATGGTGGAGACGCGGTCACAGCGTACCATTTATAGGGATACTGTAGAGGGGACTGCTACCTCTTAGCCAGTTCAGCAGGGTCAGGAGGCTGCAGCTCCTGCCACCTCTGCTCGTATTGGGACTTCAGCAGCAGCAGCAGGGGGTATGCCTCCACCAGCTCGGAGGCAGGACCCAGTCATCCCAGAGATGCCTTTCCAGCAGTCGCCGCCTTCAGGATACGTGGACGCGGCATAGATGTTCGCCTACTTTCAGCAGTTCATGGAGGTGCAGCAGACCCGGCAGGCCAGGAGCATGGAGTTGGCCCTTACGACAGTCGCAGCTCGACCAACAGTCCAGCAGCCGAAGACACCTGGGATAGAGAAGTTCAGAAGATGAGCCCCAGAGACTTCCTGGGGACGGAGGGGATTTTATATGTTGACGAGTGGATCGAGCATATATAGAAGATCTTCCGCCTGGCCCGGATACCGGCAGATCTCCAGATAGAGGCAGCAGCTAGCCGGATGCGAGATCTTGCTCGCACCTGGTATCAGTCAGACCCCAGGGTGGGGATAGCTGGACAGACCTGGAAGGAGTTCAAGGGCTTCTTCAAGAAGAAGTTCTTTCCAGATGCAGCGCTCCGAGCCTTGGAGTCGTAGTTTGAGAGCTTAGTTCAGGGGAGCCTGTCAGTAGAGGAGTACGCTGGGGAGTTCGGCCGCCTCGGCAGATTCTTAGAGGGCTTGAGCGAGACGGCGAAGGCCCAGAGGTTTCGAAAGGGTCTGGTCAAGGAAGTCAAGTCCTTGACCAAGGGCAACAGGGATGCCACCTTCGAGAAGATTTTGACGGAAGCTTTATTGGCTGAGGACGATCTTGAGCTGAGGCTCAAGAGGGGGCGAGACCCTGTTGGGGGCAGCAGCAGCGAAGGCCAGGCCAAGAGGCCTCACTTTCAGCACCAGCAGCCGAGGCAGTTCCAGCCGCAGCCGTTCCAGCAGAGACAACAGCAGCAGCAGCCGAGACAGCGCCAGCAGGGCCAAAGACTGATTATTACGTGTGCTTACTGCAAGAAGCCCGGACATGTCTCCAACGAGTGCCGGAAGAGGCTGGGCCAGTGCCTAGTATGTCGTTCAGCAGACCACCAGATGATGGAGTATCGCATGGGACGAGCAGCTCAGAAAGCAGCAGTCAGAGCTCCAGCAGAGGGGACCAGCCCTGCCGATATAGCAGCAGAGGTTCGTTCAGCACCAGCAGCAGGCCAGAGGAGACCTGCAGGGGCGAGCTTTCGCCATGGCGGTCGAGGATGCAGAGGCGATAGGAGAGCTGATCGCAGGTTCGGTTCTTCTCGACTCCAGTCCAGCTTTTGTATTATTCGATTCCGGTACTTTGTATAGTTTCATATCAGTGTCATTTGCGATTAGACACGGTATCATAGCTGAATCGTTGCCTAGGACTTACAAGATCACGACCGGAGGTGGTATTATCCTCGTGAGTGATGTTTGTAAGGGTTGAAGTATTGTTCTGGGAGGTCGTGAGTTGGAGGTGATCCTGCTCGTAGTGCCATTGCCAAATTACGATATAGTACTCGGTATGGATTGGTTGAGCAGGCACCACGCCAGCATTGATTGCAGAGGGGGTAGAGTTCTCTTCAGAGCGCCGGGGGAGCCAGAGTTCGAGTACTCTAGATGTCAGGCGGAGCAGAGCAGCAGAATTTTCTGCAGAGTCTCGGTTGAGGAGCAGACGATTCCACACCCCTTGATAGCAGAGTATATGGTTGTTTTCCCAGAGGAGTTGCCTGGATTGCCACTAGACAGAGACATTGAGTTATCGATAGACTTGGTTCCAGGAGTGGAACCCATCTCTCAGCACGTCTATCGAGTGAACAACAGTGAGTTGGTGGAGCTGAAGAAGCAGTTGGATGAGCTGCAGGACAAGGGCTTCATCCATTCGAGTTCATCGCCATGGGGTGCACCAGTATTGTTTGTGCCGAAGAAGGATGGGTCAGTACGGATGTGTATTGACTATAGGGCACTCAACAACCTGACGATCAAGAACAGATACCCACTGCCGCGGATCGATGATCTCTTTGATCAGTTGAGCGGAGCTCGGGTGTTCTCCAAGATTGATTTGAGGTCAGGTTATCACCAGGTGAAGGTGAAGGGGGAGGATATTCCCAAGACCGCTTTCATGATGCGGTACGAGCAGTTTGAGTTTTTGGTTATGCCGTTTGGGCTAACCAATGCACCAGCAGTATTTATGAACCTAATGAACAAGGTGTTCCACCAGTACTTGGACAAGTTCGTGGTGGTATTCATTGACGACATCTTGGTGTATTCGAAGACCGAGGAGGAGCACGAGGAGCATCTGAGGATAGTGCTGGAGACTCTCAGGAAGGAGCAGCTTTATGGGAAGCTCTCTAAGTGTGAGTTCTTCTTAGACCGGGTTGACTTTTTGGGGCATGTGGTAACTGGAGATGGGATCTCATTTGACCCCTAGAAGATCGTAGCAGTTGAGGCATGGACGACACCGACTTCAGTGGCAGAGATCAGGAGTTTCTTGGGGCTGGCATGATATTATAGGAGATTTGTACAGGATTTCTTCCGGGTTGCAGAGCCGTTGACTCGGTTGACCCAAAAGGATGCTGAGTATGTTTGGTCAGAGAAGTGTCAAACATCTTTTGATGAGTTGAAGAAGCGGCTTACTACAGCTCCGATTCTGGCATTGCCTTCAGGATCAGGAGGATTCACTATTTATAGTGACGCTTCAGGGAAGGGGCTGGGTTGTGTCTTGAAGCAGCATGGGAAGGTGATTGCCTATGCTTCCAGGCAATTACGTCTCCATGAGAAGAACTACCTTACCCATGACCTGGAGCTGGCAGCAGTGATTTTTGCTCTGAAGTTATGGAAGCACTATCTGTATGGAGATAGGGTGGAGATTTTTACAGATCACAAGAGCTTAAAGTATGTGTTTACACAGAAAGAGCTCAACATGAGGCAGCGCAGATGGCTAGAGTTGATGGAGGACTTTGACATCCTACTTCAGTATCACCTAGGGAAGGCCAACGTGGTTGCCGATGCCTTGAGTAGGTATCCGACAGCCATGTGTTTGACTATGGATCGGCACTTGCTTGCAGACTTGGAGAGCCTTGGGATTGAGGTGATCGTGCCCGGAGTGCAGATGTAGTTATGGGGCCTTCAGATACAGTCAGACTTGATGGAGAGGATCAAGGCGACACAGTTTGAGGACGTTGCTCTGCGGTGTATCCGAGAGCAGGTTCGAGCAGGATTGGTGGATGTCGAGTTTTCTCTTGCAGAGGATGGTACCTTGCGGCACGGTTCCAGGTTATGTGTGCCCAGTGGAGATCTCAGGGAGCAGGTTTTGCAGGAGGTCCACAGATCTCAGTACTCTATACACCCTGGTGCCAACAAAATGTACCAAGATTTGAGGAAGCATATTTGGTGGTACGGGATGAAGCGGGAGGTAGCTCGCTTCGTAGCTAGGTGCTTGGTCTGTCAGCAGGTCAAGGCAGAGAGGCAGAGGCCTGGAGGATTATTGCAGCCGTTGCCCATTCTCGAGTGGAAGTGGGAGCATATCACTACGGATTTCGTATCTGGATTGCCGCGTACACCAGGAGGGAAAGACACAATTTGGGTCATCGTTGACAGGTTGACCAAATCGGCCCACTTCTTGCCATTTAAGGTGGGTACGTCTACAGAGAGGCTTGCGGAGATGTACATACGGCAGATAGTCAGGATTCACGGAGTTTCGGTCAGTATCGTCTCGGATCAGGATAGTCACTTTACTTCCTATTTCTGGAGGAGTCTGCAGACTAGTTTGGGCACTCAGCTCAAGTTTAGTACTGCATACCACCTCCAGACGGACGGACAGTCAGAGAGGACTATTTAGACGCTCGAGGATATACAACGGACGTGTGTCTTGGACTTTGGGAGGATCATCTATATTTGGTAGAGTTTGCTTACAATAATAGTTTTTAGGCCAGCATTGAGATGTCACCTTTTGAGGCTCTGTATGGGCGTAGGTGTCGTACACCCTTATCTTGGGATGATGTTGGTGAGCGAGCTTTACTGGGACCAGAGATGGTTGTTGACGCAGCCGAGAAGGTGAAGCTCATCAGGGACAGACTTCGCGTGGCGCAGGACAGACATCGGTACTGGGCCGATAGCCACCGGAGGCCGTTGGAGTTTGAGGTACAGATTAGAGTAGGATTAGATTTAGGTTTGTTTGTTGTGTTTTATTGATCATGTTTGTTTATCATAGTTAATTTGAGACCGTGCTTATGATTAGGTTGGAGACCAGGTTTTCTTGAGGATATCTTCGACTCGTGGTACTATACGTTTTGGTGGAGGTGGGAAGCTTAGCCCGCGCTTTATCGGACCTTTCGTGATCAGCGGGAGAGTCGGTGACGTGGCATACAGGCTAGACTTGCCACATGCACTAGTGGGTGTCCACAACGTATTCCATGTATCACAGTTGAGACGGTACGTGGCTGACCCTAGCCATGTGCTGGATCATTCGGAGATTGAGGTTGGACCTACTCTCAGTTATCCAGAGCAGCCTGTGGAGATTCTGGATCGCCGAGAGAAGGTGTTGGGAAACCAGGTGATACTCTTGGTTCGCGTCGCATGGAGGCATCATTCTCCAAGAGAGTCTACCTGGGAGCGGGAGGATGAGATGCGCGAGCGATACCCTTATCTTTTTGGACCGTGAGGTATGATTATCTATCTTTCTCATCTGTTGTTTCGCCCTTAATTTTGAGGACAAATTTTTTTTAAGGAGGGTAGATTTGTCACTACCACATATCTAATTTGAGGGTATTTTTGTCATTTTTGAATTATTTGAATTTAATATATTTTATTAGGAATTTAAAATGGTTAATTAGAATGGTATGATTTAAATACTAGTTAATTGATTGCCATGTGGTTTAGGTTAGTCTAACCTAGATTGGACCTAACCTAGATTAGTTATAGCTAATCTAGTTGGCCACATTGAGTTTAGTTAGCATTGGTTATGGGTTTAAGTCATGGTTAGCTAGGTTGAGTGGTTTGCAACTTGACTAGGAAGGAGTCCTAGATTCTAGGCCATTCATTAGACTTGATATATTGATAGCCCTTTGATGCACCCCCTAAAAACCCTAACCCTAGCTAGTGGTCGGCCAAGGACCCCCCTTTGCCTATAAAGTATCTCTATTGGAAGTTGTGCATCTTTTCACTATTCTATCATTTTCCTAAGAACAAGGTTAGCCTTCACTTTTATTTCTTCATAGTTTAATCATTAGTGCTCCATTTTTATTGAGATTTCTTCCATAGTATTCTAAATGTTGTTCTCCTACTATTGGTGGAGTCAAATCTCAGGTTTGACACAATTTGGAGACTTTGAGTGGCTTTTGGAGATCTCTTTTGAAGGGGGTTTTTGTTGTGAAGAGCACACCTAGGTAAAACTCTATCCCTCCATTGAAATTAGGGTTTCTTTGCATAAACACCAAGCCCTAGGTGTCCTTGTAATGTAGGAATAGGATTTGCACCATTTCGTGTCCTGTACGTGTCCATATCGGACACGTATCAGTAGACGAACACAGGTGTTCGACAAAATGCCACAGTGGGCATTTCGATCGAGATTTTAAAATGTTTTTGAGTAGGAAATTAGGTTTTTATATGGCTTATTGATTTCCCATTGACTGAGCTGGATTCGAGTCCAGTTCGTGTCGATACTGGACTCGTGGACACGCCCCGCGCGCGCGCAGTTTACTGTCCTGCTACTCGCGTGTCCGTACGGCTGTTCTAGGGCTCGAGGACACGTGTCCTTTGACACAGGCCTTAGGGCAATGTCTGAAACGACACCCCCAAGACCACGTGTCCTGTTAGTTCGTGTCGAGTACAGGAGTCGACCCGCACTGGACACAGGAACTGTCGACTGAACCCAGTCTGTGTGTATTGAGTTTTTGTGTGTGTTTGGACACGTTGTGTCCTATTTTTGGACACCATTTTGTTAGTATGACACATACTATTATCCACCATTAATTACGAACCTAGGTTTCATCATGAATTGTTAATTTGAATGTGGATTGGAAATGCCCAATCGAATGATACTCAAAGTATCAGTGAGAGTACATTGTTCTTCTTTTCCCTGTTTCTTAATGATTAAAAATATTGTTAGCTAGATTAAATTGCTAACTAGATTCCAATACATGTTGTTAATCTCTGATAGATTGAGTTTACTTATTAGTTTAGGTTATTGATTTGGAATTTGAATTCGAATTTGTTGGTTGGCATTCGACTGGTATATTGACTGATACCCAGTTTCCTGAACTTGAATCCTATTTTAAATTGATTATAATCATTGTTATCAGCTCATAAATGATCCTACAAGTTATTTAATTCAGGATTAGTTCAATGTTTCATTAGATTAGGCTTTTTTATTTGGAAATGGGAATTTGAACAATGGGTTGATTTCGAATATTGACTGATACCATGATATTTAGTTTTTCCCTAAAACTGTTAATCCATCCTAATCCTACTTTAATTGATGTTTTCAACTGTTAAATTATTCCTACATAATTGTTAGTTCATGTTAATGCAATGTTACATTCAAATTAGTTATGATATGAATGGGATTTGGACTATGTGTTTGTCTTCGAAATGCAGGACTGGGAACTGATTTCCCTTCCTATTACCTGGGATGTATTTTTAGTTCCTATTATTACATTGATTCCAGGTTATCCCTCACTGATTCCTATAGTAGTTCACTGATTACCTATAGTTAGCTCACTGATTTTACATTGTTAGCCACTGTTTTGATTCAAATACTATCAATGTGTTCCAGTTTTCCAACTCACTGTTCCTGTTTTCAGGATAATATACTCTACACTGTTTTTTCCTATTCCTATTGCCCACACACAAATGTTAGCTACTGATTTTCCATACACTGTTTCCTATTCCCAGGTTATACATTCCCATGCCACTATTCCTATTGGCACACACAAGTATCAATGTACAAATTGATTTTTCCCTTGACACTCTCAACACACACATATGTTATTTTACACCCTCAAGTGACACTCTCATGTCACATGACACACACACACACTTGAACACATGTACATTCATTCTCCTATTCCCTATGTATATATATATATATATATATATATATATATATATATATATATATATATATATATATATATATATATATATATATATATATGTATGTATGTTAGACTCACATTTTAATGTATCCTACATATATATGAGTGCACTATATTATATTAGATACATTTATGGACATGTATATATATATATATATATATATATATATATATATATATATATATATATATATATATATATATATATATATATGAGATGAATATATAGGTATCCTATATATTATAATATGTGGGTGTATTATATTTTAGATATATATTGTTATGTATATATGTGATGTGGTTTGGTTATAGGCATGATATAGCCTATAGCCTAGAGCTCATGGCCTATGGGTGTGTCTGTTTGCCTAGTGAGTGTCTAGTTAGACTTGTATAGCTTTGTTTAGACCTAGAATAGTCTATTTCGACTAGTATAGACTTGTTTAACTTAGGTTTGACCTAGTTGACCTAGTTTGACTTCTAGGGTTGACCAGGGTTGACCAAGAGTTGACTTGGGTCTAGACTGACTTAGAATTATGTAGAATGCATAGTAGAACTTCATATTACCATTTTGGACTTGTTGTGACTTGTACTGTTCTGATTAGGAGCCAGACACCTCTCCTCGGACAGTACATTTCATCCAGACACTCATATAGCAGGCGAGTACATTCTCTGATCATTTCATATCCTGTTAGAATTATTCTCCTGCTTTAAATTACTTTACTTGATACTGTCACGTTGGTCACATGGATTAGTACTATATGGATCCCTTCTTGAGATGTTATCCCCTCAGGGAGCATCGGATACTACATGTTCTGTGCGTTTCACTTACATGGTGTATCACTATGCTTCATGGTTCATTGAATCACTTGTGACATATACTCTCATGATCACAGAGTCTTCCTTGAATCCCCCATTTATGGGCTTTCCTAGAATCCCCATTTATGGGACTATCATGTACCACCCTTCGGGGGCCGTTACATGAATCATAACATAACCTGGTTGGATCCTTGCGTATTGATTGGGGGTACGGGGGAGTAGAAGTGGACATATGAATAATATCCAAGTAGTGTAGCATCAGAATCCTTCCATAGTGTAGCATCAAAATCATCCTATGCCATTCACATGTCTATATTGTACTCTGACTCACTAGCCACTGTTAGTTCTCTATTTATAATAGATATTTCTATTACAGTTCCCTCTCTGTTTATATTCTGTACTTTCTTTCAGTTTTCTGTATCTTACTTTACTGTATGATAATATTTTCTAGCCTGCTATGATCTGTTGAGATGTATTGTACTCGCTCCATCCTGATTGGACACCGTTGAATGTTTACAGAGGACGAGGATGAGGCTGGTGTTGACACTTTCTATGGGACAGCTCTAGATGTTACTTGTGATCCGGATTCCCAGCCGGATCCACTAGCTGTAGAGACTGAGGCTCCCTAGTCTAGGTTTTACTATTTCTTTCATTTGAGATCTGGATTGTATATATTCTTTCATACTCTCTAGTTGAGACTTTGTATTTCTGGATGTTTGCTGAGTTGTTATCTTAGACACTTAGACTTTTCTGATCATCTATATTTCATTTGAGTTCTATATCATATCATGCTTCTTCTTCCTTAGTTGTGATTGAGTTTACTTTCTGCTATGTCACCCCCATTCGGGGAGTATAAACTGCTTAGCATTATATTGTTAGATGTTGTGATCTAGGACAGCGTTCTACCGCCGATACTGCGGCATAGGCTGGACGTACCCACTTCTCGTGCCCTTACTCTAGGGTGCGGGTCGTGACACCACCTAAGGCCCGTTGCCGCCCAACCTTATCCAACGTTACAGTTGGTTACCAGGTACGAACATAAAGTTTCGTATTTATGCATTTTGGGTTTACAATCTACATGCCAATTGTGTTACCGTAATATACCAAAATGGGACCTCAATGAAAGATTTGCATCTATGTTAGTTATAATTCTCCATAAATCATTCCTATCTAGAGTTGTTGATAGACAATCTATTTACTACAAGATTTGCATATTATCACTTTGATGAGATAGTCTTCCACGATTAGGGGTAGATAAGAACGTCAACATTCCTAAAGAATAACGCGAATTGGCGTAGTTAATGCCCACTCTATCAAATCTCAATCCAAGTACCACTTAGTTTGATAATGAAGTACGGAGGATCCTAAATATTTTTATATAACGCAAAATATGCCATATGTGTTCTCTGATCTAACGAAAGTGACAAAATCATAAATATATGCTACAAATGTGCCTGCAAGGATATACATCCTCCAAAGACGAAAAACTTCCTCTGAAAGAAATGTCCCCTTGAAGGATGACATAGTGTTGTCCCTGAAAGATAACATGTAACCGCTCTTCCTGAAAACTAGAATAAAATAGTTATTCGATTCAATGATTAATTTTTCTTATTGAAATATTTTACCTAAAAAGAAATATACTAAATGGTATTAAATAATAGCATATAGCTAGATTAATGTCAACTTGATAATTTATGAAGAGAGAGTGGTGGGATTAGTAATTAATTAGAATATTTAGAGTGGGAAGTGTTTAGAATGCAATTAGGCATGTGACTAAAATTAGATCTAAAAATTCCAACTCATATAAATATCTAGCAAGCCTAGCTATTTTTCATTCTAATTCCTCAACCCAATAGATTTTAGCAAACTCAAATCTTAGCCTGCTCTTCCTAAACCCAACCCACCTTCTTTTCTTTTAAACCCATAGAACAACATTTCTCTTCTAAAATTCGTTCGTAACCGTTTCTATGAAATGGTTACAAGAGAGCGGAGGACTGAGCCACTCTGACATCCTCGCCTCGACTGCGTTGGTGAAGCTCTGCCTCCTTCTTTGTCCCCGACGCCGAGCACTATGGTAGAGCTCCGCCTAACCACGCTGAGATCTTCCCTCCATCTTCGATCAAAGATCATCGGTGACTGTAACGTTCCAGTCCCAAAATACATAGGACTAGGAATGCGTATACATGCCAGCTACATATCAAGTGGACTTAAGCCCAGCTCAAATATGTATAAGCTTTCTTGTTTTTCAAGATTTATCTATCAAATCAACTAACACTTATCTCAATCCACACGATAAATAAATATCGAGAATAAACAATATGTGCCGTGGTCTGCAGCCCAATAACATATATGTTTAGGTAGACCCGAAAATAAGATAAGTCCATAAAATTAGGCTGAAGACCATAATGCAAGTAAAGGATAAAATATAAAATTAGGATAAATACCTGAATCGAAAATAGCAACACCTCCAGCAAACTATCTCTACACAACCAACTACCTGGAGAGATCACTAGGTACTCAGGAGATATAGCAAGGTACAAGAAACATGACAATGTAACAGTAAAGGAAATATATGCTCAAAAGAATAACTACCGTATCCAGTCTAAGTGATATGCACGTGAGAACACATTCTGGATATCTGGCTTCAACCATTAAGGGTGTAAACCCCCTAAAATTTTTCCCTTTTTTTATTTTTTTATTTATTTGTTATGGCATCGATTTATTTTTTTTCTTTTCGTATTCGTACTTGGAGTGCGAATGTGTAGATAAGAAATATTTGTTTATTTATATACTAAATATTTGGTTATTGTTTTCCGATAAATATTGAAACTAGATATTATGTTTCAAAATAGTACAAGTAAATGTTTTAGTGCGTCGTCCTAGATTTGCTAAACTCGCATTTATTTCTAAAAAGATATTTTATTTTGTGATACTAGTATAATTTGTAACTTAGAAAATAATATTCTATTTGCATGCGATTACATGAATTTAATATTTTAACTTACGAAATTTTTATCTCAATTTATAAAAAAGATATTTTTGAAGTTATTTCATATTGATGTTTAAATAATTATGGTGATTTTCAAAATTATTATTATTAGTATTTTAGAAAATATATTTTGAAATTATTGTGGTAATTTAAATCTCGATTTGATTTTATGGAATGATTAATATCAATATTTGAAATTTGATTTATCTTATATGAATATGAACTAAAAGATGGAATGTAATTATATTTAAATTGATTTGGATTTGAAATTATTGAATTGATTTAAATTAGAGGTGGAAATTATCTAACGGGGATTTAAACAAATCCAATCCCTATCTAACTAGGAGCACCACCTCCTATATAAGGAGAGGCTCCTTCACTCTTTTCCATAAAATTCCAACTCCAAATTCTACAACCCAAGTTTGTGCATCGTGTCCGTGTCCCCTACCCCATCCACTATTTATCCCCTTGTACAAGTACATAAATTTCTATGCGTCCGACAACCCCAGACGCTAACCCGTCCCGTGTCTTGCAGGACACATCTCTCGACCCTCCTCTATTGTGTCGAACACATCTCGACACAACCCCTAAAGACTCTAAAACTGTACCCATGTTCTGTCGCTGCCGTCTCCGCTCACCCCGCTGCTAGCAACTCCGACCCAGCCATCAGTCTTATCCAAGACCCAACACCACCTCCTACATCACCTCTGCCACTGTAACCCCAATGCCGTGACCCGACACCGCGGCCAACCCTCGCCTAAACGCCCTGGCCGAGCCATCTTACTTCACCACCACCACCGTCATCATCATCACCACCAAAACCCCCTGTCTTCTCTGGCCGAGCCCCTGCCGTAACAATGCACGACCAACCTTCAATATACCCACTGCAACGCCACCACCACCACCGGCTTAACCACCACCAATACACCGACCTTACTTCACCACAACTACGACCCCAGTCCCTTCTTCAGACCAAACCTCCCTCAACCGCCACCACCACATCATCACAAACCCCCAAAGACCTACTCGCCGTCGTCGCTGTGACTCTGACCCACGGCCAATCATTACCACCGCACACCCAAAAACCCCCAAAACACAACTTACCTCGCTCCCAGTCGACCGCCTCCAAATCGGTGTACACCGGTGACTGCCACACCCGCCGCCAAGTGCTCGCATCCGCCACCGCCATCCGAGCACCGCCGCGGCCGTCCATACCTCCTCGTTCCAAGCACCGCCGACCCATCGGCCGTGGCCGATCAGCATCGCCTCGGTGCTGTGGGCGACTTGTTGACACAAAATCACAATCAACCAAATATTGATACAATTGACGACATAATACTTGTAATATTTCAATACGACACATGAAGATTGAACTCAATACAAGACGGACGACAGCTCGCACCTGCTATGTTAAATGTTTTAAGTCT
Organism: Iris pallida; assembly: GCA_029216955.1. Lineage (NCBI taxonomy): Eukaryota > Viridiplantae > Streptophyta > Magnoliopsida > Asparagales > Iridaceae > Iris > Iris pallida. The sequence continues at coordinate 4,264,815 of JANAVB010004000.1, read as the reverse complement.
GTATTTTACACTTTTATTGAGTCTAGACATATGTAAACTGAGTCGTACTGAGCAATTTGAGACTTAACCTATACCCATACCTCAAATCAAAAGTTCCACAAAAATCCAAATAAGCCAATTTATCCATTGGACCAGTTCTGTGCTCTGGAGACAGAGTTCGGGCCGAACTCTGCCTCCAAACAGAGTTCGGGACGAACTCTTCCTCCTAAAATCTAGGACCCTAATTTTTAGGGTTGGCTGGATGCAAGTTGTCCAACGGCCAAATTTTTGAATATTTGACCCAGAATTCTGGCCGAATTCTGCCTATCTGGTATCCTATAAATAGGCCATAAATTCTCCCATTTTCAATCATCCAATCTTCTATTCTCTTCTCTCTAAAGCCTTATACAAGCCATACCCTTCTCATCTACTAGCCATAAGCTCTCTAAGCCACAAAGTGCTCAGTACTTTTCAGTTAGGAGTTTGTGCAAGTGTTCAAAAAGTCGCTTGGAAAATTCTAAGCATCGCCACTGCGCTCTGTAAGAAGTTAACGTGCTCTTCTGAAGAAAAGGCACGGGGTGTAACTACTATTTCACAAATAGTAGATTTAATCCTGAGCTAGAGTTCTCAGGCCTGGACTAGTCCTCCACGAGAGAAACTAGGTTAAAATCGGCTGTGTTTGCGTATGCTTTCTCGCTCTTTACTATTTTTGCATTTACTCTGATTATTTACTGTTGGTGGAAGAGTTTTATTTTTTAATTGGACATTATTGTTATAAACTCTATTCACCCCCCTCTAGAGTTGCCTATTTGTTCTTCAATTGGTATCAGAGCTCTGTTCTCTCAACAAGGACTAACATCCTAGAGCTGATCTATGGTAACCACATAATCCATGATTTCCAATCACGGTGAAGGGCAGTCCACTCATAGGCATCCCCTATTTGATGGGACAAACTACACCTATTGGAAAACAAGGATGAGCTTTTATCTCAAGTCGCTAGACTTCGACCTGTGGACCATTGTTACCGATGGTTACAAAAAGCCCGCCCGGATAGTTGTCAATGGTGATCTCGTTGAGAAACCACATGACAAATATTCTGACGAGGAGAAGAAACAGGTGAGTCTAGACGCAAGAGTTATTAATGCTTTATTCTATGCTATAGACAGGAATGAGTTTAACAGGGCCTCAACATGCACCACCTCTCACGAAGTATGGAGACTTCTAGAAGTGATGCATGAAGGAACCACCAAAGTCAAGGAGTCAAAAATAAGTCGTCTCACTCAAGAATATGAGGCATTCAAGATGAAGCCAAATGATACGATCACACAAATGTTTACAAGATTCCACAACATCATCAACCCCCTGCATTCTCTCGGCAAGCAATATACAAATCACGAGAAGATCCACAAGCTACTTAGGGGGCTGCCAAAGATTTGTGTCACGCCCCAGAACCAGAATACTGGAGAGCGGGGGCAGACATAGCCAGCTACGTATATGAAATGGATTCCATCTTGCTATACGGTCACGGCTGTCTAGATACATGAGGGTTTAACTACAAGCCAACAGTATCTTAAGGTCATGAACAAGCCTAGTGTCTCAATCACAAGCAAGTGAGTAAATGTTACAAGATGTAAGATCACCAAATATACAATAGTAAGGCGTCCCAAATATTACATATTCAGCTGATCATGAAGCTAGTCGTTACAAAATGTTAGGACTAGCAAGAGTTTTAGTCATACATGATCAACCCTAGGATCTGTCAATCATGTTACAGTCCGTAGGCAGACAGTAAGTAAGTGCAATCGAGCTAAACAGGTGCTCGTCGGCTAAACGCCTCAAAGAATATGTTTACAATAGAGTGGAAGAGCCAAAAATAATCCACTCGTTGCCCTGGTTACGCCTGGTGGTCACCATCGGGCTGGAAAGTTGGTAGATCCTCTGGAGCTGCTCCAAAATCTGGCCATACAAAACCAGCTGGGTCAGATCCCAAAAAGAGCAAGTACCACAAAGGAGGCTTCACTTAGGAACTAAAACCAGCAATTAGCACAGAAGATAATAATAATATAGTAAAACTGGAGAAAATATAACATCACGAGGATATACGGCAAGATAACCATGGAACCATTCAGATAACCAGGTTACAATCCTTAAACCAAACAAGGACCGGGATTGTAACCCTTCGTCTGAACCGAACTTGGTTTATCCCATTTATCAGCAAGACAATATAAGAAAATTAGGACATGTAACAATTTTGTACAGGATCAAGACTAGACAGATTATTCCTCATTCAATCAATCACGGCCAAGCAATGAGTACGACTTGATACTTTAACTAACTAGGGTTATCACAGGCCTAGTTACTAGCAAGATGCAGTGAGATTATTCCACAGTCACAAGCCATGCAGACCATCCAGGTTATCCAGGTCAAAATATTAGGGGTTGAATTCAGGTGGGTACATCGTCCAGGAAACGTATGTACCCTTAGGTAGCTTGAAGGGTGCAACACATGACAGTGTGCTGGAAATGTGCCCTACTCAACGGCAGGCTACAGATCCCAGACGCGCCCAGGTAACGGGATTGCCTGTAGCTGGGAGATCTCTTTATGACTAATGTATTAATCTAGTTATTAGCCTTAGTCCATTTCAGTATGTACTCCTGACCGTGGTACTCAGGAGTCCCCTCCTAGACATGATACAAGACAGGACTGGATTATTTGTACAAGCACAATCGCCGACGGTGTCCGGATTAATTATACAGGTCATATCATGTCAGGTAGCCGTCGCAACAGCTTATCAAGATATATCATGTCAGGTTATCATGTCAAGTTCACTGGTCAAGAGTGCGCCACGACGGGCCACTATCAGGTCGTGCTAGTTCCTTGTCACACCATGTCATGTACAATTGTCATTTCAATCATGCCAATCAAATCGTAATTTATCAAGTTCAGGACAAAAGGCGTAAGGAGATAAAATGTGCATAAAAATATACAATAAAGGTAAAGGTGTAGGCCATAAGAACTCAAGTTACACAGGGGGGTTACAAGACATGGGCAAATAATAGTAAAATAACAGTACCCAGGGCTATAGGAGAACCATGCGGCTCAGGCCTATGCGGTCAGGAATGATCTCATACGGCTGGGAAGAGAACAGCCCATGCGACTAAATAGGGTCAGGCGCAAGCGGCTGAGCTAGAGGAGGGTCATATGCGGTTAGCGGGGAAGGGGGGACCCTATGCGGCTGAGGATGGACTCGGCCTCATGCGGTTGAGGATGCGGGTGCATATGCGGCTAGATATATAAGGTCTTCATACGGTCTGTAGGGAGCAAGGTCTTATGCGGCTGGACGAGCCATGCGCTCACGCGGTTAGCGGGGTTATGCGCCTATGCGGCTGAACTCAAGTGGGGGCTCATGCGGCCAGGAGATGAAGGAGGTGCATGCGGCTCAGTTAGGAACCCATGCGGCCAGGTCAATTCAGAAGCTTATGCGGTCAGAGGGAATACAAGTTATAAGCGGCTACAAGTGGACCAAGTTCATGCGGCTCGGATTATGCCAAGACCTATACGGCTGGAAGAGTGGCATATGCGGCCAGGATAATTCATGCGGCTAGGAGAATCACTTGCCGCATGAAATATTCATGCAATCAAGTCAAGTACTGTTCTTCTTCTCCAAGTTTCCGAGAAGAAGAACACCATGAGAGCCAAGTTCTCAAGCTCCATAACTCTATCATCCGGAGCCTAAATTCGGACTTCCATAGGTCAAAACGGGGCAGAATAAAATTTTCTACAACATGGAACCATCAAAACTCGAAAATAACAAGATTAAATAGATCAAAACCCAAGAAATCCAAAAATAAAATAAACTTAGATCTACAAGAATCTAGCCATGGAAAGTAAAAATGCCAAGTATTAAAGTAAGTTAAAATGCTGCAAGGAAGAGAATGAAGTAATAAAATTAGAGGTCCTCTATGAAGCAAGCTGCACTTGCCTAGACCTCTCTCTCTCTCTGGTAGGTGAAGAAGTAAATGGAAGAAGAAGAAGAGGTTAATGAAGAGAGAGAAAAAGAATGGGTTAATAAATGGGGATGGTGGTGGTAGGTAGGGGGTTCACCCTTGGTTCATAATGAACCAAGCAAACCGAGCCAAGCTGAACCAACCCAAGAATAAACCAAGCCATAGAGAAAACTAAGCAAGGAATCATGAAATACAAGATAAAATACGTACACGTATTCCAAAAATACGTAATACGAACCACAGGCATTACAACTCTACCTATCTTAAAAGAATTCCGTCCTCGAAATTTAATCAAGAGGCTAGAGGGGCAATGAAAAGCTATACTAATAACAAGCGAGCTATACTAGGCAATCAATCACTCATTCAAGCAAGGAATCGAAGGCATGAGACATAAGGAAGACATTATACCTCACGACTCAAACAAGTCAGGATATCGCGATCGGTTATCATCCTCACGCTCCCACGTTGACTCACTCAAAGAGTGATGACCCCAAGCGACTCGAACTAACTTGATAGTCTTATTCTTGAGTGTCTTCTCTCTCCGGTCCAATATAGACACGGGCCTCTCCTCATACGAAAGGTTGGTACCAACAACCAATTCCGAATGATCTAGGATGTGGCTCGGGTCCGGGATATACCATCGTAATTGGGATACATGGAACACGTCATGCACCTCGCTTAGCGACGACGAAAGAGCGAGACGATAGGACACATCTCCTACTCGCTCCAGAATGTTAAATGGCCCTATATACCTAGGACTAAGCTTCCCTCGTGCGCCGAAATGAATTATGCCACGATTAGGCGAAATCCTCAGGAATACATGGTCACCGATAGAAAACTCGAGAGGGCGCCGATGAGAATCGGCCCAATGGCGCTGGCGATCCTGGGCAACTCGAAGATGATCCCGGACTCTTCTGACCACTTCAACTGTCTGGACAATCATTTCTGGACCGAGCATCTGCCTCTCTCCTACATCGTCCCAGGCTAGCGGGGATTTGCACTTCCTACCATACAGTACCTCGAACGGTGCCATCTGGATACTGGCCTGGAAACTGTTGTTGTATGAGAACTCCACCAGGTGCATGTGATCTTCCCACGAACTACCGAAGTCAAGTGTACAAGATCTCAACATGTCTTCAAGAGTCTGGATTGTACGCTCCGACTGACCATCTGTCTGCGGATGATAAGCTGAACTGAACTGGAGACGAGTTTCCAAACTCTTCTGCAGGCTACGCCAAAAGTGCGACGTGAATCTTGAATCTCGGTCCGAGGTGATACTGACTGGCACTCCGTGCAACCTGACAATCTGCCTGAGGTACATCTCTGCTAACTGAGCCGTCGACTGACCGACTCTGAACGGAAGAAAGTGAGCTACCTTCGTGAGCCTGTCAACTATAACCCAAATAGCATCTCGACCAGCTGGGGACCTAGGCAATCCGGTCACAAAATCCATGGTCACATGTTCCCACTTCCATTCTAGAATTGGTAAGGGCTGAAGAAGTCCAACGGGCCTCTGATGTTCAGCCTTAACCTGCTGGTAAACCAAACATCGAGAGACAAACCGGGCTATCTCCCTCTTCATGCCATTCCACCAGAAGTGCTGCCGGATATCACGGTACATCTTCGTACCGCCCGGATGAATAGAATATTGAAAACTGTGAGCCTCCGCCATGATTTCCTGTCTGATATCTCCACTAGGCACACAAATACGCTTACCATGCCGAAGTGCACCATCTTCATGAATGCATAACTCCGGTCTTCGTCCTGCCTCACACTCTGCTCTGAGTCGCTGAAGCTGGGAATCTGTTGACTGTGCCATCCGGATCCTCTCGACTATGGTGGACTGAACTTGCATGCTGGCCATCAATGCCACACTGGAAGGGAGAACAATTTCAATACCCATCTTCTGAAGATCTGCTAACAGCTCTGGTTGCGCTGTTAGAAAATAAACTCCGGCTCTCCTGCTCAATGCATCTGCAACAACGTTGGCCTTCCCGGGATGATACTGCAAGTTGACATCATAATCCACATGAAGCTCCAGCCATCTCCTCTGACGCATGTTAAGATCCTTCTGGGTGAAAACATACTTCAGGATCTTATGGTCGGTGAAAATCTCTACCTATCTCCGTACAAGTAGTACCTCCACAACTTAAGTGCAAACACTACTGCTGCCAGCTCCAAGTCATGGGTTGGGTAATTCCTCTCATGATTACGAAGTTGTCGTAACGCATAAGCTATTACCTTCCCATGCTGCATCAGAACACATCCCAAACCTCTGTCCGAAGCATCACAATACACAGAGAATCCTCCGGTTCCATCTGAAAGTGCGAGGATAGGAGCCGTCATCAAGCCTCACTTCAACTTCTCAAATGAATCCTGACATTCTGCTGTCCAAGCAAACTGCGCATCCTTGCGGGTCAATTGAGTCAATGGCGCTGAAATCCGAGCAAAATCTGAAACAAATCGTCGGTAGTAGCCGGCCAATCCAAGAAAACTGCAAACTTCTGCAACGGTGCTGGGAACTGGCCATGACTCAATAACCACAATCTTCTGGGAATCCACTTCTACTCCTCCTCTGGTAATGATATGACCACAAGCAAGTGAGTAAATGTTACAAGATGTAAGATCACCAAATATACAATAGTAAGGCGTCCCAAACATTACATATTCAGCTGATCATGAAGCTAGTCGTTACAAAATGTTAGGACTAGCAAGAGTTTTAGTCATACATGATCAACCCTAGGATCTGTCAATCATGTTACAGCCCGTAGGCAGACAGTAAGTAAGTGCAATCGAGCTAAACAGGTGCTCGTCGGCTAAACGCCTCAAAGAATATGTTTACAATAGAGTGGAAGAGCCAAAAATAACCCACTCGTTGCCCTGGTTATGCCTGGTGGTCACCATCTGGCTGGAAAGTTGGTAGATCCTCTGGAGCTGTTCCGAAATCTGGCCATACAAAACCAGCTGGGTCAGATCCCAGAAAGAGCAAGTGCCACAAAGGAGGCTTCACTTAGGAACTAAAACCAGCAATTAGCACAGAAGATAATAATAATATAGTAAAACTGGATAAAATATAACATCACGAGGATATACGGTAAGATAACCATGGAACCATTCAGATAACCAGGTTACAATCCTTAAACCAAACAAGGACCGGAATTGTAACCCTTCGTCTGAATCGAACTTGGTTTATCCCATTTATCAGCAAGATAATATAAGAAAATTAGGACATGTAACAATTTTGTACAGGATCAAGACTAGACAGATTATTCCTCATTCAATCAATCACGGCCAAGCAATGAGTACGGCTTGATACTTTAACTAACTAGGGTTATCACATGCCTAGTTACTAGCAAGATGTAGTGAGATTATTCTACAGCCACAAGCCATGCAGACCATCCAGGTTACCCAGGTCGAAATATTAGGGGTTGAATTCTGGTGGGTATATCGTCCAGGAAACGTATGTACCCTTAGGTAGCTTGAAGGGTACAACACATGACAGTGTGCTGAAAATGTGCCCTACTCGACGGTAGGCTACAGATCCCAGGCGCACCCAGTTAACGAGATTGCCTGTAGCTGGGAGATCTTTTTATGACTAATGTATTAATCTAGTTATTAGCCTTAGTCCATTTCAGTAGGTACTCCTGACCGTGGTACTCAGGAGTCCCCTCCTAGACATGATGCAAGACAGGACTGGATTATTTGTACAAGTACAATCGCCCACGGTGTCCGGGTTAGTTATACAGGTCATGTCATGTCAGGTAGCCGTCGCAACAGCTTATCAAGATATATCATGTCAGGTTATCATGTCAAGTTCACTGGTCAAGAGTGCGCCACGACGGGCCACTATCAGGTCGTGCTAGTTCCTTGTCACACCATGTCATGTACAATTGTCATTTCAATCATGTCAATCAAATCGTAATTTATCAAGTTCAGGACAAAAGGCGTAATGAGATAAAATATGTGTAAAAATATACAATAAAGGTAAAGGTGTAGGCCATAAGAACTCAAGTTACACAGGGGGGTTACAAGACATGGACAAATAATAGTAAAATAACAGTACCCAGGGCTATAGGAGAACCATGCGGCTCAGGCCTATGCGGTCAGGAATGATCTCATACGGCTGGAAAGAGAACAGCCCATGCGGCTAAATAGGGTCAGGCGCAAGCGGCTGAGCTAGAAGGAGGGTCATATGCGGTTAGCGGGAAAGGGGGGACCCTATGCGGCTGAGGATGGACTCGGCCTCATGCGGCTGAGGATGCGGGTGCATATGCGGCTAGATATATAAGATCTTTATACGGTCTGCAGGGAGCAAGGTCTTATGCCGCTGGACAAGCCATGCGCTCACGCGGTTAGCGGGGTTATGCGCCTATGCGGCTGAACTCAAGTGGGGGCTCATGCAGCCAGGAGATGAAGGGGGTGCATGCGGCTCAGTTAGGAACCCATGCGGCCAGGTCAATTCAGAAGCTTATGCGGTCAGAGGGAATACAAGTTATAAGCGGCTACAAGTGGACCAAGTTCATGCGGCTCAGATTATGCCGAGACCTATGCGGCTGGAAGAGTGGCATATACGGCCAGGATAATTCATGCGGCTAGAAGAATCACTTGCCGCATGAAATATTCATGCAGTCAAGTCAAGTACTGTTCTTCTTCTCCAAGTTTCCGAGAAGAAGAACACCATAAGAACCAAGTTCTCAAGCTCCATAACTCTATCATCCGGAGCCCAAATTCAGACTTCCATAGGTCAAAACAGGACAGAATGAAATTCTCTACAACATGGAACCATCAAAACTCGGAAATAACAAGACTAAATAGATCAAAACCCAAGAAATCCAAAAATAAAATAAACTTAGATCTACAAGAATCTAGCCATAGAAAGTAAAAATGCCAAGTATTAAAGTAAGTTAAAATGCTGTAAGGAAGAGAATGAAGTAATAAAATTGGAGTTCCTCTATGAAGCAAGCTGCACTTGCCTAGATCTCTCTCTCTCTCTCTCTGGTAGGTGAAGAAGTAAATGGAAGAAGAAGAAGAGGTTAATGAAGAGAGAAAAGAAGAATGGGTTAATAAATGGGGATGGTGGTGGTAGGTAGGGGGTTCACCCTTGGTTCATAATGAACCAAGCAAACCGAGCCAAGCCGAACCAACCCAAAAATAAACCAAGCCATGGAGAAAACTAAGCAAGAAATCATGAAATACATGATAAAATACGTACATGTATTCCAAAAATATGTAATACGAACCACAGGTATTACAATTTGGAACCCTAAGGTGACAGCCATCATAGAAGGAAATGATCTCACGACTATGTCCATAGAGACTTTGATGGGAAAGCTGATGACTCATGAGCTTGACCTCAAAGACTTCGAAGAGCCTGCTTCTAAGGCAAATGAGATTGCCCTTAAAGCTCACCGACGAAGGGCTGATCCTGAAGAGACGGATGACGACAACTCGGAAGGTGATGATCAAGCTCTCCTTGTCCGCAACTTCAAGAAATTCCTTCGCTTCAATCGCAGAAAGAAGGAACCGCAAGAAGATGACGAAGAAGAGCCAATATGCTACGGTTGCAAGAAGACTGGACACGTTCGAAAAGACTGTCTATTCGCAAAGAAGAGCAACTGATATGAGAAACCATTCAAGAAGGCTTTCTCAAGAAAATATGCCAACACAAGTATTTGGCATGAAAGCGAAGCTAGTGATTCCGAGGAAGAAAAGGACTCTCCTCAAGACACTGCCAATGTTTGCCTAATGGCTACATCCGACAAGATAACTAGCAAAACTCTCGATGATTTCACTTTTAACGAACTTGGCGATGCATTCAATGATTTACTTAATGACCACAAGAAAGTCATTAGTAAATATAAACACGCCAAGGAGAAGATCAAAAGTTATGAAATCGAGATTCAAAGACTCTCTTCATTGCTTGACAATATTAGAGACACTTCATCCACGGAAGTCACAAATGAGGTGTCTAAGCTTAAATTAAGCCTACATGATGCCGAAGCACGTATTGAATAGCAAACACAAGAGATCACAGCACTCAACACTGAGATTGCTGAAGAAAAGAATAGACACAAGATCTCTATCACTAAGATTTATGGTTTGAATACTAAGATTAATGAACTGCAGGCTGTCTCTAAGAAATTAGAGACTAGATTGGGAAAACAGGTTGCTCAACCTCAAATCCAATCACATGAGACACACACAAAGCACAACACTACTCATACTAGTCAAACACGTCATCCACCTGCAGCACGTAATCATGCTTATATGTACACCCACTTTCATAAAGCACACAAACCACATGCACTTAAAAATAATTCTCATATGACACATAATCACCATGCTACACATAGATACAATCATCACTATGTTGCACATAAACAAAATCACCATCATACTGCATATGGATATAAATATCATCCTGTAGTCACATATAGTCATCATCATGCTGTTCCACAGCACTCTTACCATGCTACATATAGACATCATCATCATGCTACTCCATACCACTCTACATATAGACATCATCAATATGCTCCTAACGTAAATATGAATACTATTTGTACTTATTGTGGATTACATGGACACATCTTACCACAATGTAGAGTTAGAAGATTAGTAGATAGAAACATATATGCATGGTTGCCGAAAACTAACTTTTCAGGACCCTCAAAAACTTGGGTACCAAAGGTCACATCTACTCTTGATGTAGGTGGACCTTCCCTCCTCAACTAAGAGTAAGTGGATTCTCGATAGTGGATGCTCACGACATATGACGGGAGACGCAAATCTTTTCGCATCACTATCGATGAAGAGGGAAGGGTATGTATCCTTCGGCAACAACCTAAAAGGGTATATTATTGGTAATGGTACTATAGGTCATCCTCCTTCTTCTGTAATAAAGGATGTCTGCCTAGTGACCGAGTTAAAGCATAACCTGATCAGCATGAATCATCTTGCTGATCATGGATATGATATTAACTTTGGACAAAATAAATGCTACATTTATGATAGGTCAACAGAAGACATCGCTTTTGAAGGGATAAGAGAGGATAACATTTATATTTTCTATCTATCTAGAGATACTAACAGTGCAGGAAGATGTCTCTATGCTCATAAGGATGAAAGATTACTATGGCACCAGCGTCTTGGTCATGCCAATATGGATACTATATCCAGGCTATCGACTAAAAAGCTAGTCAGAGGCTTGCCCGACATCACATTCAAAAAGGATACGGTATGTGCCGAATGTGAGTTGAATAAGGCAATCAAGTCCTCATTTCATTCCATAAACTCTGTAAGTACTACTAGACCCTTGCAATTACTTCATATGGATTTATTTGGCCCTAGTAGAGTAGCCAGTCTTGGTAAAAAACTCTATACTTTTGTTATAGTAGATGACTTTTCTAGATTTACTTGGGTTTTCTTTCTTACAAACAAAGGTGATGCCATTTCAGTTTTCAAAATTTTTGCTAAAAAGGTTCAAAACAAAAAAGGCTACATGATTACTCGAATCCGAAGTGATCATGGAGGCGAATTCGAAAATACTGATTTTGAAAAGTTTTGTGATTTAAATGGTTTTGATCATAAGTTTTATTGTCCAAGAACTCCTCAACAAAATGGTATTGTGGAGCGGAAGAATAGGACTCTTGGCGATATGGCTAGAGTCAAGTTGAATAAATTTTTACTTCCGAAATATTTTTGGGCTGAAGCTGTCAGTACAGCGTGCCATATTTTAAATAGGGTGCTTATTCGTCATATTATGAAGAAAACACCCTATGAGCTTTGGTTTGGAAGAACTCTAAATGTTTTATATTTTAGAGTTTTTGGTTGTCGATGTTTTATCCTTAAAACCAAAGATAACGTAGGCAAATTTGATGCCAAAGCTGACGATGGTATTTTCCTTGGCTATGCTACCAAGAGCAAGGGATATAGAGTATTCAACAAACGCTCATTAATTGTTGTAACACCCAGTTTTTTAAAATGAGGGTAATTTTGAAAATTTGTATTTTAATTTATTTAATTATGATATTTAATTAATAATATGATTTTTGGTAATTTTTAATCATTTTTAAACTATTTAAATCATGACTTATGATTTTGGTGTTTGACTAGTGTAGCCTTAGAGACTGTTGATCTAGAGCCTAGCCATGTGATTAGGATGTTTGATTAGTACATTTTAGCCTAGAGGATATTTTGGTCATTTTAGGATTTATTTGAATTTTTGGGAATTTTTAGAATTTATTTTGGAATTGTTTGAATGAGGGTTGACTAGGTTGACTTTGTGATCTAACCCTAGTTAAGTTGGACTTGATTAGATATGAGATCCTAGGTTAAGTTAAGTTAACCATACTCTAGTTAGGGAAACCAATTAGGAATTTTGAGTTTGAATGGAAGGATTTTGACCACAAGTCATGGCTTGTGGTTTTTAAGTCATTGATTTATGACTAAGCCCAAAGCCCATTAGTCAAGTGTCTAAACCCTAACCCTAACAATTTTGTCCAGCCAACTTAACCCTCCTAGGGATTCCCCCCTTATAAATAATCTCTTAGAATTTAGGGCTAGCCTCTTTAGGAAGGAGCAAGTTTAGAAAGAGGTATTTTCCCTATTTCAAAAATCCCTAGAAAATCCATTTCTCCTCCTTTTTAATCCAAACAAATTGCAATAGGTTTTAATCTGAGTATTCTTGCTATTGTTACAATTTATTCTCAGATTCAAATCAATTTGGAGGAGTTTCACCATCAAGAGGAGCACATCTCTTTAGAGTTTTTGGGGTTTTTGATACTTTGAGGTAACTTCCTATTATCACCATAGAATCCTGAGATTTTTGCATCATTAGGGAGCCCTAGACCTAACCTAACAGTAGGAATAGGAAACCCTAAGTTTTTGTGTCCTTTCGTGTCCAAACTGGACACGTATCAGTGTACTGCTCTTTGTGTTTGTGGAAATGCCACAGAGGAAGTTTTTGTGTTATTTTTGAAATCTTTTTGTAGGAAATTAGTATTTGTTATCGCTTACACGATTCTTCACGACTGAGGGTGTCTCTGTGTCGCATCGAGTCGTATTCGACACGTGCACACGCGAGTGCGCACGCGCGCGGGACTGTGCGCGTGTCCTGCTGTGCGGGGGCTAGTTCTCTTCGGACACAGCACAAGGACACGTGAAACTCGACACACACTAGGGGGCAATGACTGACACCACGTGTGTCAAGTATCACGTGTCCTCGTATCGTGTCGAGTGAGCACGAGGCTCTGTACTGATTCGAGACTGACAGGTTCAGTCGATTTGGGTGTCACTGATACGCGTCTGTAAGTCAGACACACGGACACTAGGACCCAGTACAGAACCTAGACACGAGGACCTATCCTAGGCGAACTTAGGTTAGTGACCTCGAGACACGTTGTGTCTTGTGTCGTGTGCACGACACGCGTGCACACGTGCACGATGTGTGCACTGAAACAGTGCCTGTGTGCACTGTTTCGTGTCTTGATTCAGTTTAGACACATCGTGTCCACTTGGGTGGACACCATTATGTTGTATGACACTTATATAATGTATATTTTCATTACCAACTTTTTATTTTGTGTTTTAGTGAGTTTTCAATAGGCATTTGTCAATTTACCCAAATAACTGATACATGAAATTTTTGTGGATTCCCAGTTTTCAAATACGAATTTGACACCTATTTTAACATATTTATTACTGTTTAAATGTAGGTTTAAGTCCCTAAATTTGTTCTCCTATACTTGAACTAACTGTGCTTGGGTTTTGAGCATGTTTGGTTGTGTGTGGATGTGTATGACAAGTGTTTTGAGAGTTTGGTTGAGAGGGTGAATGAGAGAATGGGATTAGTATTGGATATGAGTGTTTGTGTATAAGGAAATTGTTGTTGGTAGAAATCAGTCCACATGACCCTTGGTACACCCTCACTAGACAGTCCCTAACATCCCTATAAACCTCTGTCAAACAGTCCACATGACCCTCACAAACCTGTCCCCAAGTGTCTTCATTAAACCCCCCAACTTTCAGTCCATTGTGCAGCCATTTATGGCAGCTACACACCAGCCTACATACCCCCACTTGACAGCCATTCCAGGTCCTTAAAACAGTCTCTAAAATCCCATGTTAGCAGCCCACATGTGGAAGCCTAGTAGCAGTCTACATCACAGTCCCCCTTTGGTCCTAAAAGTCAGTCCTACATAGCTCAAACACCACTATAAATCAGTCCTAAACCCCATCCTTGCACCGTCCAATATCAGTCCCATTGTTAAGCCTTAATCCTGTCCAAACCATGTATAAATCAGTCCAGTTTGCAGTGTAGGGCAGTCCCTATTGCTGTCCACATTAAGCCTATATTTCAGTCTCCCAATGCACCCAAATCAGTCCACCAAAATCACTCATATTCAGTCCACTATAGGCTGTCCAAGGAGCCCCACAAAATCAGTCCATGTGCATCCTATTTTCAGTCCCACATTCCTGTCCACAAATGACCCATGGACAGCCAAACATTTCAGTCCTATACTAAGCCCATGTACACCCTTTGAGAGCCCCACTAAATCAGTCTAAACCAGTCCCCATGACACACCTCATGGGCTGTCCCAAATCAGTTATCAACTGTCTTGAACCTGTCCATTTGATTTCCTTGGTTAACCCTCCATATCATTCCATTTTAGTGAGCTTGAGTGTGTGTGTGAGTATTTGTGAGCTTGTGTGTGTTTAGGAGCTATATGTATGTGTGTGAGATATTTGTTTGAGCCTAAATATATACACGTATATATATATATATATATATATATATATATAATATATATAGATATATGATGGATCGCGTGCTGTGCCCTAGCGCCGCGCCTGGAGATCTTTGAAGCTTTCGGCCCCTTCCCGACACCGGCTAGGCCTCTGGCCGGGCCGGAGTCGACCTAGGATGGCCAAATCCTTTGTCGATGCGGTTGCCGGCCGGGTGGAGGAACATCCTCGCCTGGCGGCGCGACCAGTATCAACATACAAAGACGCTCCAGCTATTTCCTTCTCCGATGAGGAGGAACAGGCCCTGGCATCCCCCCTCCATTTTGCACTGGTAGGTAAGTTTTCACACAGTAAGCCTTCAATCGAAATTATTAGAAAGGCTCTCTCCGGTTTTCAGTTCAAAGGAGAAATCAAAGCGGGAGTCATAGACCGCAAACATATTCTCATTAGACCTTCCCTTGAGGAAGACTTTCTCCGACTCCGATCAAAAAATACATGGTTCATCTCTCGCGCTCCTATGCGGGTCTTCAAATGGGAACCAGACTTCTCTCCGATGTATGAATCATCGCTCATGCCAGTTTGGGTCGACCTTCCTGACCTACCTCACCATCTCTATGCAAAGGACGCTTTGTTTGCTATTACATCTGCGATAGGCACTCCACTTAAACTGGATAGAGCTACAAAGGATCTTTCTCGTCCTAGTAGGGCTCGGGTTTTTGTCGAAGTTGATGCGAGCAAGCCAATTCAACATCGAATTCGTATAAATCGGCCGAGAGGAAGAAGTTTTTGGCAGGACGTAGAATACGAATATATCCCCTTATATTGTTCACATTGTCATCATCAAGGACACCAAATATCTGCATACAAACTGAAGAATAAAGGGAAAGAAGTGATGAATCAAGATTCTCAGCATCAACAAGAAGCAACAGTGGTGGAGCCAAGGCCAGGGTCGATGGGATTGAAGGTCACATCTATTCTTCAGAGGACCAATGAGGAACGGAGTGCTCAAGACGAACCTACCACGCAAACACATGCAACTGCCTCAACTTCAATTCCTCCAGGCAAGGATCCAATTACTGCTGTAGCTGATCAGGCAGATGAGAATATCTCTCAAGCTCTATTGCCTCACAGGGAGATAATAACTGCTCTGGACCCCACTACTAGTAATGAAGCACAAAACACAATGCATGATTTGCCAATGGAGCCTATTGGCATATCAGCGACGCAGGAAACTGTGCCAGTGGAGACAAATTTAAAGATGACGGCTAATGTCATTAATGACTCCCTAATGGCGGCGCCCGTCATCCCCCATGATGACGAGGGTCGGACTCTCGAAGAGGGCAAGATTATTGGAGAGCACATTGTTGAAGGAGCCCCTTTTTCTCCTACTTTGGGCAGCTGGGCGGATAAAGTCGAGCGTGCGCCGGATGACCAGTTCGCTGGGGGAATGGAGACGGGCGATGGGGGTTCGAACGAGGTCCGATCAGAAGTGCGTCACACAGAGGTTGGACCTTCTCACTCAGCAGCCGTCCAAAAGAAGAGGAAAACCCAAAAGGTGGTCCCGCCCTCCGATCGTGTCACGAGGCAATCTGCAAACCCTGCCTTCACTGGTACCCTCAAATCCTCCTCTCATGTTTAACTCTCTGATCTGGATCGTTCGTGGAATTGCAAATCAAATGTCTTTGAAAAGAATCAAAACTCTGGTTAGAATTCACAAGATAGCACTTCTTGGCATCATTGAGCCAAAGGTTGATAGAAGTCATCTCATGCAGTATCAGTTGAAGTTAGGTTTTGCTCAAGCATTCTCGAATGAGCGGGGTAATATCTGGGTAATGGCTAAATCAAACTGTGATATTTCTCTTCACGACTCATTTGATCAAGCAGTAACTATCTCTCTCACTCATCACATGCTTCCTGTTCCTGCATTCTTCACTGTTGTTCATGGGGATAACACCAAGGAGGGGCGTAGGCTATTATGGGACAGACTTACTCAGTTGCAGATTTCCATCCAACCTCCATGGTCGATAGGGGGGATTTTAATGCTGTACTACGGTCAGGGGAGAAAATTGGTGGTCGGGCTCCTGAACACATTTCTATGGAAGAGTTTGCAAATTTTATGCTTGCTACAGGAATGGTCGAGCTTCAATACTCGGGAAGCTGCTACACTTGGATCAAATCGAAGCATGATGGCCGCCGGGGATCCAGATTGGATCGGGTTCTTGTTGATCAGACTTGGTTGGATCTAGCGTCGATCTCCACAGTCGAACACCTCAACCGTGCTGAGTCAGACCATGCACCATTGTTAATCAAATTTAAATCAAATTTGGCGGCAGGTAGAAAGCAGTTCAGATTCCTAGATTTTTTGGTTGATCATGAAGACTTTAAATTACTGATACAACAAGCGTGGACCTCAGTTGATCATCGTCTTGGTACCACTCGAGTATCTCTTAGGCTCGAGGCTTGCAAAAAAATCCTATCGCACTGGAGTAGACAGACATATGGTGACATATTCCAACAGGTCAAGACTGCAGAAGATGATGTGCTGGCCGCGAAGATTCATCATGAGCAACACAACAATGCTAATAGTCGCCAACAGCTAGCCAAGTCCACTGCAATCCTCAAACAGAGAGTGAGCATTGAAGAAGCATACTGGAAGCAAAAATCCAGAATGAAATGGGATTTGCAAGGCGATAAAAATACTGTCTATTTCCATGGTTGTGTGTCTAATCGCAAACGCTCACTTCAAATTCATTCTGTTGCCAAAGAGGATGGGACTATTTTGAAAGACAAACTCATGATTCAAGCTTACGCTAAAGATTATTACTCGAGGCTATATCAAAGAGGAGATATCCACGAGGAGACAGAGTTGGTAGAGAACATTCCTAGTATGGTGTCTGAGGAGGAGAATAATATGCTGATTGCGGCACCAACTAGGGAAGAGGTCCTTGACTCTCTTAAGTCGCTAGACAAGAATAGCGCGCCAGGGCCAGATGGGTTTACCCCATTGTTTTTTCTTGCTTGCTGGGATATAGTTGGCCAGGATTTAACAGAGGCAGTTGGGCTCTTCATTGATGGGTTTGCTCTGCCTCAAGCCTTTACTAATACATCTCTGGTTTTAATTCCGAAGGTGAAACAGGCCAAAAGCTTTGGTGATTATAGGCCAATCAGTCTATGCTCAGTGATGAACAAGGTAATATCTAAACTGCTCTCTCGTCGCTTGGCCCCTGTGTTACCCCGTATAATTTCTCCAGAACAGAGTGGGTTGGTTCAAGGCAGGGAAATAGTTGATAATATTCTTCTTGCTCAAGAATTGATGGCTAGAATGAATAAGAAAAATAGGGGGGGTAATGTTGCTATAAAATTAGATATGATGAAAGCTTACGATAGGGTTGATTGGAGATTTCTTCTGAAGGTGCTCAGAAAATTTGGTTTCCATAACAAATGGGTCGATATGATGTTGCGACTTGTTAACAATGTTTGGTATGCCCCTCTGATCAACGGGGAATCGACTGAATATTTTTAGGTTTTTCGTGGGGTTCGTCAGGGAGATTCCCTCTCCCCAGCTTTGTTTATAATCGCGGCGGAGGCTCTCTCGCGAAGTCTGAAGAAGCTGCCCGAGTCTGATGGATTCACAACATTTGTCACACCTCGTGGTTGTTCTCCAATTATGCATCTAGCGTACGCAGATGATATTCTCCTTTTCTCCGCAGGAGACGTGAGATCGATCAACAAAATTACTGATATCCTGGCACAGTATGAGGCAGCGTCGGGACAATTGATTAACAAATCAAAGTCATCCATATACATGTCAAAATTGGTCCTACAGGAGAGAGAAGTAGAGTTGGCTCAAAGAACAGGATATAGTATTGGCTCCCCGCCATTTACTTATCTTGGGTGTCCACTTATGGCAGGAAGACAAAATGGGGCTATGTATGAGGAATTACTCAACCGAATTCGTAGCAAGGTCGAAGGGTGGCACAACAAAATTCTCTCACCAGGTGGCAAACTGGTGTTAATCAAATCAGTACTTACATCAATCCCTGTGTATACGCTAGCGGCTTGTAATCCTCCAATTATAGTTTTGCACAGATTGGAGGCTATGTTCTCGAGTTTCTTTTGGGGGTAGCCAACTTGGTGTTGCTAAGAAGACCTGGCTTGGATGGGATCGAATTGCTAGAACCAAAGAAGAAGGCGGGCTAGGGGTCAAACGGCTGGAAGACATGATGCATGCTTTTACCATAAAGTTATGGTGGAAATTCTTGACCCAAGACAGCTTATGGACCAAATATTTCTCTGCTAAGTATTGTTCCAATGCTAGTCCATCAAACGTAGCTATAACTTCAAATGCTTCCCATGTTTGGAAACGATTGATAGCGGGAAGAGACATGGCACATCAGAATATAATCCAACTTGATGATACATGGCGCTGGGACATACTCAGTCGGGTAACTTTACATTATCATCCGCCTGGGAGCTTGCCAGAATACACAGACCTATTCTGCATCACTTCACTCATATCTGGAGCTCTTGTATCCCGGTCAAATGGTCAGTTTTGCTATGGAGATCCCTTCACAATAAGTTACCCACTGATGATAATATTATCAGGCTTGGGTATAGTTTGGCTTTGAAGTGCCATTGTTGTGCAGATAGTCAGGTTGAGACATTGGAGCATATCCTAAATGGGGGCGACTTGGCCAAGGAAGTATGGGGAGCTGTCCAACTGGTATATGGAGTTTTCTCTCGTGGTAGATCGATTATTGATAGACTTAGAGACTGGTGGCGAAAAAGGAAAAAACACAGGAAAGAGATTGTTGCTGCAGCAGTGGTTTGGGTTTTATGGAAAGATAGGAACAAACGAAGATATGAGAGTCATGGATTTACTGTGGATAAGCTAGTTTCAGAAGTTCATAGACAAGTGGGGAAGGCTACAGTTCGATGTAGACACAGTTAGTGTCCGTTTTGTACTAGTTTTGACTCTTTCAATAAAAGTTTTGGTTGGAAAAAAAAATATATAAAATATATATATAAAATATATATATATATAATATATATATATATATATATATATATATATATATATATATATATATATATATATATATATATATATATCTATGTGAATTCAGGTGTGGGCCTAGATGTAAACTAGGTTGTGTGATGGTTGGTTTGACTTGTGTGGTATGAGTCGTAATGACTTAGTATACTAGCATAGCCAGTTTAGCCTAGTTTAGACTTGGTTAGACCTAGTTGACCTAGTTTGACTTCTAGGGTTGACCAGAGTTGACCAAGAGTTGACTTTGGCCTAGATTGACCTAGATTCATGTAGAATGCATAGTAGAACTTCATTTTACCATTTTAGACTTGTTGTGACTTGTGCTGTTCTATTAGGAGCCAGACACCACTCCTCGGACAGTATATTCTCTTCAGACACTCAGGCTATCAGGCGAGTACATTCTCTGACCGTTTCATACTTGTATAGATTTACATTCTTGCTCTAGATTACTGTACTTGATACTGACACGACTGTTATCACGGATTGGTACTATACGGATCTTCTTTTGAGATGTTATCTCCTTGTATTCACTAAATATATATTGTGATGTGCGTTTCACTTCCATATTGTATTTATTGAATACCCATATCCTTGTATACTTATTGTGCATATTGTACTCTCACTATCACATGAGCCCCAGGGATAGACCATTGTACACTATTGTATAACATTGTACAACCATTGTATAACATTGTACATTTATTGTATAATATTGTACATCCATTGTATAACATTGTACACTATTGTGCAAGATAACGTAACTGGAGTAGATCCTTGTGTATTGATTGGAGAGGGGGAGTAGAATTGGTTATGTACTCAAATTCTATTGTACAACATTGTATAACTATTGTATATGTCTTTTGTACACCCACGTACAATGGAGTTACCATTGCATTTTCTTAGCCCGTTTACATAACCAGATTGTACTCTAAAATCACATATTCCTTACAGTTCTTACTTATCATATTTAGATATTTCCTGTTATCAAATCTCTACTATTTTTTATATATCTTCTTCTTTCAGCGTTTCATGTACTTTACTCTATTGTATGCTTTATATTTCCTAACTCGATATGAACTGCGTGAGATGTTTTGTGCTCGCTCCCGTCCTGACTGGACCTGTTGAAAATATTACAGAGGATGAGGAGGAGGCCTGCGTAGACACCTACTATGGGGCAGCTGTAGATGCCATGTGTGACCCAGATTTCCAGCCTGATCCACTAGCTTAGAGATTGAGGCTCCCTAGTCTAGGTTTACTATTTTTGTCTTCTGAGATCTGATTGTATATATTCTTTCATTTTCAGTATTAGAGACTTGTATTGAGTTGGATGTTCTGTTTTGTATGACAGTAGACACTTAGACTCTTTCTCTCTGATTGTATCCTGTGGATCTTTTTATTCCAGTATCTATCTATCTTTTATTTTCATCATTCTGTCTTAGATGTGATTGAGACTGTATATTGTTATGTCACCTCCATTAGGAGTGTATATACTGTACAAGTACCTTTATATTATTAGATGATTGACCTAGGACAGCGTTCTACCGCCGACACTGCGGCGTAGGCTGGGCGTTGTTACGTTCTCGTACCCTCACAGTGGGTGCGGGTCGTGACACGTTTTTAGTGGTAGCCCATGCAGGTCGAGATTATGTAGTGGTATTCGAACTAGAGTATCACTACAGCCTGCAGTAGGATTAGGATATTTTTCTGAAGGTACTCAATCACAAATAGGAAAAACTCTCATTCAGATTTCGTATATCTACATTTTGCTGCTTATTGTCTCCCTTGAATATAACTGTCCTCCCTTGATTTTTTGACTCATTCTCAGCAATTGTTTCTTGATCTGTGTCTCCAGGATGGTTGAGACAAGATCGCATTGCCAGGGCCAGGGGGACGCCGAGGAGAGGTCTGCCACCTCTCATATCCAGCAGCCAGCCCCTGGTACCGCAGCCCCAGTTATGCCAGCTGGGGTAGGCATTTCGGCAGCTTTCGGAGGAGCCCCTCCACCTGTGAGGCATGAGCCGAGTCCGGTGATTTCGGATGTACTTCTTCAGCAGCAGCAGCCACCTGCAGGGACAATTGATGCTGTTCAGCTGTTAGCCTTTTCCGACAGTACATAGAGGGTCAGCAGACCCAGCAGCAGGGGCATACAGCAGAGCTCACACGAGGCATTGAGCTGGCAATGACTGCGGTAGAGAGAGTCATAGCTCAGCCAGCGGCAGCCCCGCAGCCGTACCAGCCACGGGAGAAGGGCATCCAAGATTTCCAGAATATGCACCCGAGAGACTTCCGAGGGACAGAGGGGATCTTGTATGCCGATGAGTGGATCGAGCATATGAAGGAGATTTTCAGGTTGGCTGAGATCCCGACGAGGCTCCAGATAGAGGCAGCGGCCAGCATGATACAGGATCTGGCCCGTACATGGTACCAGATCGACCCGAGGGTCGGTACAGCAGGACAGACTTGGGCAGCATTCAAAAAGCTGTTCAAGGAGAAGTTCTTTCCAGACACAGCGCTGGGAGCCCTCGAGACCCAGTTCGAGGCCCTAGTCCAGGGGAACCAGTCTGTGGAGGAGTACGCAGGAGAGTTCTGCCGCCTGAGCAGATTTATGGATGACTTATCGGAGACGACGAAGGCCCGGAGGTTCCGGAAGGGCTTGGTAAAGGAGGTCAAGTCCTACACCAAGAACGCTCGCAGCGCTACCTATCAAGAGATCTTGGTGGACGCGTTAGCTGCAGAGGATGATCTTGAGCTTAGGTTCAAGAGGGGGCGAGACTCAGTTGGGGGCAGCAGCAGCGGAGGACCGGCCAAGAGGCCGCACATTCAGCATCAGATTCAGCAGCAGTATCAGCAGCCGACGGTCCACTTTTAGCAGCAGCAGCAGAGGCCTGACAGGTACTGTATCAGCAGGCACCCAGGCAGCAGCAGAACACTGTGTGCAACTTCTGCAAGAAGTAAGGCCATGGGTGGGACGACTGTAGGAAGAGGCTGGGCATGTGTTTGCTTTACGGTTCAACGGAGCATCAGTGTAGAGAGTGTCCCAGGAACCCGATACCATTGGCTCAGACAGCACCAGGAGCTAGGGCTCCTGCCGGGCAGCAGAGGGGACCACCATTGCAGACTCAGCAGCAGATGTTCGTACAGCATCAGCAGCAGGCCAGGGAAGGCCAACCAGGGCGAGCTTTCACCATGACAGCCGAGGATGCTCAGGCAGTAGGAGGGGTGCTTGCAGGTTCTGATCTTCTCGATTCTATTTCCACCTTATCTCATTATACCTATCTTGAAATTCAGTTCCATCTACTCCTATCTGTTTTCTCATTGTTGATAAGTTTGATCTGGTGTTTCATTATAATTTAATTTTTTTCTCTGAGATGAATCGTATGGGCTAGGTCGCCTCGATTATGAGATTTTAGAATCCTCTAGGGTCATGCTAGCAGGCATAGTGAGGACATATAGTCAGATTATAGACGTATTTCTCGGGTGTGGGAATTTAAGGTTTTCGTTGCCAAGCGTGCGGCAATGCAAAAATTTTAAAAACCATAATTCTAGAGGTATGTACCATAGTTGAGGACTCTGTGATTATCGTAGCCTTGCTCACTGGCATGACAGAGATTCTGAGTATCATGGTTTTGGACAGACGCATATGATTATCTGACGGTATGTTTGAGACTCTGATTGTGGGGTGTTTACCTAGAAGCACTACTACCATTTTAATTTCGAGGACGAAATTTTTCTAAGGTGGGTAGACTTATAATACCCAGTTTTCTAAAATGAGGATAATTTTGAAATTTTGTATTTTAATTTATTTAATTATGATATTTAATTAATAAAATGATTTTTGGTAATTTTTAATCATTTTTAAACTATTTAAATCATGACTTATGATTTTGGTGTTTGACTAGTGTAGCCTTAGAGACTGTTGACCTAGAGCCTAGCCATGTGATTAGGATGTTTGATTAGTACATTTTAGCCTAGAGGATATTTTGGTCATTTTAGGATTTATTTGAATTTTTAGGAATTTTTAGAATTTATTTTGGAATTGTTTGAATGAGGGTTGACTAGGTTGACTTTGTGACCTAACCCTAGTTAAGTTGGACTTGACTAGATATGAGTTCCTAGGTTAAGTTAAGTTAACCATACTCTAGTTAGGGAAACCAATTAGGAATTTTGAGTTTGAATGGAAGGATTTTGACCACAAGTCATGGCTTGTGGTTTTTAAGTCATTAATTTATGACTAAGCCCAAAGCCCATTAGTCAAGTGCCCAAACCCTAACCCTAACAATTTTGTCCAGCCAACTTAACCCTCCTAGGGATTCCCCCTTATAAATAATCTCTTTAGAAAGAGGTATTTTCCCTATTTCAAAAATCCCTAGAAAATCCATTTCTCCTCCTTTTTAATCCAAACAAATTGCAATAGATTTTAATCTGAGTATTCTTGCTGTTGTTACAATTTATTCTCAGATTCAAATCAATTTGGAGGAGTTTCACCATCAAGAGGAGCACATCTCTTTAAAGTTTTTGGAGGTTTTGATACTTTGAGGTAACTTCCTATTCTCACCATAGAATCCTAAGATTTTTGCATCATTAGGGAGCCCTAGACCTAATCTAACAATAGGAATAGGAAACCCTAAGTTTTTGTGTCCTTTCGTGTCCAAACTGGACACGTATCAGTGCACTGCTCTTTGTGTTTGTAGAAATTCCACAAAGGAAGTTTTGGTGTTATTTTTGAAATCTTTTTGAATAGGAAATTAGTATTTGTTGTCGCTTACACGATTCTTCACGACTGAGGGTGTCTCTGTGTCGCATCGAGTCGTATTCGACACGTGCACACGCGAGTGCGCGCGCGCGCGCGGGACTGTGCGCGTGTCCTGCTGTGCGGGGGCTAGTTCTCTTCGGACACAGCACAAGGACACGTGAAACTCGACACACACTAGGGGACAATGACTGACACCACGTGTGTCAAGTATCACGTGTCCCCGTGTCGTATCGAGTGAGCACGAGGCTCTGTACTGATTCGAGACTGACAGGTTCAGTCGATTTGGGTGTCACTGATACGCGTCTGTAAGTCAGACACGCGGACACTAGGACCCAGTACAGACACCTAGACACGAGGACCTATCCTAGGCGAACCTAGGTTAGTGACCTCGAGACACGTTGTGTCTTGTGTCGTGTGCACGACACGCGTGCACACGTGCACGATGTGTGCACTGAAACAGTGCATATGTGCACTGTTTCGTGTCTTGATTCAGTTTGGACACATCGTGTCCACTTGGGTGGACACCATTATGTTGTATGACATTTATATAATGTATATTTTCATTACCAACTTTTTATTTTGTGTTTTAGTGAGTTTTCAATAGGCATTTGTTAATTTACCCAAATAACTGATACATAAAATTTCTATGGATTCCCAGTTTGCAAATACGAATTTGGACATCTATTTTAACATATTTATTACTGTTTAAATGTAGGTTTAAGTCCCTAAATTTGTTCTCCTATACTTGAACTAACTGTGCTTGGGTTTTGAGCATGTTTGGTTGTGCGTGGATGTGTATGGCAAGTGTTTTAAGAGTTTGGTTGAGAGGGTGAATGAGAGAATGGGATTAGTATTGGATATGAGTGTTTGTGTATAAGGAAATTATTGTTGGTAGAAATCAGTCCACATGACCCTTGGTACACCCTCACTAGACAGTCCCTAACATCCCTATAAACTTGTGTCAAACAGTCCACATGACCCTCACAAACCTGTCCCCAAGTGTCTTCATTAAACGCCCCAACTTTCAGTCCATTGTGCAGCCATTTGTGGCAGCTGCACACCAGCCTACATACCCCCACTTGACAGCCATTCCATGTCCTTAAAACAGTCCCTAAAATCCCATGTTAGCAGCCCACATGTGGAAGCCTAGTAGCAGTCTACATCACAGTCCCCCTTTGGTCCTAAAAGTCAGTCCTACATAGCTCAAACGCCACTATAAATCAGTCCTAAACCCCATCCTTGCACCCTCCAATATCAGTCCCATTGTTAAGCCTTAATCCTGTCCAAACCATGTATAAATCAGTCCAGTTTGCAGTGTAGGGCAGTCTCTATTGCTGTCCACATTAAGCCTATATTTCAGTCTTCCAATGCACCCAAATCAGTCCACCAAAATCACTCATATTCAGTCCACTATAGGCTGTCCAAGGAGCCCCACAAAATCAGTCCATGTGCATCCCATTTTCAGTCCCACATTCCTGTCCACAAATGACCGATGGACAGCCAAACATTTCAGTCCTATACTAAGCCCATGTACACCCTTTGAGAGCCCCACTAAATCAGTCTAAACCAGTCCCCATGACACACCTCATGGGCTGTCCCAAATCAGTTATCAACTGTCTTGAACCTGTCCATTTGATTTCCTTGGTTAACCCTCCATATCATTCCATTTTAGTGAGCTTGAGTGTGTGTGTGAGTATTTGTGAGCTTGTGTGTGTTTAGGAGCTATAGGTATGTGTGTGAGATATTTGTTTGAGCCTATATATATATATATATATATATATATATATATATATATTTCTATGTGAATTCATGTGTGGGCCTAGATGTAAACTAGGTTGTGTGATGGTTGGTTTGACTTG
Source organism: Iris pallida (assembly GCA_029216955.1). NCBI lineage: Eukaryota > Viridiplantae > Streptophyta > Magnoliopsida > Asparagales > Iridaceae > Iris > Iris pallida. Next base: position 4,238,418 of record JANAVB010004000.1, on the reverse strand, counting down.
TGTGGTATGAGTCGTAATGACTTAGTATACTAGCATAGCCAGTTTAGCCTAGTTTAGACTTGGTTAGACCTAGTTGACCTAGTTTGACTTCTAGGGTTGACCAGAGTTGACCAAGAGTTGACTTTGGCCTAGATTCATGTAGAATGCATAGTAGAACTTCATTTTACCATTTTAGACTTGTTGTGACTTGTGCTGTTCTGATTAGGAGCCATACACCACTCCTCGAACAGTATATTCTCTTTAGACACTTAGGCTATCAGGCGAGTACATTCTCTGACCGTTTCATACTTGTATGGATTTACATTCTTGCTCTAGATTACTGTACTTGATGCTGACACGACTGTTATCACGGATTGGTACTATACGGATCTTCTTTTGAGATGTTATCTCCTTGTATTCACTAAATACATATTGTGATGTGCGTTTCACTTCCATATTGTATTTATTGAATACCCATATCCTTGTATACTCATTGTACATATTGTACTCTCATTATCACATGAGCCCCAGGGATAGACCATTGTACACTATTGTATAACATTGTACAACCATTGTATAACATTGTATATTTATTGTATAATATTGTACATCCATTGTATAACATTGTACACTATTGTGCAAGATAACGTAACTGGAGTAGATCCTTGTGTATTGATTGGGGAGGGGGAGTAGAATTGGTTATGTACTCAAATCCTATTATACAATATTGTATAACTATTGTATATGTCTATTGTACACCCACGTGCAATGGAGTTACCACTGCATTTTCCTAGCCCGTTTACATAACCAGATTGTACTCTAAAATCACATGTTCCTTACAGTTCTTATTTATCATATTTAGATATTTTCTGTTATCAAATCTCTACTATTTTTCATATATCTTCTTCTTTCAGCGTTTCATGTACGTTACTCTATTGCATGCTTTATATTTCCTAACTCGATATGAACTGCGTGAGATATTTTGTGCTCGCTCCCGTCCTGACTGGACCTGTTAAAAATATTACAGAGGATGAGGAGGAGGCCTGCGTAGACACCTACTATGGGGCAGCTGTAGATGCCATGTGTGACCTAGATTTCTAGCCTGATCCACTAGCTTAGAGACTGAGGCTCCCTAGTCTAGGTTTACTATTTTTGTCTTTTGAGATCTGATTGTATATATTCTTTCATTTTCAGTATTAGAGACTTGTATTGAGTTGGATGTTCTGTTTTGTATGGCAGTAGACACTTAGACTCTTTCTCTCTGATTGTATCCTGTGGATCTTTTTATTCCAGTATCTATCTATCTTTTATTTTCATCATTCTGCCTTAGATGTGATTGAGACTGTATATTGTTATGTCACCTCCATTCGGAGTGTATATACTGTACAAGTACCTTTATATTGTTAGATGATTGACCTAGGACAGCGTTCTACCGCCGACACTGCGGCGTAGGCTGGGCGTTGTTACGTTCTCGTACCCACACAGTGGGTGCAAGTCGTGACAATTGTGGAAGAGTCTACCAATGTGACTTTTGATGAGGATAACAGTGCAGTAACTACTCTTGATGATGATGTTGAGCCATCAACTTCTACCACCACTGAAACCACTTTACTGGAGGGCTTGCCAAAGAAATTCTCTTTCAAGCCATCACATCCAGAAAACTTGGTTATAGGTGAGGTTTCACGCGGAGTAAGTCCTAGATCATCATTAAGAGACTCCATTGCCAGTACTGCCTTCATTTCACAAATTGATCCGAAAAACATTTTAGAAGCTTTTAATGATAAATTTTGGATTTCTGCCATGCAAGAAGAACTCAACCAATTCGAGAGGAGCCAAGTTTGGGAACTTGTTCCTAGACCGGTAAATCACTCGATTATTGGTACTAAATGGGTTTTTCGAAACAAAGTAAATGAAGATGGTTCAGTTACACGCAACAAAGCTCGTCTAGTAGCTCAAGGATACAACCAAGAGGAAGGTATCGACTACGATGAGACGTATGCTCCTGTTGCGAGATTGGAATCCATTCGGATGCTTTGCGCATTTGCTAACTTTCAAAATTTTAAATTGTTTCAAATGGATGTTAAAAGTGCTTTCTTGAATGGATTTATTAAGGAGAAAGTTTTTGTAAAACAACTCCCTGGTTTTGAAAATCACAAATTTCCCGACCATGTTTTCAAGCTCAAGAAAGCGCTATATGGCCTCAAACAAGCCCCTAGAGCTTGGTATGAACGGCTAAGAAAATTCTTGCTTGAAAAAGGTTTTCCAAAAGGGAAAGTTGACACTACACTTTTTATAAAATCTTTCAAAGACATTATTCTCTTAGTGCAAATTTATGTTGATGATATTATATTTGGTTCTACTGATGAAACTCTCTGTCAAGATTTTGCCAAGTGTATGCAGACCGAGTTTGAGATGAGCATGATGAAGAACAGATGGCAACTCTAGAGGGGGTGAATAGAGTTTATAACAAAAATACCCAATAAAAAAATAAACTTCTTTCACCAGCTGAAAGTAATCAGAGTAAATGCGGAAATAAATAAGAAGCAAGAAAGCATACGCAAACACAGCCGATTTTTAACCTGGTTTCCCTCGTGGAGGACTAGTCCAGGCCTGAGAACTCTAGCTCAGGATTAAATCTACTATTTATGAAATAGTAGTTACACCACGTGCCTTTTCTTCAGAAGAGCACGTCAACTTCTTACAAAGATCGCAGTGGCGATGCTTGGAATTTTCCAAGCGACTTCTTGAACTCTTGCACAAACTCCTGACTAAAAAGTACTGAGCACTTGAGGCTTAGGGAGCTTGTGGCTAGTAGATGAAGAAGGGTATGGCTTGTATAGAGCTTTTGAGAGAAGAGAAGATTGGATGAATAAAAATGAGAGAATTTATGGCCTATTTATAGGATACTAGGTAGGCAGAATTCGGCTAGAATTCTGGTTGGAATTTTCAAATAATTGGCCGTTGGACAACTTGCAACCAGCCAACCCTAAAAATTAGGATGCTGATTTTTAGGAGACAGAGTTCGGCCCGAACTCTGTGTGGAGGCAGAGTTCGGCCCGAACTCTGTCTCCATAGCACAGAATGGGTCACGGGTCCAATTGGCTTATTTGGATATGTGTGGAGCTATTGGATTTTGGGTATGGGTATAGGTTAAGTCTCAGATGCTCAGCACAGCTCAGTTTACATAAGTCTAGACTCAATAAAATTGTAAAATACAGACTCAAAAAATAACTTGTATTGCAAATCCGAGCCGTCGTCTGACTAGTACTGGATGTAGTCTTCATGTGTCGTATTGAATTATCACAAGTATCATGTAGTCAATTCTATCAATATTTGGTTGACTGTGATTTTGTGTCAACAATCTCCCCCATATTGATAGTTGACAAAATGATAGTTGTATATTTAATATTCATACCTGGACACATTTGAGAGAAATGGTATAGCTCCCCCGTAATCAGTACGAGCTAGCAATAGCTCCCCCGTAAACATTGCTTTGAATCCTGTTGGCCTGATAAAAACATTCTTCTCCCCAAAGCACAGATACAGATACAAAAAAGAATATAGAATATACCAAAATTTCTCCCCCTTTTGGCATTTAGCAATTTAACCATAAAATAAGAACTGGCAAGCACACCAAAAGATAATAGATGAAACTGCTTAGAGACTGATAAAACTACTGAATGTCTCAAGAGTCACAAATAATAATAAGTCTAATACAACCAAAGTGCATAAAAGCAACTAAAAGCCAAAGTGCATAAAACATAAACTACGATCCTCAGTAGCAGCAGCAAGTAGAAGTCCATATCCATCATCGAGCTCGTGAAGGCCCAGCGTCGTCGGATGGATCAGTGAAGGAACGACGAGGGTCCACGAAGGCCGCATCCGGATCCAAGTAGCGAATAACCCAAGGGTCATCGATACGATACCCTTCACGACCAGGGTCCCGCTCCATAGGAATAGGCATGGAAGGATGGCGAGACATGGAGTACCGAATATCGTGCAGTGAGTTGCTGATGGCACTCATCTGCAAGGTGGTCCGATAATCAAGCTGAGTCCAGCGATCATCCTCTAAGGTGAATCGATCGCGGAGCATAGTCTGGAGTGACTCTAAAGTGGCAGGAGGAGGAGGAGGATCCTGTTCCAGAGGAGGAGCATCGGGCTCATCGTCAGAGTGCTCGGACACAACAGGTGAGCCAACTGCTGCCTGAAGCTGCCGTGCCTTAGAGAGGAAGGCAGGGGCAGGTAAGAACTGGCACTCATCAAGAGGTACACGAAAAGCACGAAAGACCATAGGAAGATACAAAGCATAAACCAAGGATCTTGGTTTCTTCCTAGAATTAATCATCCAGTCCATCATGGTACATGGAAGATTAAATGGAACATAAAAGTGGAGGTGATACAACACCGAGATTTCAAAGTAGGTGACCTCATCAGTGGATCCCGCTTTGGGTAGAATAGTGTTAAAGATAATCCGATGAAGTTCATAAAAATAGGGATCGAGATACTTGGCCAAAAGCTTGCGAGGACGTGTGTTAGGGGTACACAAGTCGTCCTTGAAGCTTTCAAGAAAAGACCCATCGGAAAATTGAAACGATCGAGCTTCAACAAGCTTTTCCTATGAGTTGGGCTCATGGAGTTCAAGGTGTTCGGCCAAATCGAAATCATCAAACGAGATGTCAATGCCCGCAACCCATGAGAAAATATGCGTATCATCATGAGTTAGGTTGCAGTAGAACATTTGAATAGCATTGCGATATATAACCGAGTTGGTGGTGACAAGTTCGTCAAGACAAAGATCATGAAAAAGTGAATCATATTGAGTAGGATGACCCGCAAACACACGACGTGTCCGATGTAGCTCCCCTTCCCAAAATTTTTTGAAAATATTTTCTTATTTAATCAATTGAGTTAAATGGTGATTTTTTAGATTTTATAAATAATTATTTTGTTAATTATTACGGTAGACGACCTTGGGCATAGTTGAGTTTTAAAGTACAAGATGGCTAGGAATTATGGCACGGAAAGTACAGTAGTGTGCCTTGATAGTGTATTAGCCATGGTAGGGAAGACCGAGCCATAGTGACGTCCTAACTAGGAAAACCAGGCCAAGTTGCGACTTAACCGTACCGAAGATTTTATTTATTACTTAATTATATTATTGAGTTTTAGGGAACCCGATGTACCGAACCTGACCAGATTGGGCTCAAGTCAAATCCAAGCCCATGTAGGCATGTAGTGGGATCGAATACGACCTTGTAGACATTTGGTAAATGCAATATTTGATATATACTTTTAGGATTTGGCAATTATTTCTAAAATTGTTATAGGTAGATTATAGGATTATTATTGTTAAATAGGTTCTACAAAATTTGTATGGTCTTCGGGAGCAGATAAGTAGTGTG